>CM028858.1:26104810-26118669 GCA_016801935.1 Platichthys stellatus
GTGCGACAGGTCAGGTGGGTGTGAGACAGGTCAGGTGGGTGTGAGACAGGTCAGGTGGTGTTACCTGTAGAACTCGGACTCCAGCAGGGTGAGCTGGCGGGCGATCTCGATTGGGTGCAGCGTCATCAGGTCGAACGTCTCGCTGTTTCCTGGTTTGCAGAGGTGCCACTCGATTGGAGGAGGCGAGCTCTGGAAGGTGATGCTGTGACTGGGAACGCTCACCTGAACCTGCTTCTTCCTCTGGATGATCTTAGTGATCGACTCCACCCACTTCCTCATCGCCTTGCCTGGAACACATGAAGGTCGAGATTATGAGGTCACAGTGACATCATAATCACCTGTTGACTTTACATGTGAAGAATTTAAAACTGTGATATGAACTTTACATTTAAATCCTTCACATGTTGTCATGGACTGAAGTTTTTAAAGGAGGTCATAGTATCTACGACCTTCAGGTGTCATGTGCACAGACCTCTGACTGAGGCGATGAAGTCTTCCAGTTGTCTCAACAAGTAAGAATCTCTCTCAAAGTCATAGAAGTGATGCTCCACCCAGTGCCGACACACATTCAGTACTCTGCAGGAGGAGGAGGAAGAGGAGGAAGAGGATCAGGCCTGAGGAGAACGTGCTGTCTCACCACGAGGACACGTGAACGTTAATGCTCACGTCCTTGCTTGGGTACTAGGCGTGATACTGGAGGATTCCAGTAGAGGGCACTCACTTCAGACTAACGAGCAATCAGCTCTTTAATCTTTGACAGATCTTTGTCAAGGACTCGCTACTGCACAAATCTTTATGTGGGTATTGCAATTTTCATATGTGTTGTTAATCATCAAATCAAAGTGCGGAGAATCACAGAGTTTAGTGAAAGCAGCTTAACGGACTCGATCAGAGGTCAGTGATCAAGGGTCAGACTGGGATCAGGGTTTAGACCAGGAACAGGTCTGAAGGATCAGATCCTGGGTCTTGGTGACAGGTCGCTGCTCATCGGACTGCAGTTCTCTACCTGAGCTGGACCGGTTGAACAAACTCTTTGCGGAAGCGTTTGACCTCAGCGCTGAGTGGCTGCTCGCCTCCCTCCATGTGATCCGTCTCGTTGGGTCGCGGCTCCGGGATCTCAAACCTACATCAGAGGCAAAAACCACAGAGTAAGAAACTGACAGGTCCTGGCTTTGTAGTTGCAGTGATCATTTGACACCTCACATCTGTTACTCTCAAACAGACACGTGTGACTTTCTTCTCCTCCATCAGTACATCTGGTTTCTGCACTAAAACCAATGGTTGTTGGGTAATGTGTGAACTGGTCAGACAGGTGCGCTCACCTCTCCATGAGCAGGTCCAGCAGCTCCTGAGGTTTACAGAACGACCGGTAGGTGGTCAGAAATGTTCGGACAAAGTTTGGATCTGAGGGAGGAACCGAGACAGGAAGCAGACCATGATCAGTACTGTGCATGATCCACACAGAGCAGCTCTAACCAACCAACACCAATCTGACACAGGCACTCGGCAAAAACACAGAGGGATAGTTCACCCAAAAATGAGAATGGGCAGTGGTCACCATTGAAATTGAATTGGATTATGCTGCAACACTGTTTACCCCTCAAACTCCAGGTGAGTAGATGAAGGAATATATTAATTTGGGTGAACTATCCCTTTAATTCAAATCACTTTTACCTGCTGACATGTTCAGACTGATTGGACCTATGATCTGACATATTACCCAGAATCCCTAGATCCCCCCCCGCAGAGTGACTTTCAGAATAATAGATATCACAGAGGCCCTTCTCACATACGAGTCATCAGACACCAGGAAGCAACAACCAATCAGCGGCAGTGATGTCACGCCTCACCTGCGTACATGTGGAAGGTGAGCCTCTCGATCAGTTTCAGGACCGTCCCTGCTTTGACGATGGGGATTCCCGACTTGGACTGCACGTTCTCCTCAAACACAACGTTCTCCTCCGAGTCTGGCTCGGCGAATCGGTACACCTCCGCCCCCGGCAGCCTCATCTGCTCCTCCTTCTCCTCCTGCAGCATGGCGGAGTCCAGCATGCGCTCCAGCGTGCTGCGGTACTGCAGTGAGATCAGCGCCGCCATCCAGCCGTTCTTCTCCTCTGCAGACTTGGCTGCAAACACAACACTGTTCCCGTCTTTCAGGATTATCTCAAAGGCGTGCCGGTACTCGCCCTCCTTGTCGTCCTTGTCATTGATCTGGACTTTGCGCATGAAGAACTTCTCTTTGAGCCGATACTCTGCGGTGGAGCCAGCCCCGGGAAGCCGTGGAGGGCCGTGGTTAGACTTGCAGCAGATCATCAGGCCGTCAAAGAGGAAGATGTGGCGCTCGTGTTTGGCGCCAACACGGGTCAGAGTGCCTTCCATGATGAACTCATTGCAGCACTGACCAATGTCCTTCCCCTCCCAGCCATCAATGTTCTTCTGGATCTCGTTCATCTTCTTGATGGCCAGGTGCTTCCCCTTCATCTGATGGCTGTAGAAACGACACGCTGACTCGCTGCACGCCCCAGAAGAAGAAGAAGAAGAAGAAGAAGAAGAAGACAGTTACTTAGTGCTTCCTGTCTGGGGATCTGATGTGTTAGTGCTAAGACCTAATCCTGGACTCTTCTGGTTCTGATTTAAAGGAACAGTTCATCGGTTCCACCACAGCCTTCTTCATCAGAATTGTGACTAACACCCCTAATGGTCAAACCTGCAAACTGCACCTGGAGATTAAGGCTTTAAATAGAGGGAATGATTATTTGTGTTTGTTAGTCGGATTCATGACGTCACTCTGCTGATGAAGACCATGTGTCGTGGTTCAAGAACTCAAACTTTACTTCTATATTAGCTGGAGAACAGATCCCTGCAGTAGAGCAAACTGGATGAACTATTCCTCTTTGTCGTCATTGGGTTGTTTTCTACATGTTCATCACGTGACAGCTGGGTGAGTTCTGATTGGACGACGGGTGCAGGGTCGGTACAAACCAGCGAGGCTGCTATGATGGATGCACGCTCCAACAAGAATGAGGTCACAGCAGGAAGAAACAGGTGGACTGTTAAATACAGTGACATCATCATTATCATCACTGTGACATCACCGTCACAACCTCAGGAAGTCACACAGAAGCTTTTCAAAATAAAATCTCTTCATGTTCCAAAAGTCAAATTAAAAAGCATCTCAGTGAAAAACATCAAAGATTCATATTAAACCAATAATCACATCTTCACTTGAACATGTGCACAGACGTGGTCAAACATGACAGCGATGTATTTCCAACTCATCATTGATCTTATCTAACGTTCAGCAACAACAAATCAGAGTTTAGTTAACAAACATCAAACATGTCTGTACCTTTAAGAGTCATGTGCTGCAGCTCAGGTAAATCTCCGCAGTGACACGAGACGTTCACGTGTTAACCGCTTTAAAGTGAACATGAGTCCGTCTGTTAGCAGGCTAGCATGCTAACACGTCTAAACAGGATGACATCTCGACTGTCCAAACGTCCCTGAACGCAGCCAATCTGACAGAGATGGTGCCGTGTCAGGAAGTAAACAGACGAGGACGGACGGACCAGATGAGGACAGGTGGAGCAGAGGACGGGTGGAGCTGGTGAGGACGGGTGGAGCTGGTGAGGACGGGTGGAGCTGGTGAGGACGGGTGGAGCAGAGGACGGGTGGAGCAGTCTGAAGAGTGACGGACCGCTCGTTTTCTCTGAGCCAGTTCAGACCAGTCGCTGTTTCAGCTGCTCGATAATCAGTTTACTGATAAACCCCTGAGGTATGTGAGCGAGTTTCACAACCAGAGAGAGAGAGGGGGAGAGAGAGAGAGACTGCCCCACCTACTACACCCAACCGCTGCCCCACCAACCCATAGCACAGCAGCTCTCTCCAAGCTACTGCCCAAACAACCGTACCCCACTACAGCTCCCACCAGACCTCATCCATCTCCATCTGCATTCATTCGTCTCCACTCAGCTCAACACAACTGAAGCAAAGAAAGTGAAGTCTAATATCCACCTGCAATCATCCACCCATCAGTTTTTTTCCTCTCTTCCTCCTTCTGTCTCTTCTCTTCCTCCTGTCGTCTTCTTCTTATCCTCCTCTTCCTGTATTCTTCTCTCTTCTTCTTTTCGTCGTCCTCACAATGTGTAAGTATGAACTTTACTGACAAGCAGCAGCAGTCGGCTCAGTTCTTTTCTAACAGAACAATGAGCAGCCAAGCAGCTCCGCCCAGATGGTGACACTACTTCCTGTTCACTCACACACACACACAATCCAACCTGTGACCCTAACGAACCCCCCTTCCTCTCCTTCCCATCTATTTTAGTACAGAGAGGATGGGAGGAGTCCAACACGCTGGACTGTGTGTACAGTGTTTGTCTTTGTGTATTCTTTGTGTGTGTGTGTGTCGCTACCTGAGCCTCCGCTTGGCGAGGCTCCTGGAGCAGATCCTCTCGATGCTGCTCTGCAGGTTCAGCAGAGCAGTGATGGCCTGTTTCACACACTCCTTATCCTCCTCATCCTCACTCTTCTCCTCCAGTTGCTATTGGAATAAATCAACTGAACTTTAATATTGACCCGTGTAAAACATCATGTACACAACATGTTGTATGTTCTTATTGAAGAGAATCACGTAGATATAAGAGAAACCAGAACAGAACTACAGACAGGACCTACATCAGGGCCAAGTTAAGACCAGAACCAACAGAGGTGATCTCAAGGACCAGGAGGACAGAATCAGTTCAGGTGTAGTTGGGGTGTACTTAAGTAGGTAAGGGTGTGTGTACAGGTGTGTGTACAGGTGTGGTGGTCTCACCTTGAGGATGTCAAACAGGTGCAGACAGTGGTAAACAGGTGTGAGCAGCAGTCTGGGCAGAACATACTGAACAGCTTCCTTAAAACCTTCACAGATGGACTGGAGGGAGGGAGGGGGAGAGAGAGAGAGAGAGAGAGAGAGAGAGAGAGAGAGAGAGAGAGAGAGAGAGAGAGAGAGAGAGAGAGAGAGAGAGAGAGAGAGAGAATCTTCTTCATCATCTCCATCACCGTGTATAATCTGTCACGTTTTGACTAATAACGTTTTTGGATGTCACCTAAAACTACAATTCCCATGAGCTTTAGCTGCTGTGGAGAAGCCTCTTTGAAAGATTCATTAACCTGCTCTGATGTCAGGGGCGGGGCTTACCTGCAGGTGGAAGGCAGCTCCAGGTTTGGACACCTGACTGAGGAAGTGTTCGTGGAAACCAGAACGGAGGATGTCCTGAGCGTACGTCTCATAGGGGTCAAAGGCCAACTCCTGTCAATCAAATCCCACATCAGACAGAAGCAAACACATCACGTACAGGTGTACCAGGTTCAGGTGTATCAGCTACAGGTGTATCAGGTACAGGTGTACCAGGTGCAGGTGTACCAGGTACAGGTGTACCAGGTGCAGGTGTATCAGGTGCAGGTGTATCATCTACAGGTGTATCAGGTGCAGGTGTACCAGGTGTAGGTGTACCAGGTGCAGGTGTATCAGGTTCAGGTGTACCAGGTGCAGGTGTACCAGCTACAGGTGTATCAGCTACAGGTGTATCAGGTACAGGTGTACCAGGTGCAGGTGTACCAGGTACAGGTGTACCAGGTGCAGGTGTATCAGGTTCAGGTGTACCAGGTGCAGGTGTACCAGCTACAGGTGTATCAGGTGCAGGTGTATCATCTACAGGTGTATCAGGTGCAGGTGTACCAGGTACAGGTGTATCAGGTGCAGGTGTACCAGCTACAGGTGTACCAGGTACAGGTGTATCAGCTACAGGTGTACCAGGTTCAGGTGTACCGGGTGCAGGTGTATCAGGTGCAGGTGTACCAGCTACAGGTGTACCAGGTACAGGTGTATCAGCTACAGGTGTACCAGGTACAGGTGTACCGGTTACAGGTGAATCAGCTACAGGTGTACCGGGTACAGGTGAATCAGCTACAGGTGTACCAGGTACAGGTGTATCAGCTACAGGTGTACCAGGTACAGGTGAATCAGCTACAGGTGTACCAGGTGCAGGTGTACCAGCTACAGGTGTACCAGGTGCAGGTGTATCAGGTGCAGGTGTACCAGGTACAGGTGTACCAGGTGCAGGTGTACCAGGTGCAGGTGTACCAGGTGCAGGTGTACCAGGTACAGGTGTACCAGGTGCAGGTGTACCAGGTTCAGGTGTACCAGGTGCAGGTGTACCAGGTGCGGGTGTACCAACTACAGGTGTACCAGGTACAGGTGTATCAGCTACAGGTGTACCAGGTTCAGGTGTACCGGGTGCAGGTGTATCAGGTACAGGTGAATCGTGTACAGGTGTATCAGGTACAGGTGAATCAGCTACAGGTGTACCAGGTTCAGGTGTACCGGGTTCAGGTGTACCAGGTTCAGGTGTACCAGCTACAGGTGTACCAGGTACAGGTGTATCAGCTACAGGTGTACCAGGTACAGGTGTACCGGTTACAGGTGAATCAGCTACAGGTGTACCGGGTACAGGTGAATCAGCTACAGGTGTACCAGGTGCAGGTGTATCAGGTGCAGGTGTAGCAGGTACAGGTGTACCAGGTACAGGTGAATCAGCTACAGGTGTACCGGCTACAGGTGTACCAGGTACAGGTGTACCGGGTACAGGTGAATCAGCTACAGGTGTACCGGCTACAGGTGTATCAGGTGCAGGTGTACCAGGTACAGGTGTATCAGCTACAGGTGTACCGGCTACAGGTGTACCGGCTACAGGTGTACCAGGTGCAGGTACAGACCTCAGCCAGGTCCTCGAAGCAGCTTCCCACCAGAGGATGAGGACTTCCATCATCCGTCATCTCCACTGTGTCTTCAATCAAGCCCAACAGCTTCACCGTCACCTCATGGATATCCACGATCCGACTGAAGATACTGTCCACGTCCTGACAGAGACAGATCAGACTGATCAGTGAGTGTGATCAGTGGACAGAGGACCAGTGAGTGTGATCAGCTGATACGTACGTGTGGAGAGAACAGCATGGGGCTGGAGGTGAAGGGTTCTCTGAACACCTTGATCAGAAGGTTCAGGTGTCTCAGGTACTGACGGCCGTCGGACATGAAGCTCCTCACCAGCTCATAGTAACTCTGCTCCTCATTGGCTGACGGCTCCTCGTCCATCAGAGGGAAACCACTGATGTCCTCCTCGTCCTGGTGGAACATGTCCATCAAAACCTGCAACACAGGTGGGACAGACAGGCAAGATGGGTGAGACAGAGGGACAGGGATCTGGGTATTAGATTGTGTGTATAGGTGAGTGTGTACCTTGTCTGCACACATGGCCACAGTGATGTCCTGCTGTGAGATCTCGTAGTGTCGAATGTTCCTCACGTAGTTTCCTGCCAGTTTCAGGATGTCAGCTGAGATGTACTCCAACACCGCCACCATGTATACTGACACCTGGTGGTCAATCTTATAGCCCAGCACCTCCTGTCAGCAAGGCATCATGGGAAACACGGTCAGGGCAGTGTGAATGCTTTTGTGTGCGTGAGTGTGTGTGTGTGTGTGTGTGTGTGTACCTTGAGCAGTGGGTGGATCTTGTCGACAGGAAGAGCCAGTGGATTCCTCCTCTTCCTCTTCTCGATGGCGGCCTGAGCGTCAGCGATCGCCCACTTATCAATGGGGTGAGGAAAACTCTTCTGAACACGCTCCTGAGGGGGGGGTCACATTGGTATGTGTGAATGCTTGTGTGTGTCTGTATGTGTAAGTGTGATTGTGTGTCTGTATGTGTAAGTGTGATTGTGCGTGCCTGTAAGTGTGATTGTGTGTGCCTGTATGTGTAAGTGTGATTGTGTGTGCCTGTATGTGTAAGTGTGATTGTGTGTGCCTGTATGTGTAATCGGATTGTGTGTGCCTGTATGTGTAAGTGTGATTGTGTGTCTGTATGTGTAAGTGTGATTGTGTGTGCCTGTATGTGTAAGTGTGATTGTGTGTGTCTGTATGTGTGATTGTGTGTGTATGTATGATTGTGTGTGTCTGTATGTATAAGTGTGTGTGTGTCTGTATGTGTAAGTGTGATTGTTTGTGTCTGTATGTATAGGTGTGATTGTGTGTGTCTGTATTTATAAGTGTGATTGTGTGTGTCTGTATGTATAAGTCTGATTGTGTGTGTCTGTATGTATAAGTGTGATTGTGTTTGTCTGTATGTATAAGTGTGATTGTGTGTGTCTGTATGTATAAGTCTGATTGTGTCTGTCTGTGTGTGTCTGTGTGTGTGATTGTGTGATTGTGTGTGTGTGATTGTGTTTGTCTGTATGTATAAGTGTGATTGTGTGTGTCTGTGTGTGTGATTGTGTCACCTCTACATCTTGAACACTTCGTGGTTGAGCCTGACACAACATACTGAGCAGCAGCAGAATCAGCTCCTCGATGTACTGCAGCGCCTCCTGCTGGGACCCCAAGGTAGGGTGCACCTGTTTCAGTACCTGCAACACAAACACACACACACACACATTTACAGTGGGCAGTAAAAACTACAGACACACACAGTCTCCTACAGAAAGTACACATACTACAGACACACACAGTCTCCTCTAGACACTACAGACACACAGTCTCCTACAGACACAGTCTCCTATGGACACTACAGACTGACAGTCTCCTACAGACACACATTACAGAAACACAGACTGACAGTCTCCTACAGACACACGTGTGTGTTTTTTGTGTCTGAGGTGTGTATGTTGTGTGCCTATGTGTGTCAGTGTGTTGTACATCAGGTGTGTCTGTGGTGTGAGTCAGTGTATTGTACGCCAGGTGTGTGTGTTGAGTGCCTGTGGCTTGTGCTGTGTCTGTGGTGTATTTCAGGTGTGTGTTTCAGTTTGTTGTACGTCAAGTGTGTGGTGTGTCTGTGGTGTATGTGTTGTATGTCAGGTGTGTGTGTGTGTGTTGTGTGTCCTAGGTGTATGTAAGGTGTGTGTTGTGTGTCCTAGGTGTATGTAAGGTGTGTGTTGTGTGGTGTGTCTGTGGTTTGTGTGTTGTGTACTGTGTCTGTAGTGTATGTCAGGTGTGTGGTGTGTCTGTGGTGTGTCAGGTGTGTGTTGTGTGGTGTGTCTATGGTGTGTGTTGTGTGGTGTGTCTATGGTGTGTGTTTGGTGTATGTCAGGTGTGTGTTGTGTCTGTGGTGTATGTCAGGTGTGTGTTGTGTTGTGTGTCTGTGGTTTGTGTGCTGTGTCTGTGGTTTGTGTGCTGTGTCTGTGGTGTGTGTCAGGTGTGTTTCTGTGGTGTGTGTCAGTGGTGTGTGTTGTGTGTACCTTCTCCAGTGAAGGCACCAGCAGGCCTCTCCATTTCGGAGAGTTCTCCTCGTTGAAGAAGTCGTACTGCAGCTGAGCCGCCTGCATGTCTGCGGCGGGGGGTGCGGGCTGTGCGGGGTCTGAGCGCCGCAACCGGACCGACACGCACGGCTCACCGGTTTACATGAACGCAGTGCGGGTCCGTCCGGGTCCACCAGGAAGAGCTGGGACGGGCCGATCCTCCAGGGCAGCTGCCGTCACTGCGACCATCGTCCGCCGCTGTACGCAGATCTGTCTGCTGCCAGATGTTCCGCAGCTGGCGGGTAGCTCCGCGGCTAGCAGCTAGCAGGGGGGTGCAGCTAGCAGGGGGGAGCAGCTACCGGATCACAGCATGGTGCTCGTTCACATCCACGGAACCAGGCGTGACGCTGCTGAGCTACTCGTTAGCCTGTTAGCATGTAGCCCTGCTGCTAATGCTAGCAGCGGTTAGCGACAGGACGGATCCATCCGGAGTTTGTCTGAGAGCGGACACAAGGCGAGGATTACCCGGGTTATCGGTGTGAATCAGCGGCTGCTCCGCGCTGCCCGCCCCGCTGGTCACAGTCCACCGGGCAGAACGAGTGCTCGGGGCAGAGACCTGGATCCGGCTCCTCCTCAACGGGTCCGCTGGGGCTCCGTCCCCCGGCCTGTGTCAGGCAGCAGCTTCGGTCCCGGCCTCCGATAGGCGGACAGTCACCGAACTACAGCCGGTCACGGTGAGTTGCGGTCGGTTGTTGTGACTCCGGTACCGTTGTCTGTGGAGCGGCTGCGCGTGCGCAGTGCTCGGGTCCTGACGTACACACAGGCAGTGCTCGTGAGTGGGCGTGGTTTCATGACAGCGCGTGGCACAGTTTCGTCTGCTGCCCCCGGCGGAAGTGGGCGGTACTGCGGACTGTGACGTCTGTGAAGCATCTGATTGGTTAACGGAGCAGCCAATCGTGTTCAACAGTACTTACCCTAACGTGATGCATGATGGTCCTTACACAGCTCCTCCAGAGGAAGGTGTTCTTTAAGTGATGAAGACAAGGATTCACCTGTGATGAAGAGGAGCTTCCAACAGAATCAATCAAGTCTCTGTCACAGTTTAAACAGTTTATTGTTGTTTGTTTACAGCTGATCAATAAAAAATAAACCTGTGTCACGTGTCTGAACTCAAATAGAACGAGTGTGACTCTGGTTCTGCTTCAGCTGCTTTCAGGACCTCAAACACTTCAATCAGCAGCAAACACCAAGCCATGTTTACAGCGTGTACACAGCACGTACAGTTACACCACACCGACTGTAACACACGTCATGTGACCACCTGGAGAGAAACGTGTAGCGAGCTGCTGGTTTCACATCCGACGATAAGACGTGACCCGAGGTTATTCAAGTTCAAACTCAACTGTGACTCCTGAGCCCCTGATGGACCGAGGATCAATATATCAACCAGTCAATATCAATATGTCAAACACTCATGCAGCGTTAATATGTAACATGTTCATATGTTCAATGTATAATCATCAGTTATAAACTGTTTATGTTTATGTTTAATCATAAAGTGCAGCACATACATCTTTATATATCATTTAACCTGTGAACATGTACATGTATGTTCATACATATGTGTGTAATGCTTACTGAGACATTAACTTCATGTATAAACATGAATGAACATGTACTAGATGTTCATATGTGACCTGCATGTTCATACGTGCACTACATCTTTATACATGTACTGTTTGTTCATACATGCACTGCATGTTCATACGTGTGCTGAGCTGAGAAAAGTGGTTCTGCTGTCAACTCAGATTATGCCACAGGGGGGCAGTCACGATCGAAAAGTCCAAATAATAAATATAATTGAAAAAATCTTTGCAGTTTAAATGTTTTGACTCAACTACAGTCTTAGTATACAGTGCGTGAGTGCGTTAATTAACAGACGGTACATCAATGTCCACATCATAAACACCATAGTGGTGTGTTACAGTCAGCAGGGGGCGCTGTGGTGCAGAGACTCTTGTCTGCTGCTCCAGGTTGAACCCACAGCTCCACCTGGAGGACGACACCGGTCCTGCACAGTCCGTTAAACGCTCCTGCTGCAGCTCCTCTGCGAGCAGCGTCTCAGACGGAAGATGCACGAGCGGTTTTGGATCGCAGAGCTCCAGCCTGACTCAGGAAGGGGAAGGTGGTGCCGAGGCAGCCGGCAGCCACGGTCAGACCCAGACTGGCCCAGGCGCAGCAGATCGACCAACCGTAGCCGTGATCCACGTCGTCCGGCAGGCCGTAGATGAACGGGGGGTTCCTGGAGAGGTCATAGGTCACACTGGCTGCATACGTGCACAGAGAGATGGTGCAGAAGATTCCTGAGAACAGAGCCAGATGATCACATGTCTGAGAGCTGCGTCACCCGTCAGTCACTCAATCAACATATATGATGCCACACACATGACGACACGTGTCAGGTTTCCTGTGCTCTGATTGGCTGCTGCTCGGGTTTGAGAGGAAGCTTCATGTTGTTGTTCACCCATCAACCCATTCATACAGAGCACTTCTCCAGAAGGCAGCTTGGGGCTGTAGGTCTTGACTGCGACCAGCAGAGGGCGACACAGGTCTGATATAAAAGACGGTCTCTCATTAGCGCACTCACACACAAACACACACATGTTTGTTCTTCTTCTTAGTGAGGACACTCTTTGGCATAATGTATTCCCTAGGCCTGTCACCTGACACAACCCTCCAAAATAAAAGCCTAACTCTTACCAAACCTAAAGGTCCTCACATGGTAGGTTGTAGACTCAGACTGGTCCTCACAAAGATAGCTGGACAAGAACACACACTCACACTCACACAAACACACACTCTTAAGGCCGGCGCATGGTTCTGCAACTGCGGCTGTGGCTTTTCACGCAGTGGTGTTGACGGTCTCATTTTAATTTATGGTTCTTTAAGCGTTGCGTGTGTTGCAGTGCAATTCACCGCCAGGACACTAGGTGGAGTAACGTTTTTTGTCAAAGACGACCTTAGAGATGTCTTCTTTGTGTGTAGCAGTCGTTGTCGTCTGTTTATTCAAATCGCTCTGCGGCTCCTCAGAGTCTTTTTCTGGAGGACAGATTTGTCCCTGATCTTCGTCCACAGCTTCGTACACTGGTCGACCTGCAAACCGACGTTAGCCGGGATCTCCTTCCAGGCAGACGGGTTATACCAGTGGTCACAAGTGGGCTTTTTTATCTGGTCCATATCCGTTCTTCTAAAACTTCCGTGGTTTCTGCCGGTATTATGTGGCATGAAACTGGAAAGGATGTAGTTAGCGGACCAATCACAGCCTTGCGGGCTGCGTGAGGCTTGCAAGGGACACGCAAGAGCCCCTTGTGTGTCCCTGAAAACGCAGAAGCATGCGCCGGCCTTCACACACTCTCACTCACTCACACTCACACACACAGTGGCAGGTGTGTTACCTGCCATGAGGAACAACAGTCCGGACACGTGCTGGGTCAGACTTTCCTCCCAGAAGAATCCGACCGACGCCACGATGCAGCCACACAACAGGACGGCTGCTGCCATCCCCAGGAACCCTGCGGTGATCCGACGCAGGTCTGGAACACACGCACACACACACACACACACACAGTAATGAGATAACAGAGTGTTGCCGTGGTAACTGCCTCCGGATCACCCCGCCCCCACTGTCCCTCTGTACTATTACATAAAACTGTCATGGCACATTTCCATGGCAACAGACGACAAGAAGCACTGGACCCAGAGAAATCAAATCAGACAAACACACACTGTCCCCGAGTCCCATCGATTGTCTATTAAATGATCAGATGTGAATTAAAAATGTGAATTAAAAATGTTTTGTAAATGTAAAGTGTTGAAAAGGTAAAACACAAAGTGTCAGAGAGCTCTGAGTGGAGCAGCCTGGAAGCTGTTCATAGTTCATAGTCCCTGTGCCTGATGGCAGCAGCTCAATTAGTTGATGGAGCAGGGGTGAGGGTCTCTGACAGTTCAGGGCCCTGATCCAGCCCTGGAACAGCTCCCCCCCCCCCTCTGCAGGGCTGGTTTACTGACACCAGCCTGGGATGCAATATGTCAGCACACTGTCCACCACGCCCCTGTAGAAGGTCCTGAGGAGGCTGGTAGGGAGTGATGCTTGTTTCACGACCCCAGACGAGGTGATCAGAGATCTCTCCACTGTGGAGCTGCTGATGCTGAGAGACGTGTGCCCAGGCTGTGACCTCCTGAAGGAGAAGATCACCTCCCTCATCTCCACAGCATGAAGCACCAGGTGGTTTTCTCTGCAGCAGATGTCCCACCTCCTTCCTGGGCTTTACTTCCTTGTTTCCACGTATGAGTCCCACTATTGTGGTATCATCCACGAACTGGCCCCCAGGCTGCTCTTGTGTTCGGCTGCAGAGTCGTGTGTGAGCAGTGGGGCCAGCAGTGGGGGGTGCAGCCTTTTGAAGGAACCCAGTTCACAGCCTGATCGATGGAGATGTTGTATCCAACCTGCACTGACTGTGATGTCTCAGTCCAGGACCCAGAGACACGTACAGGTATCCTTATTGTCCAGGTGGGAGAGACCTGTGTGAACC
>CM028858.1:26163954-26177471 GCA_016801935.1 Platichthys stellatus
AGCGAGCGGCTCTGCCGTGAGCTTCTGTAACGCTGGATGGAAAACATGGAGCAGCGTGAGAAGACTGTGCTGCTGGTCCTTCACCAGGTTCAGCTCCCTGAACGAAAGCACAGCCAGCAGACCCACATCCTGGTTCTCTAAACCCTCTGCCCAGTCCAGAGTGAACTTCTGCACCGAGAAGGTTTTTCCAACGCCAGCGACTCCGTTGGTCAGGACGACTCTGATGCTGCGCTGCTGGTCAGTGGAGGCTTTAAAGATGTCGTGGACCTTGATGGGAGTGTCCTGGAGGATCTTCATCTTGGAAGCCGTCTCAAGCCGCCTCACCTCATGTTGAGTATTAACCTCTTCACTCTGTCCCTCTGTGATGTAGAGCTCAGTGTAGATCCTGTGGAGGAGGGTTCTACTTCCTTTTTCATCACTTCCTTCAGTCACATGTTCACATCTCCTCCTCACACTGAGCTTATGTTCATCTGAAACCTCCTGCAGACCACGATCTGATGAAAGACAAGAAACAATGTGATAGACAGAGAATCTGAGAATCTGTTTTCATCAGATACAGAAAAACTACAGAAAATAAAAGCTTTTTAACTTTGTGCTTTTCTAACGATGTTAAATGTTGATGCTGTATGAAGGAACAAAATAAAACCACATGTGCTGTTGTCAGAAGTGATGACATCAGCAGACACATGTACAGTGCTGCTCTGACCGGCTGTCTGACCTCCAGCTCCTGTTCTGGATCTTTGTCCACACTGGGGACAGGAGGAGTCTCCTGAAGAACCAGACTGGTCCCAGTGTGAGGTGATGCACTGTCTGCAGAACCAGTGTCCACAGCTGGTGGAGACTGGATCCTTCAGGACGTCCTGACACGAAGCACAGCAGGACGACTGCTCCTCCTCAGAAACATGACCCCTTTTCCTCTCCCTGTGAAGACATGTCCTGATAACTCACATTTCACAGTCACAGGTTGTCATTTTGTCATGATTGTTTGACAGCTTCAAGATGAATGCAGTTAAGCATCTGAAGTCAGGCAGACTCCAGAGTAAAAAGTTGGCATCTCATATTTTTATATTCACATTTAAACTGATTAATAATGGAGGCATGAGAAGCACAAGACAAACAGGTTCAAACTAGAAATAATGCCAATTGTTTCCAGACTCATGAGGTCAGAGACCTTTGTGAATTGAAATCTAAACAGTTCATCTTTAACACCAAGTGATAAGAGGTCAAAATGTGAAGGAACTTCCTCTCGACAGACTTGGGACATCCTGTTCAAGAGACCAAAACATGTTTTGTGAGGCCACTGTGACCTTCGACCACCGTGACCTTTGCACTCCCAAATCTAATAAGTCAACCTGTGAGTCTAAGAGAACATTTGTACCAAATTTAAAGAAAGTCCCTCAGGGCGTTCTTGAGATATCCCGTTCATAGGAAAGGTCTGGACGGACAGAGCCTGACAACATGGGGCTTCTGTCTGCTGGGTGTCACAGAGTAAAGGGTCTCAAGTGCTTTGAGGGTCAAATATAATGAACTTTGTTTTCATTGACTTGTACAAAGCTCCAGGGTTTGATATCATAAAGTCAATTAATAAACTGTATTAGGGCAAGCTGCAGCCATCAGGTGGAACTGGAGGATAAAACTCTGTCGTCTGCATTAAAGTTAGAAAGACGATTGTACTTTTGATGGATCCAGCAGAGAAGTCACATGAACAGTGAAAATAAAAGTGGTCCACGACTTGAACCTTGAGGGTCACAACAATCGATGGGAGCAGAGGATGAAAGAAGGTTCAGTCTCTCGTTAAGGAAGTGAAACGTCTCAACACTGGACGATGGAGACCAACTTTGACCTTGAGGTGTTTTACAAACATGTCAGGACTGTGTGGAACGCAGTGGTGACGTCCAGCAGAACTAAACCAGCACCAGACCCAGAGGCCACAGATAGAAGGATGATGTCATGAAGCTTCAACAGAGCAGATTCTAATGAGCTGAGCCACAAACACACTGGAGTCCGTTAAAAATCCTCACAGAGAAACCTGGGAGAAGTTATTATGGTCACTGGGATTCACGGTTGTTTCTTGAGATGAGTGGATGGTGCAACTTGCTTCTCTGTCAGGCCTCGATGCAGAATGACTCCACCTCATTTACATTGCTAACCTCCAGAGAGTAAGATGAGTGTGACCCCTGGTTTCTAATGAGAGAATCTTCTTCACCTGGTTTAAGAGCCCATCTCCTGTCAACTAAATAAACAGAGAGTAGTTTGGAGGTTGAAGGTTTGTGGTCTGTTACTTTATGTGTGAGGTGGAAATATAGCAACATTAATGTGTTAAAATCTAAAACACAGTAATGTTGATGTTGCCTCAGACTCCTGAGATCTTCTATTCTTACACCTGTGTCCCTAAAGATCACCTGTTGGATCAGCTGGGGCCCTGCAGCTACTCCGTACCCCTTTGTCCACAATTAAAGTTTATTTTCTAAGATAATGTTACGAGAACATCAACACACCAACATGAAAAACATATGTAGAGCGACAAGCAGTGACCTCGACCAAATAAACACTGAGAGAAAGTGGACAGTTTGCAGGTTCACATGTTTGTAGCAGGTCTCTTACTCTGTGTGTGAGGGTCCAGGTTCATTACTGAACTCTGGAGGAAGATGTTTGGACCAGTCACTCTTCAGAGACAAACAGCTGGACTCTGGAGACTCTGCTCTCAGTCTGTGGTCCTGACCTCTGCAAACACAAACATTTCAGGATTCACACACACAAGGGAGGGAGTGAGGAGAGGTGAGTAAATAATAACAACACAGAACAGAAGAATAAGTTATAAATATCAATCCAACTTAACTTAATAATCGGGACTGGACATAACACTAAGTGTGGTTGAACCCTATGTTGTAGTTGAAAAGTAAGTTTTATGACATGTATCTACCTTTATGACCTTTTTATCACCTATTTACTCTCCAAAGAACTGAATGTATTTCTGCTCTATCTCCAAAGGAAACATATGTAAATCTGATTCCTGTTTCATGATTCCTTTCTCAAACTGCGCCAACAGAACCAGTCTGAACTGGCTTAGACAAACAGCCTTAGTTCTCATATATAAGATCCTTGCATTTGACTTTCCTGCATCTTCACTCTGAGACCTGTGACTCTATGTGTTGATCCTTTCTGCAGAAAGCCCAGATTAAAATACACAAAGACAAATGTGGTGTTCCAGCCTCTTGTATTTCAAGATTTCCATCACACATGTTTGTAGCAGGTCTCTTACTCTGTGTGTGAGGGTCCAGGTTCTTTATTGAACAACAGAGGCTGATCTATGGACCAGTCACTCTTCAGAGACAGACAGCTGGACCCTGGAGACTCTGCTCTCAGTCTGTGGTCCTGACCTCTGCAAACACAAACATGTTTTTATTCAGAACACATCATTCACTGGTTCATTCTCTGATGATTCAGTTTGGAGCTTCACATGTTTGTAGCAGGTCTCTTACTTTGTGTGTGAGGGTCCAGGTTCTTTACTGAGGTTTGGAGGAGGTCTCTTGGACATGTCACTCTTCAGAGACAGACAGCTGGACCCTGGAGACTCTGCTCTGTCCTCTTCTTCCTCATAACCACTCATCTTCAGTCTGAGAGGGAAAACACTGTGAGCTCAAACACACACAATGAAGCCAGGTACGTAAACTCAGTGTTTCTTCAAATATAACAAACCCTCCTACACTGTGTCCCTGTTGTCACTGTAACCTGAGAAGGTAGAGCGTGGCTTAGGGGATAGTGCGGGTGCTCTGCAAAAAGAAGGTTGCCGGTCCGAATCCCACTCTATCCCATCTGCATGCCTAAGTGTCCTTGGCAAGATACTGAACCCCTAAATGGCCCCTCATAAATGCTGAGTGTTTTAAAAATGTAAGTCGCTTTGGATAAAAGCGTCAGCCAAATGTAATGTAATGAGACAGTTGTAGGTTTAATGTGTTGGACTCAGCCAATCACAGCGTCACAAACTGTTGATTGACTGACAGAAGTTCATCCTGAATCTTCTTCTCTCTAAAGTCCACGAATAGAAAACTGACCCAGAGTCTGTTACACTGAAATAATATGAATGAATAATATAAATGTTGCTGATCACTCACCAGCCTCAGACTTCATGTCTCCTCCGTCTGCTCCTTGAAGTTAGAACGAGTCTGAACACTTTCACTGGAGGCTCCTCCCCCTCTCTGCAGGTACTGGAAATCACATATGTGTGTGAGAGTGTAAGTGCGTGAGAGCGTGTGTGTGTGTTCGTCTCTGTCCCTCCTCACACACTTTAGACCTGATGTCCTGTCTGTGCACGTCTCGTATTGTGTAGCAGGTGTGTCTCATTAACTCTAGAGCGAATCAAACAAAGTGTCCTAATAACTCAGTGTTTATTGTTAAAGTGTAAAGTGAGAACAGGTCAGAGGAGGAAACACACCGGACTTCTATCTATCTGCTCTGTCCTCCTGTTCCTCCTCATAACCACTCATCTTCAGTCTGAGAGGAAAAACACTGAGCTCACAGGAATCAGGACAAACCAGTCTGTTCAAGACAAACACACCCAAAAATACCAAGCAAGCAAGGAAGGAAGGAAACGCACACGCACACACAAAACTTTCTCAGTGAAGTTCCAAAACACAAGTTACTTCAACGTATCAAAAATTGAACAGAAAAACATCAAAATAAACAATATTCAATCCAAAATATGACCAAAGACCAGATGATCTTTTTTTACAGAACTCATAAATAATACATTATTTTCCCCGTCATGGTGCTCAGTGTGTTACCAGAGGCAGTTTTAACTTTAACAAAAGAACCTTCACATTTTAACACAATGTTTACATCAGGAAGAGGATCACTGGAGTCCGGCTGAATGAGTCCATCACAGTGATCAACTGAAGTTCAGGGTGAGTCAGCTGATGGTTCCAGCCTCTCAGCAGGAGGCCGACCACCCTGACTGACCTGATCCCCCAACGTGAGGGCCACACACCTCCACCACATGGCCCAGTGTGAGGACCCGGGCCTCGCACAGTTTCTGAGGTAGGCCTGGTTCTGCATCACACTGGAGCCGAGTCCCGTGAACCACTGGCTCTTTGAGGAGCCAGAGCAGAGACTCAGAGTTCTTCAGTCTGTCCTTCTGGAACGTTCCTGTTGAGTTGTGTTGCACTATTGCTGCAGCTACCGTTGCATTCGGAGGAAAGAATAAATGATGGCGTTATCTTTAGCCGTTGTTGGCGTATTTATTAACAGGCTGCTGACACATCAGTCTCACGGTCAGAGCTACTTTTAACTGACGCACTAACATAGAGCAGGTTGGCTCTTATAGCCTTTACCTTGGCGCCATCCTGTGGCGTAACCATATATACATATTACAATACAGCATTACATATACATCTGAGTACATAATAAATATATCTCAACACCCCCACTTGTACTCAGGTTGCTATACTTCAAGCAAAAGAAACACAGGAAAACAGAATGAATGTGAACCTCTGTCATACACATATCAATCTCCAAAAAGAGCATTTGCAAACTTCTTCAGTTTCAACTTATTTAGGCTTACAGGTTTGGTCATTACATCAGCAACCATGTCATCAGTAGAACAATACATCAAAATCACCCTTCCCTCAATCACAGTTGACCTGATAAAGTGGTACTTTATGTCAAAGTGTTTACACCTCTGTCTGTGTACAGGGTTTTTTTGCAAGAGCTATTGTCCCCTGATTGTCCTCATGTACAATAGTTTGTGTGTAATTGTAGTTATCTATACCCCCTAGTAACTGCTCCAGGTATAGACACTCCTGTATGGTTGAAGCCAGTGCCATGTATTCTGCCTCGCAGGTTGATAGTGCAACTGTGGGTTGTTTTCTAGTCTTCCACGAGACTAGAGAGCTGTTCTGACTAAAGGCCAATGTATGCTTCTCCGAGTCCGTTGCGGACTGACGGACGGACGGATCGGACGGACCCTTTTTGATTTATAGTTCTATGAGCCTTTTGCTTGTGAAAACAATTCACCGCCAGAACAGTAGATGGCGCAACTGAAGTCGAGCTTAGAGAAGCCTACCTCATGAGGTATATAGAAGAAGTCCACGCTGGTTTATTTACGTCCTCCCGGCTCCTCACACACAGTGAACGATGGCAGCAAACAGAAAAAAGATGTTGATGACGCGACGGTTTTTGCTGAATAAAGTGACACCCAGCGGGTCATAATGTTTATGTTATCGTGTCTTAACGCAGCGGTTCCCCGGTCTTGTTTCCAAACTGCGTTGCTAATTCAACAGCTGCAACAGCTTGAAGCTACACGGAGGCAGCTAGCTTCCACCCAGCTTCCACACACAGTCAGCAGGGACACCCGATACTAACTACTACCAAGTGTTTGCTTCTAACCTGACGGTGATTGAGAAACAGTGTCATGAGAGCCGTGGGATTAAAGTCAGCGGGGTTTTGCGCTGTTCCCATCGCAGTTAGCATGGTGGCTAGCCCACTAGCCCCGTTATGAACGTTCGTTATAACCGTATGTGACCGTACACACATGCCGTAAGTGCTCTAACCAGCCACCATCAGCCGGACAACGCCACTGGCTTAACACACTTGTCACATTAATCATAGAGTCGTTGTGATTTTGGTTTATTGTGATGTAGGGAATGGAACAGGAAGTTTCCATTCCGAAATGCTAGCGTTAGCGGACCAATCACAGCCAAGGGCTATCCGTGGGCTCTCCGCCATTTCGACGTGTAGTTAGAAAAATGAGAGCTGCACGAAGAGCTCTCCGAGGAGCCGCGGAGAGGCCCGGAGAGGGCGTTCCACGTTGGAGAAGGCGGTCCTATCTGTCCGTGTCCGTCAAAACGGAGAAGCATACATTGGCCTTAAGACTGACACAGTATCCTGTGGTACTGCGTCTGTCACTTGTATCAGCCGCCCAGTCAGCATCACTGTAGGCTTGTATACCTAGCTCCTCACTGTCGTTTCTCTTAAAGCTTAACCCTTTCTCTGCAGTGCCTTTGAGATACCTTAAAACATGCTTCACAGTGACCCACTGCTCCTCTGTAGGCTCAGCAAAATACTGTGATAATCTGCTCACCACAAAACTTAAATCCGGTCTGGTACAAGTACTCAAGTATATAAGACTACCAACAGCCTCCCTGTACATCCTGACATCTTCCATCTTTACTGCATCTTCAGTATACTCTAGCTTCTGCTCACAGGGTGTTTCTCTGGTCCTACAATCTTGCATATTAAAACGCTGTAGTATCTTGTTAGTGTATCTTTCCTGTGACATCTTTACACATCCATCTGATTGACTGAAATCAATACCCAGAAAATGTTTGAGTTTGCCTAAATCTTTCATCTTAAACTTTTCTGCGAGCATCTCTTTCACCTTTTTCAGTCTCACTTCATTGCTTGCTGCAATGATCAAGTCATCGACCCATGTGATTATGATCACCTTCCCTTCATTTGACTCTTTGGCATAAACACAGTGGTCGGCTGGGTTTTGTGTGAATCCATCCTCAGTTAGGCAATTGTGCAAAACCCTATTCCAATTTCGGCCGGACTGTTTAAGACCGTAAAGGGATTTCTCTAGCTTATAAACTATACCCTCTTTTTCTTCATAACCCTCTGGTGGATTGATGTAGATCTCATAATCTATGGGCGCGTGCAAGTACGCAGTTTTCACGTCCATTTGGTGGAGGAGTAAATTCTCCTGTGCAGCTTTTTGTAGCACCACCCTTATACTCGTCATGTCTGCCGTGGGTGAAAACGTCTCCCCATAGTCTACTCCCATTCTTTGGCTGTAACCCTTGGCCACAAACCTTGCTTTGTATTTTTCTCTCCCATTTACATCAGTCTTGATGGCGTAAACCCATCTACCCCCCACTGTTTCCTTGCCTATTGGCAGTGCTGTCGGGGTAAAGGTCTTGTTCTCGTCTAAGGATTGGATTTCCTCATCCATGGCTTTTGCCCATTCTTTTGAGTTATCTGACTCCATTGCCTCCCCAAATGTCTGTGGAATGCCACACACCGCTCTACAGCAGTAGTCTACTGTGATATGAACCGCATCACTAACACAGTTTTCAGTTATGAAGTCATTTAAGTGACTCGGCTTCCTTCTTTCTCTAGTTGGATACCTTCTACTCTCTGGTTCACCACTTGTCACACTTGACTCTGGAGCATTTTCTGTACTCCTACTGACCCCCTGCGTGGTTCCACTAGTCCTGGGTCTCACAGTGTCATCATAGCTATCACTTGGGTCTGGCTCACCTGTCTGTGTTTGTTTTTCCACAGCTGACTTGCTCACAAACTTTACTAGTCTGTGTTTTTGTACTTTGTTTGTATCTGGATGATACACCAAATACGCTGGGCTGTTCTTGTCGTGACCTACAAAATGCCCCTGATCACATCTGGAATCAAGCTTCCCTTTGCTCTGTTTGTACGTGTAACATACAGACCCAAACTTTTGCATTTTGGATACATTGGGCTTTTTGTCTGTTAGCAGCTCATAAGGAGTCTGCCCTGTACGTCTGTTAAAACATCTGTTCCGTACCATTGCTGCTGTTTGTACAGCGTAGGGCCATAGCTGCTTTGGTAGTGCACTTTCAACTATCATGCACCTACCCATCTCAAAAAGAGTACGCCAACCCCTCTCTGCTGTTCCGTTCTGGTGTGTGGAATAAGGAGCTGACGTTTCATGTCTGATCTTATTCTTCATCAACAGTGCTTGGAAATCACTGCATGTAAACTCTGTTCCATTGTCGGATCTGATGCACCTCACCTTCCCATAAGGGGATATATCTGCTAGGAACTTTTCTGTAGCCTGTATTGTGTCACTTTTCTTCTTTAGAAAATAAAAAAATACTGCACTTGAGTAGTCATCAGTAAATGATTGCACATATTTGTAACCATCTCTCGACTCAGTGGCTACGGGACCTGCAAGATCTGTGTGTACCATCTGTAAGGGAGCCTTTGCTCTGGTATCAGGGTCCCTATTTCTGGTTTGAGCAAACTTTCCCTGAATACACACCTCACACTCTTGTTCCGGCCTACTCGTTTTGCCTTTGATCTGCATACCTACAACAACATTTTGCAACTGAAGAACATCGTCATAGTTACAGTGGCCTAATATTTCATGCCATGTCTGTATGTCGTGACAGGCATTACACTTATCATTAGATTCAGATTCAGTATGCAAATAATACAACTTTCCATACACATGAATGTTAAATCTGGTACCTCCTCTGGTTATAAGGACATCTTTATCTTCTTTGAAGACAACCGTAGCTCCACTCGTAGTAGCTGCCTTCACCGAGAAGATGCTCTGGGGATATGACGGCACGAACAAAGCGTCTCTCAGTGTCGCCTTTCGTTGCTGTCCCGTGCTGTCGATGAGGGAAACCTCAGCATTCCCCCTCCGCTGAGCTATCCCGCTGCACCGGGTGCCGTCTGCCAGCTCGACAATGTGAGTTTCTGGCCTGAACGCGCTGTTGAAACTCTTGAAAACTGTTATGTCAGTGATGACATGAGAGGTAGCTCCAGTGTCCACCATCAGACCCCTATCCTGGATGCTGCGCGCCGGCTGCCGCTGGGTTCTGGTTTCTCCGTCTCTCACGCTGAACGCGTAGTCCTCGTCGGCATCTTCTGAGACTTTACTCACACCATCTTGTTTGTCCTTACACCTGCACGCTGCATCTTTGTGGGTGTCACTTCTGCAAAAACTACACCATGTCTTCTGTCGACACGCTCTCGCTCTGTGGCCTTTGATGCCACACTTGAAACATAACATTTCTGTGTCTTTTTTGTTCCAGCCACGGGTGACTGTTTCGGCGGGACGCCTTCCTCTTTTCCCTTGAGTCTTCATCACGCTGTCGCTCGACTCAGCTGCGTTCATCTTCTCTGTTTCTTCAAAACTTCGTAGTTTAGTCTTGAATTTTGCAAATGTGATGTTATCGTCCGTGTGGGCCACATGTATTGCAAATGGCTTAAAACTCTCAGGCAGTCCTTTTAAAACCATAGTCACTAGCAGTCCGTCTCCTAACATTTCACCCGCGTTCCTCAGCGCTGTGATGGCGGTTTCTGCTTTGATGATATAGTCCATTATGCTTTCATGGTTTGCCTTCTGAAGCGATGTTAACGTGGTGTACAAGTTGATTATACGGGGCTTTCCCCTCCCTGCATAATACTCTCTCAATATTTCCAGAGCTTTTCTTCCTTCATTAGGTGCATCCCTCATAACTAGCGAGAGGCTTTTATCATCCAACAGTAAAATTAGCTCTGCATATGCGTCAGCATTTTTACCTGCATCTGCTGCTATGTCTCGTTCTGACGTCGGTTCTCTCAGAACAGTGTCTTTTAGTCCATTCAAATGGAGATATCCCAGCATTTTGGTTTCCCAAATCTCATACTTGGTCTCATCTCCGTCGAATGTCGGTCGAGGCAACCTGCTCGTCCCTCGGTGTTCCATCATGCAAGCTTGCTCTTCTCCGTAGCTAGCTTCTCGTTAGCACGCGGTTCGTTGCGACTTTCTAACTTTCAAAATTTTCTTCGAACGACTCCTGGGCCCATAACCTGTTGAGTTGTGTTGCACTATTGCTGCAGCTACCGTTGCATTCGGAGGAAAGAATAAATGATGGCGTTATCTTTAGCCGTTGTTGGCGTATTTATTAACAGGCTGCTGACACATCAGTCTCACGGTCAGAGCTACTTTAACTGACGCACTAACATAGAGCAGGTTGGCTCTTATAGCCTGTACCTTGGCGCCATCCTGTGGCGTAACCATATATACATATTACAATACAGCATTACATATACATCTGAGTACATAATGAATATATCTCAACAGATACACAACCGTCTTCAATTTCGTGAGGATCCGTGAATGCTAAATGAGGTGCTTCCCCGTAAATGTGGGGATGCTCCGTTGGTGGCGCTGTTGAGCCATTTTGCCACGCCCATTTCCAAATACCCCAGAATACGTAAATTTTCACGACTTTCTAACCAACTGCAAACTTTTACAACTTTTTGAGCATGATAAAGCCCTCAAAAGCCAATTCACTGTCGGAAGAAATAATAATAATAATAATCCTTTCAATTTCAATAGGGCCTCCCACCGATTTCGGTGCTCGGGCCCTAATTACTGAGTTTTCAACATTGAATTGTTCAAAAACTCTGTCCAAGTACATGTCCCCTGATCGTTCATAAACAGCTCTGAGGACACATTGGGACTCACAGGGTTAATAACACCAACACCTTCCGCTGTCTGCTGCGTTGATGGGCCGGTCCGACTCAGCAGAAATGAAAACGTCCCATTTTTAAGTCCAGAGTTTTGATCATTTGTGTCAAAGACAAAACTCTGATTTTAAACTCAAAGTGATTTCAATGTGTTGAACTTTGTGTTGAACTAAATCAATTTGTGACGTGAGTCCAGGAACTTTAAGATCATAAACAAACATATACACAGAATGTGGTCCTACACACATGGAGACACACTGAGGGACAAAGGTGGACAATAATAAAGACAAACTTCAACACACTGTATGTG
Organism: Platichthys stellatus; assembly: GCA_016801935.1. Classification (NCBI taxonomy): domain Eukaryota; kingdom Metazoa; phylum Chordata; class Actinopteri; order Pleuronectiformes; family Pleuronectidae; genus Platichthys; species Platichthys stellatus. The sequence goes on from CM028858.1 coordinate 26,175,485, forward strand.
ACTCTTTATAGAGGGTTTATATATTCTGCTTGTGTTGTGTCATTTCAATAAACACATTCTTCATGTGAATAAACACAATCGGGGCAAGAAGGTTGCTGGGTGTGTAGTCTGCATGTTCTCCCCGTGTTTTCTCCAGGTGCTCCGGCTTCATCTCACAAACACATGCAGATTAGGGGTTGTGTAGATTGGAGACGACACACAAGCTGCTGCTGCTTCAGCCTCTGGATCCTCAGGACACAGCTCAGCCTCCGTCCACACACACTGTCCTCTTCACACTCAGCTCCACTAAGACCCCTTCCACCTGTTGAGAGAAGAAGACATCAGTGTCACAGAGACTCACTTCATCAGCTGTGAGTCAGTGATGCAGCTCATCCAGTAGAAAGAGCAGCAGGGACTTCAGTCCTGTTCAGAGGTGGAGCAGCTTCCTCTCTGCTTCATGTTCACGTGTTGGAATGAACACGCTAAGAGCTCAGTGTGTGTCCTCTGCATGTCAAAGTGCAGAGTGGACACCTGAGAGGTGGATTTACTGCTGTTACAGGTGAAGCCATGTTTCACTGTGTGTTGATGAACATCTGACTCTGAAGACACACACTGTCTCACTGGCTGAGGACACACACTGTCTCTCAGGACACACACTGACTCTGAGGACACACACTGTCTCACTGACTCTGAAGACACACTGTCTCACTGACTCTGAAGACACACACTGTCTCACTGACTCTGAGGACACAGACTGTCTCACTGACTCTGAGGACACACACTGACTCTGAAGACACACACTGTCTCACTGTGACACACACATGGACCTGTCTTCAGGAAGCTGAGGTCATCTCGTGTTTTGGGGACAGGATGAGTCTGGAGACATTGAGATGTGCTGCGTGAGTTAGAGATCAACTGAACCAACCAGACATGATTTAAACTTCCCTTATCCGTCCCTTTAAGGAAAGTGAGCACCACACAACAGTGTAGAGTCACTGTGGTCAGTGGGCGGAGCTTCTATACTGGTTGATCTCCAACTTAACCTGGAGCAGGTTAGCCGTTCATCAGAAGTTACCATGGTGATTTACCTGGTCAAGAAGTGGACGAGCTTCGTAGAACTGAAAAAACTAAACCTGAAGTTAACCTGATAACCACAAATCCTGCTTGGTAGCACAGACCCTGGATCTGTGATACTGTTTTTAGTAACATACTGATGAAAGCAGCGTGGACTGACTCCAACCATCTACTGACCTCAGAGTCTCCAGTCGACAGGTTGGACTCTGCTGTAGATCAAGCAGCTCCTTCACTGCTGAGTCCTGCAGGTAGTTGAACCTCAGATCCAGTTGTCTCAGATGAGAGGGGTTCGACCTCAGAGCTGAAGCCAGAGAAGAACAGCTGATCTCTGACAGACTGCAGTTCATCAACCTGGATAAAGAATCAAACTTAACTGTAAATTAAACTGAGTTCATGTGAAAATAACAGACACATATTCACGTCAGCACAGACTCATAACATGGAAGATAAATATGAAATCAGACATGTTGGACTAAAAACAAGTCCTGATTCAGTACAAATAGATTATTTGCACCCGGTCTCTGTCCTGGGGCCGGTATTTCAAAATGATCCGACAGGATTAATCCACCTGGATTGGATTAAATCCTGATCAGATCCTAAAAACGGGTATTTCAAAGCAAATCTGATCCTGAAGATTCAGATTTGGCAATCCAATCCTGCCTTTGATCCGGATTAAAAGCTGCTGTTGAGTATTTCAAAACTTAAGTGGGAAATCTGGATCAGTTTGATCCTAAAAATCAGGATCACCCTGATCCCACCTCAGAGGTGGATTTGAGGGAGATTACATGTTAAGATTTGAACAGTTGAAGTGTAACTGCTCCCAAAGTTCTTTGTTTAATACAACTAAGCTTCACTGCTGTTTGATCAATGTTTATTTCCTTTTCACGTTCCTTTCTTTTTCTGCAAACATCCACGCTGTTCACTGCAATGCTTT
>CM028858.1:26187121-26218366 GCA_016801935.1 Platichthys stellatus
GGCTTAGGGCGGGGGGCGGAGCCCAGGCTCTGTGTGTGCGTCGGCTATCTGGGAGCGCTTACACACACATACACACACACACACACACATTCACCCGCTCCTGGTATTTCATGATGGCCTGATACGATGATTATTTAAAAACTGAACGTGAACGTGACGTTCACTCACGTTCATCATATGAAAGAACTGATTCGTTAAGTTCATCGTTCGCGAAAAATATGTGCAACATGCACTGTACAAGGAGCCACTGCAGAGGGGCTGAAGAGCCCAGGTGGCTCCGGAGCCGCAGGTTGCCGACCGCTGACCTAATGCCTAAACCTAACCAGTTGATCCTAAACAGAACCGTGAATCCTTTTCAAAATTACCTTAGAATTAGATTACTATAAACTTAGTTGGACACACCCTGGGGTTTGATCAACCCTGGCGGGGCCTTCCTTGGGAGAGGGTGTCTGGTGGTAATGGCCGAAACATCCAATGACCCTGAGGTCTCTGTATTTTCAGCGTGTTATAACTGTATAATTACCAGCTTAGGAGCACCACCCGAGGTCAGGCAATGGATATTATCATGCTTATCTAACCCTAACATCCTGTATGTTACATGTCACATGAGTTTTTCAAGTTATCAAGTTGAAACGTGAAATTTCACTAATTTCACGTTTCAGAGCATGAGACTGTTGTCAGCGGATCAGCAGTCATGTCGAGACTTGTGACGGCAGATTTTTTTGTCAAGGCTCGCAGTGCTAATTTCCCTGTTCAACATCTTTGACCTCCAATAGCTACAATAGGTCAGACATCTGTTGTTGATGTTAGTTTGTGAACTGCCTCAGTTTGACATTTGGTCCAGCTCAAGGACACTGCATCCCACCCACACCTGCACTCATTGGATGGTCCGAGCTGTTAATCAGGCTGTTGTACATACTGTGTTTTATGGTCTCATTTACTATAAATGGATCATAATTTACTAGTAAAAACATTGATTTATATAAAAAAAATTGGGATTGAAGTAAAGCACATTGGCACTAGGGGGCACTGCAGCCCTTTCCACTCCCCATAATATTTGTCCAAGCTTGTGGTGTCAGAAAAATTTGTCAAAAGATTTAACTTAAAGTCAGAAGAGCAAATCGATAGGACTGGACCTTTATTGGTTTCCGACATCATCAATTAAAATCTAATCAACAATCGTTGAAAGAAGTATTTAATGTGAATGTTGGTTAATTCACAGTGGCGACGGGCGGCTGTGGCTGAAGGCTAGAGCAGACGTCCTCCAACCTAAAGGTCGGGAGTTTGATCCCCAGTCTTCCCCATCTGCATGCCGGAGTGTGCTTGGGCAAGATGCTGAACCCAGACTTGCCGCTCAAAGGACAACACAGTGCTGCTAATAGATGCTCTGTATGAATGGTGTGTGAATGTAAAACTGTAAAGAGTTTTGAGTCATCAAGACCAGGAAAGCACTTTCTAAATACAAAACCATTTTACCTTTTTTTACTACCGCGGCTCAGACATCAATCAATTCCCATATTTCAACTCATCATCATAGACTGAAAATAATTTCTTACAGATGAGTGAGAGCTCTGACATCAATGCAGCTGTGGCACTTTTACATCTACTGTCTCAAAATATCAATGTGGAGTCATTTATGTTTTCCGGGCCATTAACTTTGCTGCACTCATTCATTAAAACAAGAAAGAACACTTCTCCAAAGCATCAGTTAATTTCTTCTTTGCTCATGTTTCTTATTTATTTATTTATGTATTCATTTATTTATTAGAGTTTATTATTCCTGGAGTTCCCTCAATGTGTCAAAGCAACAGTTTATCTTCATGTGTAAATTCACCATCGCTTTTTCTTCAGAATTATGTTTCAGACTAAATCTCAGTCAGAGACCCTAAAACTATCTGATATAAAGTTCTGATTTAAAAAAGGAATCAGCACATTACTGCCTGGACAAACAAAGTTCAACACACAATTTTCAGAATATCTATGAAAGAAAAATAAATACATTTATATTGATTAGCAGCCACTACTGTTGTGAGAATATTAGGAGTTGGTTCATGTAGGAAACCAGTAGTGGTTAGGCTGTCATCTCTGTTTCTGCCCATTCAGACTAAAAAACAACCCTGGAGCTTTCAAATTAAAAAGTTACTTTAGTGTGTGAGACCACACTGGTTTGCACAAGTGAAAACCTATTAACCCTAACCCTAAGACCTACTTTACCAGAAAGTGCCTTTCAGATAAACTCTCGAACTTTAGACACCATCGTTCAGCAACAGTAAACAATCCCATGTCCAACTGCATTAGTTACAGGAGTCAGAGGAGACACAGCTTCCCCAAACCGGAACAAAGGGAAATTTTTTCACAACCGCATAAAGAAAACACAAACAGCAAACAATGTGTCCTTCTGTCTTCAATCAAGTGGTTTATTCACATCCGCTGAAGCAGAAAATTACATTTCACTTTTCTTCTGTGTTGCTCATGTTTTAACATCAGGTCTCAGCCATTCTTCTTCAAAAACTCTAGTACATGTTCATTGTTTCTTTTTTTAATATGTCAAAGTGCTTTCTAGACATGTTAAGGTTGGTCGGGCGGTTTACTAACCCTAACCCTAACCTGTTTGGTAATTTAAACTTTTATTCATTGAACTACAATGGTGGTCTGCTATAATCAATTAACACATTATCTCATATTATATTATACTGTATTACATTGCATATTGCAATCGGACACTGTTTACTGTTTTTCCATTTTGCATTTAACTTTTTACTGCACTTTTTATATCTTTTATCTTTCATATATTTTTATTCAGAAATGTTTATGTCAAAATAAATGCTACTTTGTATAAAAAAAGTGAGTAAATAAGAAGTAAACAGTGAGTAAATATATACTGGTTTCTATTTTTTATTGCTTTTCCTATGTGTGTTGTATTTATTGCGTTTTATGTTTCTATGTTCATTGTAAGCACCAATAACCAGAGCAAATTCCTTGTAGGCGTAAACCTACTTGGCAATAAAATACTTCTGATTCTGATTCTGATTCAAACGGCAGCAAACAAAGACACAAACTCAGTCTCAAAATGTTTCCTATACAATTCATCTGCATCAATATAATCTTATCTGAAAAATCTGTCAAATGTTTAAAAATGTTGATCTGCCCCCCGATCCAGATCCAAACCAAACTTATGTCACTTGACCCGTTTCATATCCTTCCACCAAACTTACTGGGAATCTGTTCAGTAGATTTGTGGAATGCTGCTAACAAACAAACCAGTGGTGAAGCCTCCTTGGTGGAAGCAACTAACATTTTCTCCTAACTTTATCTCTGAGGATCATCTAATGTTTAAAAGCAGCTGAAGCTCCGATCAACACATCAGAGTTGATATCAGATCCCCAGCAGCTTTGAAATGAAACCAGTAAAAAATACTAGCAGAATAAATTCCATAGCTAACAGGAAACACAATGGACATATTTCAGCCTGACGTCACGGTCGATTAGCGATTTAGAGAGGAAGATGCATTTCACTCTGACAAGCCTGACCTGATACAGTGAAACTTGGTCCATGGAGATGACCTGAGGTTCAGCCTCAGGAACAGATGATTATCAATGAGTGCAAAGATCCTGATCCACCACGGAAAGTATTAAGCATAACTCTGAGATCTCAGGATCATTAAAAGATGCAACAACATCAGCAGAATCGAGGAATCTGTGTGAGTTTGAAGTTGTATTAATGTGATAAAGGATTATTGGATTAAAATGAATTACTCTGTGGGGATTGTGAGATCATTCACATGACTGAGGTTGTCGAAGCAGAAATTTGTTGCAACCTTCACCACATTCACTGTGTCTGCACATGACAGAGCTCTGATAGAAATAACTCGTACATGGTGTAAATTCAATTCCACATTTGATTTTTATCATCTCTTTTAAATCCTCCAAATCCAAGATTACCAAAAGTTCATGTGTGATGTTCATTAACTGACTTAACTGAGACATTAACACTGTTTTATCATGCAACACTTTTGCTGTAGATACTCTGATTCCACTGCTCTGGGTCGAACTCTAACTCTAACCCTGTTCGTACGTACACCTGAACGCAATGTTCCCTTTTAAATCACAGTCCACCTGGAAACATTCAAACTTCAAGTCCGCCCTCCACAAACCCACTCTCAGCCATTAATGGTCAATGCAAAGCACCTCATGAATATAAAATGATGCTGCTGACCAATGGGTTTCCAACGTGAGTCCTGACAGAGTCACGGCATCAAACGATGAGAAGAGGAAGCGAAACTTTGTGAAACTGATATGAGGTGTTTGTTAGTGAGGTGGAGGTGAAGAGACATTTTATGGAACAGCAGTGATGTGGTTAATAAACTAAACACACTGATCCTCTGCTGCTGTGGATAACACAATGTGTGAGGGCGGAGACGAGACAAATAACGGAGCCTAAAATAATAAAACATCCAATTCAACGGTGGAGGCATAAAAAACACCCTCTATGCATTTGAGGCAACTTTATGTCTGTTCATATTTTGATCACCCAAAACTGCAGGATTACTAAATTCAGAGACGGCTGTAGTGACCTCAATCTGTAGAATTTAACAGAATTATTATTATAAGCTTGTGTTTGGGTGATCTGTGTGATACTGGTTTCAGTTCAGCTCAGAGATCACAGATCAACAGAATCTATATCAGCTGATCAGACATCGCTGAAGCCTCGTTTCCTCCTCATCCTTCATTCACCTGCATCCATCACACGGAATCATGCACCAGTGTCACAGCAGTATCTACATTTCATTGAGCTGACACTTTTATCCAAAGCGACTCACAATAAGTGCATCAACCACGAGGGAACAAACCAGAACAACAAGAATCAAGGAAGTACTATTTCTTTAAAAAAAACAGCAAAACTACAAAGTGCTATAAGTGACATTTAAGTGCTACTAAATTGTTAGTTTTAAGTAGCAGTAGTCTAGGTGTGAGATGACCAGAGCCTGGACCAGAACCTGCACCGTCTCCTGAGTGAGAAGTGTGCGTATTCTCCTGATGTTGTACAGCATGATTCTACAGGAACGTGTTGTTATGATATCACCAACAGGAGGAGCTATTTTTAACAGTCTCTGCAGTTAATTAAAAACAAAAACAAAACAAACAGAAAGACTGCAAGCGTTTTGTTAAAGTTTGATCCCACATCTTAATACTCCATCTGCGGTGTGTTGTGACACAAGCGTGAATGAGCTGAAGAGAAATGATCTGTTCACACACAGAATCACACAGACACACACACAGCCAAGTACCTCCCTCTCTCTCTCTATAAGAAGCTGATTCTGTGCAGTCGGAGACAGAAAGTGAGAGAGAGACACAGCAGAGCAGAAAAAGGCCGGTCGGAGAGTCAGAGTTCAGAGAGTCGATGAATGCTCCTCTAACACACAGTGACTCTTCAGACGCACATCTCACTTCTTCCATCTTGTCACCATGAGGTTTGACGAGATCCTGGAGGAAGTTGGCGGCTTCTCCAAGTTCCAGTTCCTGGTGCTGTTTCTCCTCTGCCTCCCCCGAGCCATCCTCCCCCTCCACTTCCTCCTGCACAACTTCATCTCTGCCACTCCTCCACACCGCTGCGCCCTTGGGATCCTGGAGGACACAAACCAGGCCCCCGAAGTACAGGATGAAAACTCTGTCAGCTCCTGTAGAGTCTATGACCCCCCGCTGACCTTCGACCTCAGCCAGGGAAACAGGACAGCACCTTGTCAACATGGATGGATCTACGACAGGTCGCAGTTTAGCTCCACAACCGCTACCGAGGTGAGGAGATGCTACATGAACTCTCTGTTGAACTAACGACTATTTTAAATTTTTAATCCTATTCAAGAATTGTGTTCTTGTCTCCTCTTGAATTTGAATTATAGGATTAGGGTTTATATCATTCTAGAAAATGTTTATTAATCACTGACATAAAATGTAACTCATTTATTGTAGCTTAAACAACATGTCAGTTGATGTGAGTGAAACCCAGCATGAAACCAGTCCAGGAAGTTTCCCTGACATTAAACAGATTTGATAACAATGTAGTGAACATCACAAAATAAAGACTTGATTTTGGAATGAAAAGCCTCTTAACCTGCAGTTCAACTAATATCCACTAGATGGTGCTCCAAGAAAACTTCTCTCTTTAAACACATCGTTGATACAGTTTTTAAACAAAACTGACAGCTGAGTTACAGACAAGCAAATAAAGTTCACGTTATTACAAACTTCAATTCTCAGAGAGCGTTGTCGACATAAAAGCAAGGGCGCCATCAGGGTCAGCTGATGGACAGTCAGTGACGGTCCATCAGCTGACCCTAACCTAACCCTGACACTAACCCGTCTCTCCACAGTGGGATCTGGTGTGTGACAACAAACGGCTGAATCAAGCTCTCGCCACATACTTCTTCCTCGGGGTCACGTTCGGAGCCATTCTCTTTGGACAGCTCTCTGACAGGTGAGTTCTCGAAGTCTTGAACCCTCCCACTCCTCTGGTCATGTGACCAATGAAGATGGAGGGATGTTTAGTTAAGGACACAACCAATGTAGCATGACTGTGAAAAGAGTATCAAGACTTCACGCCCTCTCTGAAAAGAAGAGCTGCAATTTGAAGAAAGTGTTGCTTGACGATTAGAGCATGTGACACTCCATCTTATTAATGTGACGATGTACAGAATACGAGTGGTGGACGTCTGTGACATCAGCAACAGCAACACTAGAACCTTTGCTGTTCCTCCCTTGTGTGATTGCGTTGATGAATCACACAACCTTAGTACAGTGGATGTGTTCGATTTTCTCTAGATCCTGATTATTAAAACTGACAGATTTCATAAAACTTTTTAGCAGTTGCATCAAAATGGAAATTTCTTCTCACAATCGATCTTCTGAGCAAGGCAGCAAAACTCTACGGATTCATTCGAATACTCAAATTGTTTCCTTCAAACGAGTGTGTGTTGTAACAACTCAAGATTCTGCATGTGACTCTTTATTGAATAAGCCCAAAATGTCAGTTATCTAATAAGCCCATTGATTGCAGATAACAAACAAACAAACACACACACCCACACACACATACACACACTGATTACCCACAATATTCCTCATTGCTCAAATTAAATGCTCAGTTTGGTCCATGGGAGTCTGGGACAAAATAACAAGATCATGATGATTCTTGATAAAGTTCATCAAGTTTTCACAGGAGCTGCTCCTCGATCTGGTAAAGGCAGAATCTCAGAACCTTTCTAGACCTCCACATTCTTTGTTAATGTCCATTTCATATAATGAAGATTTTTGTTGTCACAGAATCTTATTGCAAACACTCATCTTTGGTAGACAAGCAAGAAAGGCCTCTTCAAAGTCCTCTGTACTGGCCAATCACATGATCACCATCAGCAGATGGACTTTCCCCATTTCTTGTGAATTTCAACGTCATAATTCTGAATCTAGAGTATCTAGTAGATTAAACTTTTTAAAGGTTCATTGAGTGGCGGATTCTGGAGCTCTTGATCAAACAAAGCAAATACAAATTAGCTGTTTGTAAGTTACGGTAACTATAGCTCACTTCAAATGGAATACTGCGGTACGACATAGGCAGCCATGTAGTGTTAGTAAATTTAACATTACATTTTCATTTAGCTGACACTTTTATCCAAAGCGACTCACAATAAGTGCATCAACCCAGAGGGAACAAACCCACAACAACAAGAATCATGAAAGTACAATTTCTTCTTCTTCTTCTTCTTTTTCTTCTTCTTCTTCTTCTTCTCCTTCAAAAAAAAAAAAAAAAGCTAAACTACAGAGTGCTATAAGTAAGTACCACTTTATATTAAATGCATCCATTTATAGCGGATTGTAAAATTATGTTAGTTAGTTTATGAGTAATGAGGTCAGGAACTCTGCAACACACAAAGATTACAAGTATGTTCTGAAATATTACACCAACACATGAATGCACAATTAGCAGCCACACAGGCTAACAGCTAAGTTTAATTTTATGTAGTTAACATATAACAGGAAATACATAAATGTGTTTTAAACATACAGAGTAAAACCGATGATGATGATCTATTAAATCAATGATTTATTGATTTAATTTCAAGACACCATTTGAAATGGTGTCTTGAGTGGACGCTGCTCAGTGGACGCATTATAACCTCTTCTCTTGGAACCAGACAATAGACAGCTGATGGGACTAGCAGCCATGTATCAACAGCAGAACTTACAGATGGCACCTTAAAGTTCCAGATTGACCTTTAATTCAGAGCTGAGGCTAAAAACCTGGGGTGGAAATACTTCTAAGCCAAACTTTCTGTGCACATGACGTCCATGTGATGTGTTCAAAGCTCTTTAAACTGTTTATCTTGCAGGTTTGGTCGGAAGTCAATGCTTCTGGTGGCTTTAATTGCCGCCACCATGCTGGGATTCACCTCGGCCTTCTCCACCTCCTACATCATGTTCGCCCTGTCCAGAGCGCTGTGTGGTGTGGCCCTCAGCGGGCTGTCAATCATCGGAGTTGTCCTCGGTAAGAGATCAACAACTCACTGCACAACAACACAAATGTTTCACCTAGATGCACACAAATTGATAAACACATGAATCGTGCCCACATACAAAGGCCTCCTGGAGTTGTAGCTTAACCCAGTGGTTCTCAAACTTTTATCACGCCCCACTTTGGAGTTTAACTTGTGTATTGAGATAACATACACATGAACTTTAGAACTTTGAAAATAATAAACTTTTTTTCAAACTACTTTGCTACATCAGTCTGTTCTTTTTCAAAAACAGATAAAACATATGTAACATTATAATCACTTTGTTACAAAGTTTAAAAAGTTCAATCTGTAACCAAAAAGAAAATATGCAGATACAAGGCAAGAAAGATGGTCAGGTCACTATGTGAGAACTCAAGCCAATCAACTGTATTAATGCTGCACATCTTTTCCAAACAGGGTTACAGCCTCGATGATGCCACTCTTAAGTCATGTTCAATGTTGAGCCTCGATCTGTACTTTGTTTCAGTGAGGCAACAGCAGAAACAGCCTATCAGAGACAGGATGTGGTAAAGGGAAGCAGAATCCCCTCTGCCCTATGAGTGGATGCTCCCTCTCCACACCGAGCCAGATGTCACTCAGTGTCTGTGCTGTAAATCTCAGACTCAGACTGGAGTCAGACATCTCAATGAGCTGGTCTGAAATCAGCATTGAATGGATCTCTCACCCAGTCATACTGAGCGCTGTTGTTTGGGAAGTTCATTTGAAAGAATCCTCTCAAGGAAGAGATGTGCTCCTTAAGACATGGAATCACTGTGGTGGCTCCAGTAGCACTTTTTTCAGCAAACTCAGCATCCTCAAAGGAATCTGTATTTCCCTGATCAAGTCGCCTGCCCCACATCTCAAGCTTTCGGCTGAAAGCACTGATCTTGTCAGCCAGGTGACTGTTTTGCACTGCACAGCTTTTTATAAAACTTTGTTCCTGCTGACGATATTCATCAAAAACTGGAGTGGCTTATCAAGGCGACTGGGGTGTAATGTTTCTAAATGTCTTCTTAATTTCTTAGGTCTCATACTGTCAGCTGCCAGAGTTTTCAGATATAAAATACACACGGGTCTCTGCTCATCTCCGACTGCATTCACTGTGAACCCAAGAGCAAGACAGGCTTCGTCAAACTTTCTTTTCCACTTGAATTCTGCACACTGTGTTTTCTTTTCGTCCCGGTCCAATATCTGAAAAAAGAGCAGATCTAAAGTCAAAATATTAGATCCGCCACAACTTTAGGAGCACCTAAAGTTGTATTCTGTCACTCGAAGCACTGCACTTACCCTCAGATGGTCCGTGCTTGTGTCCAAACTGTGTGCTCCAGGCTCCTCACACTACTTCTGTGCACATGAAACATCTGCTGGCCGATTTTTTTCACATGCAAAGAAGCAGTGTGAGCACCAGGAGAAGAGCTGGAGCTGGAGCACATGTGAGTGCAAGCGCACAAGCAGGAGCTATTTGAGTATGAGCTGTTTGAAGTGAAAGCATCAGAAAACCTGAAGGTAAAATCAGTACTTCCTGCTCTCATAAGGTGTGGTCCTTAACAGCTTGAATTCATTCATATTTAACATAACAGCATCATGAATAAAAGCTGCACATGTATATTGTTGTTATTTCATCTTGTTAAACTGAAGCTAACTGTTCGTTTTCAGGGTCTTAATCACAAAAAGGTTTTATTTCATCACCATCACACAGAGCGCTCATAATACTGGTCTTCACGTGGAGAGCACACATGTTCCCAGTTCATTCTTATCATGGGTCTGTTCTTCATGATCCAAGGGATCGAACCTGAACCACGTCTGTACTGACCTCATGTCTGTCCCTGTCCACGTGCTCAGGTATTGAGTGGACGGACGTGAAGCACCGTACGTTCACTGGCACTGTCATGAGTTTGTCTTGGAGCGTGGGCAACATGTTCCTGGCGCTGCTGGCCTACTTCATTCGAGACTGGAGACACCTGACGCTGGCGGTGACGGCGCCCTGCATCATTGCCATCGTCTCCTGGTGGTAAGGCAGATATGAGGAGGAGTTTTGAGGCTCCACATTGACACCAAATACCTGTGTTTTTAAAAGCATCTGCCTGTATCCAGGTGGCTGCCGGAGTCGGCTCGCTGGCTTCTGGCCAACGGCCGAGTGGAGGAAGCTCAGAAGCATCTGGTTCAGTGTGCGGCGATGAACGGCAAGAAAACCTCCAAACTGAACACTGAGGTACAGCTGATGAGCGACTGGGCTTCACAGTCAATATTCACTCAGTGTTGAAGTTAATCAATCTGTCTTGTTGACATTTGCATAAACCATCAACCAATTATTAGGTGTGAGGACGAGAAGATGAAGATGAAGAAACAGACTTGTTGTTCTGAGGTTTCTATATTTGTTGTGGTTGATGTTTCAGAACAGATGATCACAACTTGTTAAGATCTATGAGTCAAACTGGGATTTGTAAATAAGGGCGACACAAACATTTGATTCATTAATCTTACTTAAACGTCCAAGTTAAAAAAAATACAAATTTCTTCTATGTTGTTTGGCTGCACAGTTATTTAGCATTAATTTGACAGAATACACTTTCTGTCGACCTGAGGACTTTTCATAACGCACATCAAGTCTGAAGGTCAGATCTGGAAGGTAGATGAAATTAGTTTAAATATGTATTAAATGAAAAAATGCTTTGATTAAATAATTATCTAAAGTAACTTACTTCTTAAATACATTCACGTCTTCTAACATCTTCAGTTGATGTTGTGTGAATTTGACAACTTTACAACCCATCACGCCACTGTCTAATTAATAAGGCAGGGTTTATATACACGTTACCTCTCACACACTCCTAACAAAAGGGTTAGGAACTGAAGGAGGCATTACTCTGGACTCTGAACATGAAGGCAGCTTGTTAAAACAGATAAGTGATGATTTCAACTCAATATAAAGTCTCAATGTTTGACTGTTGTGTTTTAGGCTTTGGGGAAAGTGACCGTGTCTGAAGGAGCTGAGAAGAAACCCTCGTACCTGGATTTGGTAAAAACTCCGCAGCTGAGGAAGATCACCCTCTGTTCCGGATTATTCTGGTACAAAAATCTGGGTTAAGAAAATGTCGCCTGTAGACCACTAGGCTGCGCTCACACTGACTGTGCTGCTCTCCCCCCAGGTTTGCTGTTGCCTTCCTGTACTATGGTATAAGCTTCAGGATCTCAGGTTTCGGCGTCAGTATCTACCTCACACAGTTTATTTATGGCGCCATTGAGGTTCCCGCCAAAATCCTCAGCTTCTTCGTCCTGGACTGGATCGGCCGCAGGAATGGCCAGGCGTGGTTTCTGATCATAACTGGAACCCTAATAGGAATAAACACAGCCATACCTTTAGGTTACATCACTTCAAGTACAGTGAATGAGATATTTTCAGGTTTAAGGCTTCATGAAATAAACTTACATCCATCTGCTTGACCTGCTTCTCTCTCAGAGTTCTCTGTGCTTCGCACCTGCATCGCTGTGGTGGCGAAGGGATTCTCTGAGGCGGCTTTCACCACTGCCTTCCTCTACACAGCAGAGCTCTACCCGACAACCCTCAGGTAGAACCTGCACCTGGAAATTAGACAAAAACAATAATAAATCATATAGTGTAATAATTCTTTTTATTTTAAATGTCATATATATTTAAAGCTTTTACACACTTCAGTCAAGGGAAACTCAGGCTCTGTCCTCACTGACGTGTTTTAAATCGATAAGTGTTTTAACTCTGATGGTGAAAAGTCAGAGCAGGGATTTCTTTTCTCTGAGCGACGAAAAGGTGGAACAGTTACAGGAAGTGTCAGAGACGCTTTGTACTCACCGCTGTTAGTCGAGTCATGTGACTGATAAGAACCAATCAGGAAGAGAATATGGGCGTCTCAATCAAACACAACCTGGAGTTTTCGAACTATAACGACACCATCATTGAAGGGCTACAAAAGAATTAGAGGCTGGAAAACTTCACCAGGTGTAAGAGCGATACCTTTAAAACATAAACACATGTGGACGTAGCCTTGATGTCGATTCAAACATTTGTCTTAACCAGTGTAGCATCTCTGAGGAGCAGCACACTTCACTACACACACATAGGAGGGTGTCGATTGTTAGAAATGTTCAGGAGACTCTGAGACACTAAACCTGATGCTGGTTGTGTTTGTTGGACAGGCAGTGTGGTTTGGGCTACACTTCCTGTCTCTGTCGGATCGGAAGCGCCCTGGCTCCCATGATCATGCTGCTGGAGGACGTCTGGCTTCTTTTGCCGCCACTGATCTTCGCCGGGACTGGAATTGTCAGTGGCAGCTTGGTCTTCCTGCTCCCGGAGACGCTTAATATCTGTTTACCCGAAAACATCATGGATGTGGAAGAGGGAAGGTACGCATCGGAAGAGCCAGCCAGGACTAGTCCTAACCACCAGAGCTGATCTGAAGTCATCAGATCTATAATGGTTAAACGAGGGCTACACTCCATCATTTGCCTGAACTCTCATTGGCCAGAGACGTGGCAGCTCAGTTTCCCCCTGGTGTCTGGCTGCAGCATTGGTCATTAGCCCCTCCTCCTCCATATTAGCCGATGGGACATGCACCAAACTAAAAAACTAGATGTTAAAGATTGTTTCTGTCATTTGAGGTCGTTCTTATCTCACTGATGTTTGTTCAAGTTCATCCAACTTCATCTACAGTCTATGCTTTGTATGTGTCAGCCAGGCCGGGTGCTTTTATTTAGAACTGTTTCTTCTCTCACACGGTTTAGTAACTTAAAATGAATCCAACCAGTCACAGTCAAGAATTCTCAACAGTCTCTGTAAATGAACATTTAGTTTAATTAATTTCACCCGACATTAATACAAAATACATACATGGGGGTAAAGGGTCAGGGTTTGCATTTAAGTTAGCACATATATATTTCGACTATGGATTTTGAGTTAGTATATTTCCCTTTAAACAAGTAAACAGATTTCAAATAAGTTGGTTCAACGGCTGCAATTTAAAAGAGACAGGTGCTTTGAGTTTTAGATTTGACATTAAAATGATCATCTGTGTTTTTCAGACACCGGCAGAGAGACGCAGGAGAAGATGCAAAGATGGAGCTGAAGGACTCGGACCCCAGAGACACGAACAAGTCACAAGGAACCTGAGGAGCTTCTCATCCTGATGCTGGTTCTGCAGCAGCTCAGTCGAAGCTGTGAGGACCTCAAACGAATGTTAGACTAAAACAGTTTGTAGCACGTGTTCAGAACAACAGACCTGACACACTTAGACAAAGAGTTTGTTCTCTAGTGTTTTTAATTGAAGACTGGCTTTAAAGCCATCACCTACCTGCTGCTGTTCACCTGTCAATCACCTGACTGTTAGGACTGGATCTCAGGTCACATATAAACTGTGTTGCAGCAAATCTTTAGAGTTTGAAAAAGCTATCTGCGGTTATACTGTACATGCTAATAAAATGTTTTTGTGCAGTTATTGTGTAGTGCCTTAATGATTTGACTCAGATCGGATATCTGCTTTACACATTAGGTCAACATATTTGACCTTTCTGTAATCATTTAACCACACATCGCATTCAGAGGAGACTTGGCAAAGCTTTTAGTGTTCGTGGGCCAAAAAAGAATTTGATTCTCTGATCACTTGTATGAGGCTTTAAAAAACCGAAATCACCTTGTTTTATCCATATCAAGCTCAATGTTACCAGTTAAAGGGGTCAGGGGTTAAGGTTAATTAAATAATATTAACAAATTGACATGCTGAATGAGAAAATGTATATTATTTACAGAAATGTCATTAATTCCTATTAACATTTAAAAGTATAATTTCTTTCATAAAGAACCTTCTTAAATATTAACACATAATATTGATTTAAAACAATTAAAGGTGTATCACATTTAGAAAAATTTATTAAAACTCAATCAACAGCAACAATAACAATAAGAGTAATTTTCTATTGTGACGACTCAAGGAACAAACGTCCTCTCAGGTCAGAGACTCTTCATCATGGACCATTGTCTTCTTCACATGTTGGTGAAACCAGTGGCTGCAGATCACAGATCATCTCCTCAGAGCAAACTGGTGATGGGTCAGTTTAAACTCTCAGAGACAAACTGTGTGTAGAGGAACTGTCTGGGTTAGTGTTAGGGTTCTCGTCTATTTAGTTTATCTTGGTTTTACTCTCAATGCATATTTCCACATTTAGAGAAATGAGCTGTTCTAGATCATCAAGTGATGTTTGATGGAGAGGCGGTGGACTAGAGGCAGAATAATTGGACTATGGGCAGAAAGTCACGGACATCGGACTGGAAGGTTGCTGGTTCGATTCCTCGCGATGACAACACAACATACCTGCCAGGACAACACCCGGATCTGTTCCAAAGTCCAAAGAGCACTCTCCCTACCCCCACTGTCTAAGTGCCCCTGAGCAAGGCACCTTACTGCTCTGTGTGTCCTGTGATGTTCACCAGATGGGACAAAAGCAGAAGACAAATGATTGTATTGCATGTGTTTGGGATCAATACAAATGTATCTGTATTTAACGTAGGACAGAGAAAAGATGCTTGGTAAGAAAACAAATTTTAAACACACATTGTTGCTTGAATACATCACAAGCATAATTTGATAACAATCATGAACCTTGTGTTATATATATCCTCAACACAATTCTGGTCAGAATGTTATGTTATTGATCTTTTCATGTAATTCCAATGGGAGCTTCTGATTGAAACGTGCCCCCCCCCCCCCTGCTCTGTGACATCAACTTGGGCTTTCAGTCACATGATGTCCAGGCTAAACCTATAGTAAAAGTCCTGTTGACTAGACTGTGTTAGAACAGGAAATTAATACATGAATTCACCAGAAACAAATAAAAAGTTACACACATGGAAGTAACGCAACGATTCAAAGGGGCTTCTTGGTGGGAAGTTAAGATAAAAAATTGCTAATCACAAAATAAAACAACAAGTGTGAAATGTGCAGAAACTCAACAGGATATGACATTTTCCAACATTGAATGAAATAAATATAATATTAACGAATTGATAACAGGTGTTATGTAATAAAACTGCTGTTCAAAAATCTGAAAAATCTGCTGATTAACTGGCATTGTGACATTATGTTATGATAATTAATTTTATACTAGAGAGTTACCTGATCTGTGCAAATAGGAACCAGAATACAGGCGATCATATAAGGGGAGGTTCTAGTCTGAAGACAGTAAAGTTAAGGCTTTCAAAAATGGCTGCAGATCATCCTGAGATAAATCTGAACTTCATCATAATTCATCCAGTAAATTAAAAAGACTTGGAGTAACCCTGCCGTCCACAGGGCTGTGCCACTAGCATAGATAAACTACATCAAACTCGAATATCAATTAAAAACATCAAGCTCTGATTGGCTGGTTGGTCCACAAGCCAGAGAGGACACCTCCATGACCTGGGAGGAGCATCTTTCAATGCTGAAGTAAGTGCATGAAGAACGGATGGCCTCTCATTTCTCTCCATCAGTTCATGATGCAGTATCATCAACATCAGAAGCTCTGGACTCTGGACTCTGTTAATCTGACTCCCCAGATGTGACACAAAGAAAAACTGAACTGTGCAGACATCAAGTCTTCACCCTGAAATGAGATGGTTCTCATCACGATGTGAGAAACAACAATTCATCAAGATCTGTAGTGACTAAAGTGTCTTATGTTTTTCTAATCAGTGTGTGTACATATATATTTATTTATTGTTGAGGTACAGTGACAAGTGAAACATATATATAGACAGACCTCGAAAAAGACAGACCATCAACATAACATTTACGACTATGTACATACGGCGAGAGTTGGAGTATGTGTGTTTTCATTAGCGCTCTTATTGGTCCTAATAACTAGCTCTCACTTTAGCTACCTTAGCTAAGGTGACTTCTAAATGTAATAGTGGGTTAGGGTTACATTAGAAAAACCTTTGTCTGGATCACTTGATCTGACTAAGCTACCTTAACTAAATTAGCTTGTACAGATATGTGTTGCTAATGTTCTAACATGTTGTAACATCTTGGTCCTGATCATGGAGTAAACACAATGAACATTATACTTTTCATATTTTGGGGATTGCTGGCACCCCCCTGTCCTCATTGTCCCCTTGTGGAAAATGATGGTGCTGCGTTTCGGTAAACCTCAGGCAGTGCTGTGAGACCTTCAACACTCACAGTTGCCAGCTGAGATTAAACTGTGTCACAGCTGTTTCCCGACTCTGATATTGATGATAAATAGCAAATGATCCAGAGATCATTAGAGCGACTGCAGGAAATTGTGAGGAAACATGTGACATCACAGTTCCAGAGATTAGCGAGTCAACTGCTTCTCTCTCACAGTCATTACCAACTCAGTCAGAGACCATGTTGTGAACATGATTCACATGTAGCAGCCAAAGAGCCGGTTGTGTCCTTCAGGACGTGGACGAGACCGAACACGGAGACAAACGAGGACAAGCTCCGGAGTTTGACTCACAAAACAAAATTATGTTGATCTGGAGGAGGCGGGATCGAGCAGCTGACAAACCTTTAATATGCTGACTTGACCTGTTTTTGTTTTTCATGTAATTTTCTACCTGAACGTTCTGAGGGCTAGGTCAGTCCGGTGTGTTGAGTCATGGTATGTTGACCAATGAGGAGACAGTATTCAATGTTCATTATATTAATATAAGAAACAATCAAGGAGAGGTTTTCATCAGCTTCATCCATTCATGCTCTTGCTTTGATTGATGCTGATTTCATTTTGTTTTCTTGTTGGGTCCTCTTCTTCTGCACTGGTTTTAGCACCTGACTGGACCAGCACCAGTCCATAGAAATACATATAAATTCACATTTCTTGATCAAATTTTGCTAAATATAGTTACAGCCTCTGAAGCAATATTGAGACAATGTTGGGCTTCAGAAAGTAGTTCTGTATATTTTTATTAGAACAGTGAGAACTAAGCCAACTGGTGAAGAAGCTGGTTGGGGGCGGAGCTTCACCCTCCAGCTTGATAAAGAACCACAACATGAGCAGGACCTGTTAGAACACTTGTGATTGGTGCTGAATGAGAGTGGGTGTGGCTCAGCACATAAACACCAGAGATGACATGTTGATTATGGGCAGGAACATTGTAGTTAGTGTAATTAATCATAGTTTGATTTGAGTAATGTGATTCAAGTTTTCTGGTCAATCTGAACTTTGTGAAACATATTCTGAATAATTTTACATTCGTGAGTAGATGTTTAAATTTTGTGAACATGATATTTGATGTTGAGGTCAATCAATCAATAAATCAATAGACGTGTTTTACTGTTTTGCTGTACGTCACATGTTACTGCTCAAGGAGACAACTTTAGTCACATGTCGTAAAATCGTCTTATCAACACTGATCTGTAATAATTGATTTGACGATGTGCAAAGTTCAGAGATTATAACCAAACAATTGATCTAGGATTGAAAATAATAATGTTCTGCATCTGATAACCAGATTCATGTTGTTTCGTTGTGTTAACTTCTCGTATGTCATGAGAATAGAAGGTCGTCCACAGATGTGACTCGTGGTGCAGCGCTCAGACACACACTCAGTGAACACAACCAGCTGTCACTCACACTCACTAACACTCACATCTGCACACATCTGTATCAACAACAAGATCTTCACAATAAGAGTTTATCTTACCTCGATAAGCACCCCACACAAACATACACAGGCTGTGGAGCTCAGGAGCTGTGAGAGTACTGTAGCACCACTGACACACACACACACACACACACACACACACACACACACACACACACAGGCTCCCCCTCTCTGACAACCCCCCGAACCCTCACCATCGAGACAGAGGTGAAGCATTTCCCACAATTCAAAATATACTTCATATTTATATATATATATATATAGAGAGAGAGAGAGAGAGAGAGAGAGAAGACGTAACCATCAAGTCTGAGTCTGAAGATTTCTGCTAAAGAATTTTATGGCAGCATCTGCATCATTTTTGTTTACATGAACCATTCTGTATATATATTTGTATATATATAAACATATATATAGTGTATTACAAATACATACAAAGTGTATACTGTCAAATACTTTAGACACAGTTATTGATGTAGCAGATGTTTGCGTTAGGTTTCACGCTGCAAATACTTTTACATATATTTGATCAAATACTTACTTTAACTCAAGTAAAAAAATAATGTGGTGCTTTTTCTTTCAGTTGATTAATTCAGTCTATATATTTTTACTTCTACTTCAGTTAAATTTTTTTTTTACTGTCGCGAAGACGGACGTCAGGTCAAAGGTTTGTTTTATTATTCTGTCCTGTTTTGGTTAAATATTAACGTCTGTCCTCAGTTTCTGTTTCTCGTCGAGTCGCAGATTATTTTCTTCCTCCAAGTTTCAGGTAAATTTCTTTTTGATTCCAGTCTCTTGCTTGTTTTGACACATTTTCTGTTCTTTGTTGGTTTTAACAAACATCCATGTAAACAATGGGAATGTGTTCAGCTCCTCAGATCTTCAGGTTTTTAGCAGATGTTTGAATTTGTGAAAACCTGTTTTGTAGTTGATACAATTATCTGTGTGAGACGATCCATCAAAAAGTGATTTGCTGTCAAATCAACCTGACGACAAGTGAGTCCTTCATTCGTGCTGTCTGTTGATCTGATTCTGATTTATATTTGTTATGTCTTTTTAAACTCGTTATTTTCCTTTTAATGCTGTGAAGCTGAGAAGTCATTTTCTTTGAAAGTTTCACGAGATTCCTCCTCATGCTCTGAACATTCAACATGTGAAGCTGTGACCTTAAGCCTGAAGCAATTTACCAGCTTAGGTCCAACGCAGTTATTCAAATTCATCAAACCTCCTGAAGTAAGAAAAGTCCACCTTGACACAGATAATTGTGTCTGATGAAACTAAAAATGCTGATTTATTTGATTATATTCGCTTATTTATTAATTTTTTTCTCTACGGCCGAATCTTCACAAACATCTTTTCCCCAAAAATGTCCAACTTAAAATATTTTCATGAAGGAAGATTGATTGATTCATTAACGGTGATTCATGGACAATTTTGATACTAATAATATTAACTTTATTTAATATTAACACCTTTAAAACAGGTTTTACAAAATGCTTTGAAAGACGAAACAGAACAACGAAACTCCTTCACCCAAATAAAAACAATTAATAAATAAAAGAACATCATCACTTACAACTACTAAACAAATAAAAAGAACAGGAGGAATAAATAGAAGATGATGATTTTAAATAAAAGAAAGTTCATACAAATAAAAGGAACACAAGTAATAAAACATAAAAATGGACATCTCATAAAGACAAGTTAGTAAAAATGTGTTTTAAGAAAAGAGGGACAAGTGGGCGACATTCACAATTTAACATGTTTCATATTGAATTTCTTTTTACAGTTAATCTCTGAAAGTCATAAAAAATTTAAATAAATCTATATTAAAAAAGAGAAACAAACTGTCAACCTTTTAATTTGAACTATTAGCATTTATTTTCTGACTTGTCTGTGAATTACCTTCTTTGTGCTCAAATTTGATTAATTGTACACAAGTTGCTCTTATAACACAGATCTCGATGAGAACATCTGTTTAAATTAGAATGTTATGAAAGGCAATAGGGTAAAGGTTATATTGATTAGTGATAATTTAGTTGATTGTTATTCAGTTTACGATGAAATCAGAGAAGTAAAAGTGTCTGAGAGAATAAGCAATGAGTCCGTCTCCACTCATCTGAAGGTGGTGCTGGCGATTAGCTCCCACTAGTGGTCTCCCAGCTGAACTGCAGTAGCTATCCTCAGACTGCTCTGCTGTGAGTGATGGCAAATTGGAGCATGAAGGAGATAGAACATGAGTCACAGTCAATTTTATTTTAAAATCTCCCTTATGGAAAATACAAATACAAGATAATAATAATAATAAAAATATAATATAATAATCTTCGGTGTAAACGTACATTAGACCGAACACAGTAAAATAGTGTTAATTACTTCAGTTTGTATTGTTCTTTAGTGGAAGCATTGTGTTTCGGCCCTTATCTCCAAGCTCTGGAACCTCCTCGTGTTTCCAAGTGGACGTCTTCGTCTTCTACGTGTCCGGCTCCTCTTCTTCATCCTGAGATGTTTGTGTTCTTCCAGCTTCAGAAACCTCGTCCACACGTCCACTCGCTCTCTGGGAAGCTTCCACACATTGTCCTGCTGGTTCCTCACATGGACTCACTGGGTCTGAACAATCTCTGTACGGCTCAAACACTCGGCCCCTCCCCCTTCATCCCAACAGCTAGTTGGTGGTGGTCCAGGGGGAAGGGTCCTATGAATAAAATCTGTTGCTAGTGAGTCCTGTGGGTGTAGTGGTATCTAAAAATCCATAATTTATTTTAACCTCTTTCTCTACCCAAGGGTCCAATGGTTAGGGTTACTGTTCTTATTGCAGACCTGTGTGTTTGTCATGTGATGAATGAACGACTTAACACTTTGTTGTTGTGTTTGTGTGAAGGTGGAGATTCTGCCATGAGTCGCTGTGAGCAGGTGGAGGAGGGACCTCCTCCCTCTAAAGCCTGTAGGGAGACCGAAGCTCACAGGTGAGAGGAGGCTCGAAGGCCCTGGGTTAGGGTTAGGGTTAGGGTTAGGGTTAGGGTTACACACACCTGCATTTCACATTCATCCTGGGTAATCCCACACATGATCACTCTGACCGCTGAAGACAACATGGTCCAACAGAAATGGCGATAGGTGTTTGCATATGGAGCGTGGACGTTAGCGGGGAACAGGGCCTGGCTGGAAACAAAGATGAAGAACATGACAGCTCCCTAAAGTGAAGCCAAAGCATCTCAATGCCCCCTAGTGGTTGACTGTAGTAAAGATCATAAACCTCACCACCTCCATGTTAGCAGATGGGAGATAGACCAAACTAAAAAATAAAAGTACATATCTGTTGATTTTCATTGAGGAGGATTTAATGGGCTGAGGCCTCAAGATTGACAGCTGAGACTGAAAACTACTACTGCTCAGACTCTGATTGCAAATAACATCATCACCACAAGATGGCAGCGTTCGTATCGGAGATAGTTTAGATTAATTTTTGAACATTGGGAGAAAGTGGAGATGCATCGTCCATCTTTACTTACAGTGTATAGTGCACAATTAGAATGTTGTGTTGTGTTGTATCTGTGTTGTTTTATGTTTTGTTGAAGAGTGGAGCAGCAGCAGAGTTGTCATGATTCCAGTTGTGTCTCCATTACCCGATCTTTGGATCCACCATTAAATTTCCCAGGACAGCTTCTCTCAGAGACTCAGTAAGTTAACACAGTTATAGTGACAAGTTAATATTCTCTGAAAGTTGTACCTTGTGTTACTAATGTTTATCATTTAAACAACATTCTTCAAGTTGTTTCATTAGTGATTAAACAGACAACGTGGCTCTTCTCTCCTTCTGGTGTCAGCGTGGTAACGTGTACTGCAGTATTCACCTGCTGCACCAATCAGATTACTGCAGATTGTGTACTCTGCAGATACAGTTAACTATGATCACATGACACAAGCATTATGACTCAGGGAGGATGATTATATTTCATCATCATTGTTTCAATCAGTTCAGTTTCTGTCCGTCATTACAAAACTGCTGCTTCGGTGTTTCTGAGAACAACGAGGACGAGCGGTGATCCCACAGTGTTTGTGTCAGGGACTCGAACGCTGGAGCGTTGTGGAGACAGGAGACATCTGTGACTCTCTCCCTCCTCTCTCCCTCCTCAAAGAGAACTTTGATGAGTGTGACTAATTGTTCTCACCATATTGACGACCAGTTGTGTCAGATTTTGGAGGGACATCAGCAGCTTCTCTTTCTCTCACATCCACCAAGCCTCACTGACACACAAAGAACACTCAATCTCTCCATTTCTCTCTCTCTCTCGCTCTTCTCTCTCCCTCCTCTCTCTCCCT
Source organism: Platichthys stellatus (assembly GCA_016801935.1). Classification (NCBI taxonomy): domain Eukaryota; kingdom Metazoa; phylum Chordata; class Actinopteri; order Pleuronectiformes; family Pleuronectidae; genus Platichthys; species Platichthys stellatus. The sequence continues at coordinate 26,209,627 of CM028858.1, forward strand.
CCTCTCTCACTCCCCTTCTCCCTCCTCTCTCACTCCTCTCTAACTCCTCTCTCACTCCTCTCTAACTCCTCTCTCCCTCCTCTCTCTCCCTCCTCTCTCACTCCCCCTCTCCCTCCTCTCTCACTCCTCTCTAACTCCTCTCTCCCTCCTCTCTCCCTCCCTCTCTCCCTCCTCTCTCCCTCCTCCCTCCCTCCTCTCTCCCTGAACCTTGTCTTCTCTCTACTGGGGTCCTATAGATACATGCTAAACAACATCAGGAGAATACGTCCCCTTCTCAGTCAGAAGGTGGCATAGCTTCTGGTCCAGGCTCTTGTCCAGGTTCTGGTCCAGGCTCTGGTTAACTCAGGCCTAACTATAGTAACTCCCTCCTGGCAGCCCGACTGGTCGTTAACCTAAATTCACTCACACTCCTCCGCTCCCTTCACTGGTTCCCAGTAGCTGCCCGCATCCAGTTCAAAACATTGGTACTTGTGTACCGTGTCGCCCAACGACATCAGGACAGAAAGTCTATATATATATTAAGAAGCACTTTAATGTAGCACCTTGTAGTTTGGCTTTCTTGAAGAAAACTGTACTGACTTGATTCGTGTTGTTCTGGGTTGCTCCCTCATGGCTGATGCACTTATTGTGAGTCGCTTTAGATAAAAGCTTCAGCTCAATGAAATATATCCCTGCTCTGACCTTTAACCATCACTGCTCCTCCCCCTCTAACTGAGCAACCAACTGCAGAGGAAACAATTTACTTCTTGTTTACATCACATGACAAGGGTGCGTGTAATGTCACATGATTTGCATGTTTGTTGTGTTGAAGTGTGGAGCAGCAGCAGAGTTGGTTCTCTGCAGAACATGAATCCAGTTGTGTCTCCATTACCCGATCTTTGGATCCACCATTAAATTTCCCAGGACAGCTTCCCTCAGAGACTCAGTAAGTTAACACAGTAAAAGAGACAAACTAATATTCTCTGCAGGTTTTACTGATGTTTTTCATTTTAAACAGCATTCTTCACAGGACCATTGCAGGTGAATGGTCACGTCAAGTTTCCTGGTGTGTTTGTGTAGAGCAAAAATGCTTGTGTGGACAGAGATCATTTTAGTTTTAGGAAAAGCTGTTTTCAAATGGAACGTGTTAGTGTGACCACAGATGTTGCTGCAAAAGCACATTAACCAAAATGTCTTTTCACAGTCCACTTCAGATCCTGAACCTCAACCTCCTCCTTTCAGTATTTCTGAGCAGATTCATCAACATGGTTTCTTTCAGACTGGACAATTGAGATACATTTTTTATTGGGCAGCTTCTTAGATTAATTTAAATGTATTATTATTATTTTATATTATAAATGTATTGTCCTCTAGTCCAGAGAATGGTCTTTCAGTTTGAGAACAAGACAACCCAGAGAAGCAGTGTGACGAGAAGAGCTGAAGCTGAGGCGCAGACAATATGTCCATGCAACAAAATATCTTGGAGCAAATAAACAGATTGAGCACAAGCAAAGCATAAATCTAAGCAAAAGCAGGGCCTGACCCTAACCCTAACCCTTTCTGTTGTCTCAACAGAGATCTGCAGCAGTGGTCAGAGGTTCCTGGTAATAACTCTGCACAGCAGCATACAACAGAACTGGATTCCGTATTTAAGGTGCGTGATTTCCAAACAAGTCTGACCTTAGCTGCAGATAACCCTAACCCAACATTCCAAAACAAATTATCTTAAATTTTTCAGCATCTTGAGGAGAACATTTTCACGTTTGAGAAGAATGAGCTGAAGAAGTTCCAGACGTTTCTGAGTCTAGGTGACACAGAACGTTCAGAGTATGAGGAGCTGGTGGACGATGAGGAGAGAAAGCTCCATGAAGCATTCATGAAGATCACGCTGCACTTTCTGAGGAAACTGAAGCAGGAGAGGCTGGCTGACTGTTTGCAGAGCAGTAAGATGTTCTACACTCACTTTTCTCCCAATTTCATTAACTTCACACTCACTGTTTCTATTCATTGTGTCTTAATACAGGAACCCCTGCTGCTGCAGCTTGTCAACATCAGCTCAAGTCTAATCTGAAGAAACAATTCAACTGTGTGTTTGAAGGACTTCCTCAAGCAGGACACTCAGTCTGTCTAAAGGAGATTTACACAGATCTCTACATCACAGAGGAGGGGAGTGGAGAGATCCAGGAGGAACATGAGGTTCGACAGATTGAAACCGCATCCTGGAAACCAGACAGACCAGATACAATGATCAGACCAGAAGACATCTTTCAAACTTCACCTCGAGGACACAAACCAATCAGGACAGTGATGACAAAGGGAGTGGCCGGCATAGGGAAAACCTTCCTCACAAAGAAGTTCACTCTTGACTGGGCTGAAGACAGAGCCAACCCCGACACACAGTTCACATTTCCATTCACCTTCAGAGAGCTGAATGTGCTGAAGGAGAAGAAGTACAGCTTGGTGGAACTCATCCATTACTTCTTCACTGACACCAAAGAAGCAGGAGTCTGCAGGTTTGAAGAGTTCCAGGTCGTCTTCATCTTGGACGGTCTGGATGAGTGTCGACTTCCTCTGGACTTCCACAACACAGAGATCCTGACCGACATCACAGCGTCCACCTCAGTGGACGTGCTGCTGACCAACCTCATCAGGGGGAAGCTGCTGCCATCTGCTCGCCTCTGGATAACCACACGACCTGCGGCAGCCAATCAGATCCCTGCTGAGTGTGTGGACAGGGTGACAGAGGTCAGAGGGTTCACTGACCCTCAGAAGGAGGAGTACTTCAGGAAGAGGTTCGGCGATGAAGAACAGGCCAACACTATCATCTCTCACATCCAGACGTCACGGAGCCTCCACATCATGTGCCACATCCCGGTCTTCTGCTGGATCACTGCTACAGTTTTGAAGGACATGTTGAACACCAGAGAGGGGGGGGAGCTGCCCAAGACCCTGACTGAGATGTATATCCACTTCCTGGTGGTTCAGTCCAAACTGAAGACGCTCAAGTATGATGGAAAAACTCAACAAGATCCACTTTGGAATTCACGTAGTAAAAAGATGATTACATCTCTGGGGAAGCTGGCGTTTGAGCAGCTGCAGAAAGGAAACCTGATCTTCTATGAATCCGACCTGAGGGAGAGTGGCATCAATATCAGAGCCTCCTCCGTTTACTCAGGAGTGTTCACACAGATCTTTAAGGAGGAGAGAGGCCTGTACCAGAACAAGGTGTTCTGCTTTGTCCATCTGAGTGTTCAGGAGTTTCTGGCTGCTCTTCACTTCTATCAGACCTTCACCAACTCTGGTGTCAATCTCCTGTCACAGGAACAGTTGCCAAAAAAAACAAAAAACAAAGGGACACTAAAACATCTCTACTTGAGTTCAGTGGACAAGGCTCTACAGAGTCCTAATGGACACCTGGACTTGTTCCTCCGTTTCCTCCTGGGTCTTTCCCTGGAGACCAATCAAAGTCTTCTTCGAGGCCTGCTGACCCAGACAAGAAGAAGCTCAGAGACCAATCAGGAATCAGTCGAGTACATCAAGAAGAAGATCAGTGAGAATCTGTCTCCAGAGAGAAGCATCAACCTGTTCCACTGTCTGAATGAACTGAAGGATAATTCTCTGGTGGAGGAGATCCAACAGTCCCTGAGATCAGGATGTCTCTCCACAGAGAAACTGTCTCCTGCTCAGTGGTCGGCTCTGGTCTTCGTTTTACTGTCATCAGGAAAAGATCTGGATGTGTTTGACCTGAAGAAATACTCTGGTTCAGAGGAGGCTCTACTGAGGCTGCTGCCGGTGGTCAAGGTCTCCATAAAAGCTCAGTAAGTGTATTGTTAGGGCTGGGTACCATTCACATCTGAGCCAGTGGTACTGGTACCTGGACTGGGTACCATTCACATCTGAGCCAGTGGTACTGGTACCTGGACTGGGTAACATTCACATCTGAGCCAGTGGTACTGGTACCTGGACTTCAGTGTGAGTAACTTTTTTTCCACTGGTTCACTGTCAGTAAGTAAAGCTAGATTTTGTTTGTGTTGTTGTTGTCGTCACCACTGCACTGGTTGCACAGTGAATCTTGTAATACTTTCCTGTAAATAGTAGAAAATTCACATTTTATTGGATTCATACTACGGTTTCACTACCCGCACCCCCCTTCAGTACACTAAATAGCTTGTTCTTTGATATGTTGATGCAGTAAGTGGTTGTGTGTTGGCTGATGCTAGTAAAGGTGCTAAGCTAACATCAACCAGCCCAGTTATCTCCAACAACTTAATCCAATAAGCGGAACCTTTTGTTTGGCTGTAGCTTTCCAACGGAATCAGAGGAGAAGTCAGTTGCTAATTATCAGTGTTTTAAAGGACTCATTACCACAGTTGATATGGTTCCTTGGGGTCTCAATCAAATGTCTGTAACATATTTTGATCAAAATACCACAAGGATCATTTGAAACAGCACCTTTTTACCCTGTCTGAAACAGCTCTCCTCAGATTGATCTGTTTTGAGTGCATGGGTGAATGGCTTAAACTGTGCTGTGGTCACCAAGACAACAGCACAATATAAATACAGACCATTTAATACAGAACATAAAACAAAACAAAAATTTAACAAAGATATTGGAAAAGAACCTAAATATTGTTCTACCTTGCAACACCAGGTTTGATCTCTGTACAGTTTCACATTTCACATCACAAACATTGCAGCAACTTTTAAACCACGATTGTGATCCCTTTGGGCTCGTCATTATTCGTACTTAGTGAGGAGTCTTGTTAGCCTCTTCTTCTTCAGCTTATAGGTGCAAAACCACCACCTAACGATTTGGACTTTAGATGTTATTCTTACTCTTTATCCTGTTCTCTCTCACCCACCTGTTCTCTGAGATTCTGATATGTGGTTGTTTAATTTAACATGAATCTGTTCTCATTGTTACAAATGTAGATCCAACCCTACCCTAGTCTGTACAGTCTATTACTCAACTGAAGCAACATTCACAATTATCTATTGATTAAAAGAGGAAATTCTAAACTTGTGGTTTTTTTATTTTCTCTCCTTCAGGCTGAGTGGATGTGAACTCTCAGAGAGAAGCTGTGAAGCTCTGTCCTCAGTCCTCAGCTCTCAGTCCTCCTGTCTGATGGATCTGGACCTGAGTAGCAACCACCTGCAGGACTCAGGAGTGAAGCTGCTGTCAGCTGGACTCAGGAGTTCAGACTGTAAACTGGAGACTCTCAGGTCAGATCACTGCTCTCAGAACAGCATGTTTCATGTCACGCTGTGTTTGGCTTCAGCTTTATGTTCTTGAGTCAAGTCTCTTCCTCTTTTCTCAAAACAGGAAACACATACATTCCAGCTACACTCACAAAAACTTTGACTTGTCTTGCAAAATAAAAAAAATTATCAAAACTATTTTATCTTTAGCAATTATCTGACACTGCCATCAAATAACACACAAAGCTGCTAATGAAGAAACACAACAAATGCAGAACAATGCACTGATTTAAGAAAATGAAAGGGCCAGCCACTGGTAACCAGTGAAGGGAACAGAGTGGTATGAGTTAAGAGAATCTATTTCAGTGTCTTGGAAATTCAGAAAAATGGTCATATATATATTTATCTTAATGTTTGGGTTATCAGAAAATAATCTGTCTTCAAAGGAGATTTATGACGAGTGTTTAATATACTTTTTATTCCTCTATGGTGGTGACACCTAGTGGCCAGAGGCATTGTTTTTACGGATCTTACTTATATGTACAAATTGGTACGTCCAATTTTTTATTTCAAAGGTCAAGGGTCAAGGTCACTGTAACAAACAAAGTCATTATTCTATATTGAGAATGTTCTATAAAGTTAAAAAGCCCAAGGTCTGTGATAAGGGGAGTTTCTCTCCTGGACCTAAGGTTAATAAGGAGGTTAATAAGGAGGTTGTGATGTTTCCTGATGTAGAAAAGGTTGATGAGGGATAAATGATTCCATTGAAGATGACAGCAGGGAGGATATGTAATTGGATCATAGACTTTTTATTTCCCAGGTTTATTCAAGTAAGAGTTGGGATAGAATCAGGAAGGTACATAGTGGCAAATGGTGCCCCCAGTGTCATTAGTCCAGTATTGTTTCCATTATGTTTAATGATGTGTTCACCTTTTGCTGATGATGGAGTCTTGTGGAAAATGACATTAATCACATTATTGGAAATAGATAGGATATTAATGTGGTTGAATAATGATCGTATTCATGGGGCTCCAAGGTGTCAGTGAAAAAACTGAAGTGTTAATGTTCAGGTGTTGATACAGTTTCATCACTTGTGATTCAGCAGCTCAAACATTGTCAAAGCGTTGGAGCTTTCACATCGATCCCTTGGATGCTCTTCAGGTCAAGGTGGTGAAAAGCATCTTAGGAGGAAACACTTGAAGAATTACCAAGCAAATCTGAAGATAAACGTCCAACAACAAAGGTTCTTCTTCCATGTTCCGTGTTTTACATGGAGCAGTATAAAAGTATTAGAGTAACAAAAGTGTGAAAGTGTAAGAGTAGCCAGAGAAGTCATTAAGTCAGAAAAGAAGAAGTAGGATATTGAAACACGCAGTAGATGGCAGTATTGCACCTTGATGTTGGTTGCCAACTGCCAATAAAGCAAAGGAAAAAGAAGCAGATGGTAAAGAGAGTTCCTCTCCTGCACAGAAAACACTTTTGTTCTTATGTCTTTTATTTATCAGGTTGAATCAAACTGGGCTCACACAGAGATGTTGCAAGGACCTTTCCTCAGTCCTCAGCTCTCAGTCCTCCAGTCTGACGGATCTGGACCTGAGTAACAACCACCTGCAGGACTCAGGAGTGAAGCTGCTGTCTGCTGGACTCAGGAGTTCAGACTGTAAACTGGAGACTCTCAGGTCAGATCACTGCTGTTTTCTATACAACAGAAATCGTACAAACAAAATGTACTACACAAATAAACACATTGAGTCTGGTTCTAGAGGTTCCTCACAGTTATGAGGGAGTTTTTCCTCCACAGTCAAAAAGTGCTGCTCATTGTGGGAACTGTGGGTTTCTCTTAGTGCCTTGAGATAATGTATATTATGATTTGGTCCTTATATACAGTCACTGATCATCTGTATATACAGTCACTGATGGTCTTCATATACAGTGTATCTGTCTTCCTTCAGGCTGAGTGGATGTGAACTCTCAGAGAGAAGCTGTGAAGCTCTGTCCTCAGTCCTCAGCTCTCAGTCCTCCAGTCTGACGGATCTGGACCTGAGTAACAACGACCTGCAGGACTCAGGAGTGAAGCTGCTGTCTGCTGGACTCAGGAGTTCCGACAGTAAACTGGAGACTCTCAGGTCAACCTCATGCAATGCTTGTGCGATACTGAAATCAGTATGATCTTGGTTTCTCAACACCTGACTCACAAATATGCAAACCTTCACTGAAACAGATCAAATCTATTTGCATGTACTTGCACAGGTTGAGTCAAACCAGGCTGACGGAGGACTGCTGTGAAGCTCTGTCCTCAGTCCTCAGCTCTCAGTCCTCCAGTCTGACGGATCTGGACCTGAGTAAGAACGACCTGCAGGACTCAGGAGTGAAGCTGCTGTCAGCTGGACTCAGGGGTTCAGACTGTAAACTGGAGACTCTCAGGTCAGGATTCTGCTGCTGTAAAACCTCAGTGAAAATTATCATCTTTAAATCATTCCACTCAAATACAATATTATATATACAGTTGATATTATACCAACCATCAATCAGAAAATGCATATCATTGTTAATATATAAATTCATTCCCCACATTACTGCACATCCAACTTCACTGGATCAGGACGGCTCTGCAGTCGCTCACTCAGGCAGACGAACTGGATGAACAGAATATCTCTCCTTTGAGTTTCTTTGATTCTGCAGCGGCTGTAATCGATTTTTAATTTAACGGATTGACTGTGTTTTAACATCTGAAGCAGGAATGACAAGAAGATCCAACGTTATCTCTGTGTGTGTGTGTGTGTGTGTGTGTGTGTGTGTGTGTGTGTGTGTGTGTGTGTGTGTGTGTGTGTGTGTGTGTGTGTGTGTGTGTGTGTGTGTGTGTGTGTGTGTGTGTGTCCAGGCTCTCAGGATGTATGGTCACAGAGGCAGGTTGTGTCTCTCTGCTCTCAGCTCTGTCCTCTAACCCGTCTCACCTGAGGGATCTGGACCTGAGCTACAATCATCCAGGAGCCTCGGTGGACCTGCTGCCTGCTGGACTAGATCCTCTGTGGAGACTGAAGGCTGTCAGGTACCAACACACAACAACAGGCTCACACACTGTGTCTGTGTAACAACCACAAACTGAGATGACAGTGAATTCAGCGGCTGATGTCCTGACGGTTCATTCTATGTTTTCTGTTTCAGGCTGGATCATGGTGGAGAGCAGAGGCTGAAACCTGGTCTGAGGAAATGTGAGTGTGTGTCGTCACTTTCAGAACATCTGAGTTCACTGAAATAATTCCTGAAAAGATGATGTCATATCTTATTGTGTGTATTCCTGAGTTAAAGTAAAGGTAGAATGACAAATTAAATAATTATCAATGATTGCTCCTTGGATGCTAAAAAACAGGTTACAAACCAACTGACCTCAGTTCCTATTCCTCTAGTGTCACATGATCCCGGTTGTTTCTTCTGATTCGTCCCACTCACAGATCCTCGACACTGAGGTTCATAATAATAATAATAACTTTTCAGGTTGATGTGTTTCCTGAACATCTAACATCTAACTTCCATCATGAGACCTTCTCCTTCCAGCAGCTCT
>CM028858.1:26218415-26228981 GCA_016801935.1 Platichthys stellatus
CTCCCTTTTTCATCCCTTCTTCCCCCCCCCCCCCCCCCATGTGCGATGAGCATTAACGTCCCCACAAACCAACCCCCCCCCATCCTCCAGTTTGTATTCTCTTATCCAACTTTACGTTCATACAAGTAATAATTCAGAATCACATCTAACAGTAGCTGATCTAACAGTTCTGGAGTACAAGCCTCATGTTTCCTCTATAAATAACATCTGGTTTACTCCTTTAATCTTCTTTATACATTTGGAATTCTAATCTGTTGGTGAATGAGCTCCCAGCTTTCCCTTGTACCAGGAGAACTTTATTAAACTATTGAACCAAAGCTCCTGATTTAATTTCCTTTTTACACAGACTAAAGGAATGATGGGGGGGCATCATTCCTTTAGTTCACTAGCTTCTTCTTTCAATGTGTCGTTTTAAATCGTCCACTTCCTCTCAAGCTGCCAGCCCGCTTCCTCTGCTCTTCATTCCTACAAACAATCAACTAATTCTCATCTCTCAGAACCTTTGATATGCGTTTATCTCCATCTTGGTTTTTCAGCATTCAGCTTCACCGGAATCATTGAAGAAAGTCCTTCTCTCCACAAATCTCTATATCATCTTAAACTGCCACTCTTCATCAGCTCTCTCCTCTATTCTACTCCTCAGTTCTACGACCTCTGACCCTCTTTGAGCTGGAACCTGACTTCCCTCCATAATGTTTTCACTTTTGTGAAACACTCCTCACTCTGACTCTCTCCCAACACAGAAGCCTTGATTTTCAACTTTGTGTCTTTTTCTTTTTCCCTGTCCAAAATGTCCTGGTCCTGCTCCGTCCTCTCTAGTACCGTATCCCTTATCACCCTAACTGTTGTTAATAATTTGTCTATGTCAAAACACTATGTATGTATATAGTCTCACTTCTGACTTCCAAATGCCTCGTGACATGTCCTATTACTTTGCATATTATTCCCTGCTTTATTCTTTGGCTTCGTCTAATACTTCCCCGCAACTTACTAACACAGCAAGCCCTCGTCTTCATCCTTCCCCACCCTGGTCTATGGTATACATGTTCTATGTAAACAGATCTTTGTCTTCATCTCTTTGTGCTTTTGTTCTCTCCTTCAGACGCCTTCGATCTCACTATCAACACAAACACAGTTCACAGACAACTCAAAGTGTCTGACGACAACCGGACGATGACGTCAGTGACAGAGAAGCTGCCGTATCCTGATCACCCGGAGAGATTTGACTCGTGGCCTCAGCTGCTGTGCAACAGTGCTCTGATTGGTCGGTGTTACTGGGAGGTGGAGTGGAAGGGGAGAGTGAACATTGCAGTGACCTACAGAGGGATCAAAAGGAAAGGGGAAGGAATCGACTCCTGGTTCGGACGAAACAATCAGTCCTGGAGTCTGATATGCTCCGATGTTGACGGTTACTCAGTGTGGCACCATCAGAGACGACAGGCCTGTCCTCAGCCATCCTCGTCCTCCGTCTCTCACAGAGTCGCAGTGTATGTGGACTGTCCCTCTGGAATGCTTTCCTTCTTCAGCGTCTCCTCCGAGATGTTGCTCCACCTCCACACCTTCTACACCACTTTCACCGAACCCGTCTACCCCGGGTTTGGGTTTGCGTACGAGTGGCCGGGTTCATCAGTCACCCTGTGTTCACTGTAGGATGCTAATAATCAACATTATACACAAACACACACAAAATGATTCTCACAGCAATTAACCACATTTTGTAAATCTGACTGACAACAAGTAAGTTCTTAATTATACGATTATTGTAAAAAAAATTCTCATTACAGATATCCTTTTAAAAACTTTAGCTTTTTATAAACTCTAATAAAAACTGGACGACAGGACGGCTCCCAAAAGTGAAACCAAATTGTCTTGATCGCCACCTAGTGGCTGGCTGCAGTATAAACCCTTCTTCCTCCATGTTAGTGGATGGGACATGGACCAAACAAAAAAATCTAAGTAGACGTTAAATAATGTTTGTCAATGATGTTTCTGTTGTTCTTATCTCTCTGATGTTTGTTCATGTTTCCAATCAGTTTGGATTGATTAGTTATTTGATGATATAAAAACAACCTGACACGTCATGATTGACAGCTGACACTGAAGATCACTACTGCACATACGCTGACTGCAAATGACATCATCATCACAAAATGACAGCGTCTGTATCTGAGATATTTTGGCTTCATTCCTGGAGGTGGAGACGTGTCGCCATCTTTATATAATGTAAAATGACAATGTTAAAAAACATAAATAGAAATAAATATGAATATAAGGTTGTGGTCACTCTGTTTTCTGTATTGCCTTTCGAAATAAAACAATTCTTGACCATCACTGGTTCGTACGGGACCAACCAACCGTCACAGCCGAGAGCAAGAACTCAAGAATCTGAAGAACAAGTCGAACAACCACACTTTTAATTCTCCTTCTCACATTTTACCTTTTACAATCAATACACTTTTTATCTTACAGTCCCGGAGCTAGCATCATCTGCACAAATTATCATTTTACTATTTTCACCAACAAATAAAAACTTTATTGACGACAACAATTATGAACCCAACCTTCACCTGCAAAAAGTCTCTTCTCAGGGCTTATGAAGAACTTTAAAAAATATGACGACCTCTAGTGGTAGTAACAAATAACTTCATTTGTAATTTATTTATTTACTCATTCACTTTTGTTTGTTTTTTAAAATTTTTAAATTTGTAAATGATTTAAACTTATTATATTTTGATGTAATTTCACTTGTGAATAATGTGCCTTGTTAGTTGGTTGTTATCATGATTTCAAAGTCTTGATATTTGTACGATTCCAGTTTTGAACTAAGAAAAAAGTTTCACCTGCAGCCTGGAAGACAACGTTTAGGGCAAACTTTCCCGGTGTAGGACGTCACGTGACTAATGTAGGGTCCTAAACAGCTGCCTGATTGAAAAACGTGTTTTTAAATCGCTTCTCTTTTTAGATTTGTCTTTGAAAGCTCTTAAAGATATTAAGTGAATTAAATTCTGTTTTTAATAAGACGCAGGTTTTATATTTTCTCAGCTCCTAGTTTGAACCTAAAGAAACTGTTCGGGCAGCTCGTCGGTCGCTTCCCGTCAGGCAGTGCAGCTGCTCAAAGTCAGTGTGTTCCGGGTCAGTGCCGGTGGATGGGTCCTACAGTTCATCATCGGTCGGTGTCGGTGACTCTGTGAAGGTGAGCGGTTCAGCGACAGAAGCTTGGTTTTAAACAGGCGGCAGCTAGCAACATGTCAGTTCTCTCTCAGTAAGCTAGCTCTCTTAGCATGCTAGCTCTGTCAGTAAGCTAGCTCTCTTAGCATGCTAGCTCTGTCAGTAAGTTAGCTCTGTTACCATGCTAGCTCTGTCAGTAAGCTAGCTCTCTTAGCATGCTAGCTCTGTCAGTAAGTTAGCTCTGTTACCATGCTAGCTCTGTCAGTAGTTCAGATAAGATGAGATCATCCTTTACGAGTCCCTCAGGGGTTAGAGTGACAGCAGCAACAGTCACGTGCAATACTTATAAATAAATATGTATAGAAACATGAATGTTATTAAACTAGTACACAGAGTGTAAAGACAGGGAGACATGCAGTGTGAGGACATTTACAGTGAATTGCTCATGAACCGTCGAGACAGAGAGATGAATATTGAACAGTTGAGAATGTGAAACATGTTAAGATGCAGTCCACTGGTGGTGAATGTTGTGTTTACTGGGAGCAGAGCTGGTTGAACAGTCTTACTGCTGCAGGTAAACAGTTAGCTCTGTTAGCATGCTAGCTCTGTTAGCATGTTATCTAAGAGTCATTGACAACATGTTACTGTCAGATCAGAGACTAACTTAGGAAACAACTCACAGTTAATCAGGATTAAAGTCAACTCAGTTATGAATAGAATTATTAATATATAACTACAACTAGTTAAACAACGAGTAAACAAGTTGTTTATCAGAATTGTCATATGGTTCGAAATGACACAATATCACTGCTTAGCCTCATTTCAACATTGAAAGATAAATTATAATAACATCTAAACAACATTAAAGCAGATAATAATAAACTGCTTCAATCCACATTTCAAAGTGCTTTACATTGGCAGCCAAATGAAACAGACTAGACAAGATGTGAAATCATTGGTTTTATAAATGAACAGTTATGTTAAAACAGAGATAGTTGAATTAAATGTTGAATAAAATAGTGAGTGAAGTGTAGAATGGAACCTGAAGGTAGAGCTATATCAGACTTCTTCATCTGTTTGTCGTCTGCAGGTCGGAGCCGCTCAGTCATGGGCCTGAAACAGTTCTGGCAGAACTACAAGGTTTTGATTGTGATGGGCACGAGTCTGGGTCTGATCCACTGGGGCTGGTTCAACCTGAAGTCCAGTTCAGCGCTGCGTTCAGCCAGAGAAGAGTTCATTCCTGAGCCCGGCATCGTCACCTACGTTTTAAACTCACCAGCTCCCCCTGCTGCCAAGAGCAAGTGAAGCAGCCTCAGGTACAACATGATTCTCACCTGTTCTCAATTTAAAGCTTTACTGTGAAACTGTCACAGATCAACAGCGCCCCCTGCAGCCACAGGTGATTATCTCTGTTGGTCTCAGTCTGAAGTGTTTTCATCTAAATCAAAGTGAATCAATGTGGTGACGGAGTCGTCCCACTGGATATTACCCATGATCCTCTGCTTCCTGACCCTGAAGAACTGCAGCTGTAACAAATCCACCGAACTGATCAGAATCCGTCATGTTTCAAAGTTTCCTGCTGAATCGGAGTGTTTTTATCTGATCTCAGAGAAGGAGGAAACACTGAGGTTTCTACGTTCTTTCCCTTTTCATAATTTCTTGTTGATTGTTAAGAACAGAGGATCTCACACCTCTGAGACAAATTGTGATTTGTGAATATGGGCTATGCAAAAAGAATTGATTGATTGATTCTCCATAAAAACAAAACAGAAATGGATTCCAATGTAGTAATACTAGTAGTACTACTAGTCTAGTAGTATTAGTAGGGTGTATTTAGTCGGCATTACCCAATATGAACTAGTCCCAGTGTTAACCCAGTGTTCTTGTTGTCAGGATGAAGCCTCGGAGCTGGATCTCGAGGAACTGGCTGTTGGCGGCCGGTGGCGCCTTCCTCACCGTCCACTTGGCCACCTGGCTCATGCAGCGAGCCGTAAGGAGCTCCGTCCGCTCTGAGGCGGCGCTCCAACACAAAGCTGTAGAGGAGAAGCTGGACTGATGGCCAACCAGGGTGAAGATTGATTGATTGATTGATCGATTATGGGTCACAGAAAAAGAAAAGACTCCGAACGGCTGTTTATAAAGAAACTGTTTTCTTTGGTTTCCTCTGAGACTCAGTGATTGGTTGATGATTGAGTTTTGATGACAGTAAATACATCAATCAATAAACCAATAAAATGATCTGAGTAACCATATACAATCAAAAACTCCGTTTTCTAAATGAACATTGTAATGGTTCCATGTTAGTTTTTCACCTGTTGAAAGGAAATTATGTATCAACGATTGTTTTCATTTGTCTCATGAGATTTTGGATTAAATAGTTGATAAATAGACTCTGCAGATTATTTATATCTGTGACGTCCCCGGCTGGTTTATGAGCTGATTGGAGGAGCGGGGGGTGGAGCCTGATTGAGAACCCATTGGATGGAAAGACAAGGCAAATGTTTTTCTTTAGCATCATTCAGACACAAGGCAAGTACACAAAATAGTCCAATCAAATTCAAATGACACCAAAGCAAAACAGGTTAAGAATCGCTGAGAATCGTTTTCAACCCTGATTTGATGAAAGTTTCATCAGACCTCAGGTCCTCGTTTGTTCCACAGCTGTGAGCAGAGAAACTGAGGCTTTGTTCTGATCCTGTGAACCTGGAGGAGGAACTCGGAGATGATCGTTCAGTGCGTTGGGTTAGGGTTAGAGGAGACATGTAGGCTTAAAGTTATGTATGACGAATCAGACTGTTTACTTCAACTGGAACTCCTAGTTGTGTTTTGTGGACTCTACACTATCCCTTTAATTCAGCAAGCTTGGAACAATACACAACCATAAAAAAAAACACAGAACATCACAAAGACTTTAATTTTCCAAGGTCCAAAAGAAACTGAAGTGAAAAGATGAAGGAGCTGGCGACTAAAATCCAAGATGGTTTCCCAGCCGTGTAACTTCCAATCAACAGCAGGAAGCATGTCACATGACGGCTCTGAAGCACTTCAGTCACAGGTTTGATTCTGTTATTACAGACGCATGGAAACAGGATTCAAAGCCTGTTCTTATATTTTACACTGGTCAAACAATAGAAATTATTACAAAGAACGTGATTCTTTCAGTAGCAAAAGCAAAGTCTTAGTAAACAGAGACCATGCACTTGTAGCCCCGCCTCCAGGGACACATGTACAATACAATACACGACCCTGGAAACATACCAAGTACACGCTATCAAACAGACAAATGTATAAATCCCAAACGGATGAAAATAAACTATTCTTCAAAGAACACTTAGGGTGTTTATGAAAATAGAAATATCAAAGTCTTCAGTTTACAAAGCTGCCAACTCGGAACTGATAAAGGAAATATCTGAAGGCTCTTGACGATTAAGTTAATAAATCAAATAAACATAATGATTAATACAAAATTATTTACAAAAAATAATACAAAACATTCACCATGAATAATTTGTCTTCAAGTGTCTGATTGGTTAGTTATACGATAAGCTCCGCCCCGCTGACGCTCTGCGACTGCAGCTGCCTGTTTGTACGTCCCGAGTTTTGAGCCTGTTGGAAGAGTGGGGGGGGCATTCCTCCCAGTCTACCAGTAAGTACACTGGTGCTGCCCCGGGGAACCGTCCTTTCTGCAGCCTCTACCTCGTCATGCTTGATTGGCTCCTGGTGTCTGACTTCCTGAACTTGGCGTTGACGGAGTTCTGGTCCTTGTGGAGGTGCTGATGGTGGAGCAGGAGGAGGTGCTGATGGTGGAGCAGTAGGAGATGCTGATGATGGAGCAGGAGGAGGTGCTGATGGTGGAGCAGGAGGAGGTGCTGATGATGGAGCAGGAGGAGGTGCTGATGATGGAGCAGGAGGAGATGCTGATGGTGGAGCAGGAGGAGGTGCTGATGATGGAGCAGGAGGAGGTGCTGATGATGGAGCAGTAGGAGATGCTGATGATGGAGCAGGAGGAGGTGCTGATGATGGAGCAGGAGGAGGAGCTGATGGTGGTTTGGTGGGCGTTGTTTTCCTAGGTGCTGACCACATAGTGGACGGAGTTCTGGTCCTTGTGGAGGTGCTGATGGTGGAGCAGGAGGAGGTGCGGATGATGGAGCAGGAGGAGGTGCTGATGATGGAGCAGGAGGAGGTGCTGATGATGGAGCAGGAGGAGGAGCTGATGGTGGTTTGGTGGGCGTTATTTTCCTGGGTG
This sequence comes from Platichthys stellatus, assembly GCA_016801935.1. Lineage (NCBI taxonomy): Eukaryota > Metazoa > Chordata > Actinopteri > Pleuronectiformes > Pleuronectidae > Platichthys > Platichthys stellatus. The sequence goes on from CM028858.1 coordinate 26,225,830, forward strand.
CTGACCACAGAGTGGACGCTCGGCTTCCTCCGTCTTCTCGAGCTCCATCTCAACATGGAGGCAACCGACCACACCCAGACGGCCATCGCCACAGAGACCAGCCAGGGCCCCAGGAGGTCTGGAGACAAGATTGGACGTCAGGGGACAACTCCAGTGAGTGGACGTTGACTTAAAGACTATTTCTGTTAGAATTTCCAAAGTTAAGAATGAATTTCACTGGGATTCATCAGAGACATTTCATTGAACTGGTTTTTGTTCATAAACCAGTCAGTCAGGCCGTTTGGGCTTTATAAACCAATAAAAGGATTTTAGAATCAATATACGAAAATTAACAGGAAACCAGTGTTGGGATTTCTTCTCTTGGTCTTAATGTAGTTTCTCTCTCTTTGAACCAACCAGCAAACTCACATTTATGACCTGGAAGCTTCGTGCTGTAACGTTTTATTTATTTATGAATCTATTTTCAAAACGAAGTCTGAGGTGTAAGTGGAAATCAAACTGGGATTATGATCATTAGGATCCGTTTCGGACGGATCTGGTTGCTGGTGCTGAGCGAGGGCTGCAGGTCCAGATGGAAGAGTCCGATGATAGGTTCTGGACAACTCATGGGTCCTGAGCTCTCGGCAAACCCGCTCCCCCGTCACACCCTGTGGACGCGCCACATGAGCAACTATCACATGAAGGTATCAAACGTTTGCTGCCCAGTGCAGCGTGATGGCCTTGTGACCTGACTGACCTTTGCCATGACGTCCTTGTTGAAGGAGAAGGTGACGTCAGTGCAGCTGCTCTCTGGGCGACACTTGGTTGTGGGCGGGACCTTGTGGGCGGGGCCCTGTGGGCGGGGCTCCAGCACTCCCCCTGGCTGCGGCAGGGCTGACCGGCTGCTCTGAGCCGGGAGTCGAACCCTGACAGCTACCAAAGCTGCGTGAGACAAAAGTCAGCAGTGGTTAGAACGATGCTGTGAAACTCCAACTATCTATATAATTATTCAATAATCAATAAAGAGTGACTTCTGAATGTCTCTGAAGTCGTCCATCTTGGTTGTGTTTGTCCCAGTGGCTCTGACCTGAGGCTTCACACCAGCTCTTCCTGCTCCTCTGTGTCTTCTGTCTGTGCTGCAGCAGCGATGTCATCATACTCAGGACAGTTGTCTAACTGATGGGGGAGAGATGAGAAAATATTAATCCTCACTGGACTTTATTCAAGAAACCTGCAAATAATGACAGTTCATTCAAAACAGTTTGAACGTAGTTGCGCCCCCCCCCCCTGTCCATTGGTTTGTTTGTTCATCAGCAGGATTACACAAAAACTAACTGATTTCCATTTGTGTCAACACACTGTGACGTCACCCATTGGTTTGTGAGCTGCCATTTTGAAGCCTCCATTTTTGACTTGTTGTCCAGCGCCATCTTGGTTCTTTGAACCCAGAAGTGACCATATTTGGAGGAGAGGGGGTGGAGCCTGACTCAGGGCCCAAGGACACTGCCCTCCCACTTAAACCAGTGACCTGCACCCAGTACTAGCTGTCAATCACACGGTATCCATGACCCAATGCCTGCAGTGCTTTCTGGTCTATTTGACTCTAAATGGATCATTCACTTTCTAGACCCAGAGTCTACGTCCATTTTAATATACGGTCAATGGAAAGAACCTTTTACATTTTGGAGCAGATTGAGACAAAGTAGCTGATCCAAGAAATGTTTCATCTCTTTCTCTAACACAGTGAGATGAAAACAGTGATATGGAGTCATTCTTCTGGCCTCACTGTCTCTCACCTCTATCATCTCCACAGCTTCATTCACTTCTGATTTCAAGCTCAGAGTTTTCTTCATCCTGGATCGAAAACAACAACAAACACAACATTTGACCAAATGAACTTCATAACACTGAAACTAGTGTTTGAAGACATTTGAAGAAGACAGTCAAAGAGCAGAGGGTGAACTGAAGGATTTGTTTAACCTCGTCCACAGAGTCCAGACCAGCACTGGAACCAGCACGACCACCACTAACCCTAACCAACAATAAAAACCTCCACAGATAAATAATGTTCACAAGATGAAACTCAGTCACATCACAGACATGTCTACCTCCAACACAGACGAGTCTGAGATAAAGACAGATTAATTTAAGAGAAAGATAAATGTAAACTGTTAAACACACCAACTTCCTTCCTCGTTCCACGTACATGCTGAGTCCGAAGGTGTTAGAACCTAAAACGAAGAAGTGACCTGTGTTTTGTTCTTCATTTAACTGAGTGTGACAAACGCCTTTAGTGTCTGTTCACATCAAACCTGAATCCTCCTCACCTGAAGCTGGCAGCAGCGTGAACAGGCCTGAGGCTAACACCTGGATGAGCCTGGGAAATGTTTTCAATGATGGGAGAAGAAGAACAACTTCCTTACCTTTACCTTCCTGGCTTCCAAAGTGAGAAGTGAGAGAACTTTTTATTCAGGGTTAAAACACAACATTCACAGATGGCTCTTCCTTTGGCTGTGTACAGGTCCACCTATTTCCAGTCTGTTTTATTTAAAAAGGTCCTGAGAGCCCGTCCAGATCTGGATTAAAACCTAACTCCTAACTCCGGTTCCATCAGAGTAATCCTTCAGCATCTTCATCTCCTCGTCCATTAGTCTTTTCATCCATTCATTTAAAATGCGTTCTGTCTGTCGCCTGGACCTCTGCCCGATGAGGGTTGCCACCGCCGGGATGTTTGTTAGTCCAGGACCTGCTGCATCGACGATCGCCCTCAGGGTCACAGCTCCAGCGGTGCACAGCATGCTGGTGAGGCCTGGTGTGGAGCTGCTCTGGACATCCAGCCTGGCTCCGTTGATCAGCAGCTCTTCTAAAAGCCAGTGCAGAGAGTTTGTAGGTTCCAGCCTCTTCCATTTAAAAAGGTTCCATGTCTTAGTATTTGTACTTCGTTACCTCCCACCACTGATGAGGGGCCATTTTAGGGGTTCAGTATCTTGCCAAGGACACATTGGCATGCAGATGGGATAGAGTGGGATTCAAACCGGCAACCTTCTTGTTGCAGAGCACCCGCTCTATCCCCTAGGCCACGCTCTCCATGACATAAAAGCAGGGAATAATCAGTAAAACCAGCCGGCATGATGGCGCAGCTTTTAAAAATGTTAAAATGATGTTTAAAACAA
>CM028858.1:26252670-26264516 GCA_016801935.1 Platichthys stellatus
CAGGTTGTCCCCCTCCTGTTGTCCCCCTCCTGTTGTCCCCCTCCTGTGAACACAACCTGCAGGAAATGACTCAGAGATGAACTGATTGATTTCAGGGGTCAAAGGTCAAAGTCACAGCGACCTGTATGAATCCTGAAATGAACGTGACTGTAACTTTGTTTATTCTATTGTTTATTAAGTCGTTCCTCAAATATCAACGTTCTCTCAAATTCAGTCTCTGAATGAATCTGGTTATTATTGTGAACCTATGACACATGATGTGAGTCCATGTTGTGTGTTTGTGTAGATATTTCTCACCGTGTTCCTGAGCAACAATGACCAGCACTTCACCGAGGTGCCCATCACGCCCGAGACGCTCTGCCGGGACGTGCTGGCGCTCTGCCGGGAGCCGGGCGAGGCCGACTGCTACCTGGCCGAGACCTGGAGAGGAGCAGGTCCACAGATCTCTGATTACTGTTCTTACAGTAAAATACTAAAGTCTGGTGGAACCACACGTGTCCATTACATCACAATCAGTCATTAATCAGTTCCTTGTTTGTAACCAATCAGAGCGCGTCGTCGGGGAGGCGGAGCAGATGATGGCGGTGCTGCAGCCGTGGGGGCAGCAGAGGGGGGAGGTCCGGTACCTGCTCCACCATCAAAGAGCTCCAGGACCAGAGACTGGTGAGAAGCACCAGCTGCTGGGGGGGGGGGACATCGACACCAACCCCCACCACCAAACATATATTCATAAAATATATCAAAAGAAACACGAGGAGATTCCAGATCTTCTGGTGATGAGGGTTAGGGTGTGGACGAGATGTAAACAAAAACATCTTTACACAGCAGAGTCCCGCCTCCTGCTGCTCTACAGGCTCCGCCTCCTGCTGCTCTACAGGCTCCGCCCCTCGAACCTGGATGTTCCCAGCTGTGTTTAGAAGCTTTATTTGTTTCTGTCTCATTCTCATGAACTTGTCAGGAAAGTTTCCTTCAATCGTTGTCTTGGATTTGAGGTTGAGTTGATCAGAGAACTAACAACAGGCTGTCAGACCCATGTGCAGACACACAACCTGACTGTGTGTTTGTGTCCAGATGGATCAAGAGCGTCCGATCTGAAGCTGAAGAGGAACCAGGGGAGCGCTGCTGCAGAGAGACATCTGGAGAACCAGGTGAGACTCACCAGAACTCACCAGAACTCACCAGAACTCAGTCAACAACCGTTTCTTCATAAAACCCACTGACACACTTCTTTATGAAGATTCTTTCACTGATGTTTTCTTCTCTGGGATTTGTTCTTATGTGAGAACAGAATCTACACGGGTTAGGGTTAGAACTCACACTGACATGATTATTTGATCAGTTATATACTGTACATATTCTCACACTGCATACAATGGGTCCTGTCTATACACTTTATATGTTTGGTTGATTACATTCATATCTTTCTATATTTAAGATATATAACTAGTTTCAGTCCCGGGCTGCGTCGCTCCCTCTTCAATGTTCTTCTCAGGTTTCAGGAGTTTCTGTGTGAGCTGCAGTCTCGTTTCCTTTATGGATCTTAACAGTGTGTTAACGATGCTCATGAGGAAAAACGTGCTTTCAAATGATAAACAAATGGAATTGATCAAAAAAGAAGAGATTTGAACAGTTCTGTTCTCGTGTTGAACAGGTCTCAGCTCCTCGTCTGGACGTGACCTTCAGTGACCTTCAGGATCTGGCAACTCGACAGCAGCAGATGCTGGCCTCCAAAGTACGACACACACAGGAACACACACTGCTCACACACAGGAACCCACACTGCTCACACACAGGAACACACACTGCTCACACACAGGAACACACACTGCTCACACACAGGAACACACACTGCTCACACACAGGAACACACACTGCTGCTAATGCTGATGTCACTGCAGGAGTAAACAGGATATCTCCAAATGTTTGAATTTCTCAACCAATCAACACTCAGCTGTTATCATTATGATGTGAACGTTCAAAACCACAAGTTTTTATGTTCTTATGATTTATAAACACGTGAACACTGAAACAGTGACTGTTCTCAAACTCGTTACTTCTACCGTCGTTAAATCAAAAACACATTGACCTGCTTGTTTGTGTTAGAATCGTTTTATCAAAGTCCTTCAGGCCTGAGCAACGGACGTGTGAACCTGTGCTGTACCTCAGCGCCTCCTTCTCCTCCTTCTCCTCCTTCTCCTCCTTCTCCTCCTCATGACCCCTGTTGTCCGTTGCAGGAGCAGCGGCTGCGCTCCCTGAAGCTGCAGGAGCAGCAGCCGCAGGAGGCGTCTGAGCAGGAGCGACTGCAGCAGCTCCGAGAGAACGCACAGAACCAGGAGGCCAAGCTGCGGCGGGTCCGGGCCCTCAGGGGCCAAGTGGAGCAGAAACGCCTCAGCAACAGTAAACTCGGTCAGTGTCTGTGTCTGTGTCTGTGTCTGTCAGTGTCAGTGTCAGTGTCAGTGTCAGCGTCAGCGTCAGCGTCTGTGTCAGTGTCAGTGTCAGTGTCAGTGTCAGTGTCTGTGTCTGTCAGCGTCAGTGTCAGTGTCAGTGTCAGTGTCAGTGTCAGTGTCAGTGTCTGCTTCAGCGTCTGTCAGCGTCAGTGTCAGTGTCAGTGTCAGTGTCAGTGTCAGTGTCAGTGTCAGTGTCAGTGTCAGTGTCAGTGTCAGCGTCTGAGTCAGTGTCTGTCTGTGTCTGTGTAAGTGTCTGTCTGTGTAAGTGTCTGTGTGTGTGTCTGTGTCTGTGTCAGTGTCTGTCTGTGTCTGTGTAAGTGTCTGTGTGTGTGTCTGTGTTAGTGTCTGTGTCTGTGTGTGTGTGTGTGTCTGTGTCTGTGTCAGTGTCTGTCAGTGTCTGTGTCTGTGTCTTTGTCTGTGTCAGTGTCAGTGTCTGTGTCTGTGTCTGTGTGTGTGTCTGTGTTAGTGTCTTTGTCTGTGTCTGTGTCTGTGTCTGTGTCTGTGTCTGTGTCTGTGTCTGTGTCAGTGTCTGTCTGTGTCTGTGTAAGTGTCTGTGTGTGTGTCTGTGTTAGTGTCTTTGTCTCTATAACTGTGGCTTCTACAGTTATAAAGCTGCAACTGGTTGTTCTGAATGTGTGTGTCTGTGGTTCAGTGGAGGAGGTGGAGCAGATGACTGGTCTGTTCCAGCAGAAGCAGAGGGAGCTGCTGGTTGCGGTGGCCAGGCTGGAGGAGCTCAGTGACCAGCTGGAGGTGCTGAGGAGCCCTCGGATGGAGCCCCCCCCCCCACCTCCTCAGCACCATACCACGGCCTCCTCCACCGTGGAGCTGGAGCTGCTCTGTAAAGAGCTGCAGGTCAGAACTCACCACGGCTGGTTGAGAGGTCTGTGTCTGTCAGTGTCTGTGTCTGTGGTTACCTGTGTGACGCTGGGTCACTGAGTTGCAGGGAGGTTGTGTAATCACAGTTATTAAATTAGTTATTAATTATACGTCTCTAGAGTGAAGCCAAAGTGTCTCCATCAAAGGAGACGAGGACATGTCTCTGATGTCTGTTCTGATCCGTTTGATGATCTACAAACTGACACGTGATGATTGACAGCTGACACTGGCTCCTGATTGGTCGAGATCACTGCTGCACAGACTTTAGAAGTGTGTTCACCCATCGTCTTTATTAAGTCTATGGTCGACACTGTAATTTACATTTGTTCCCTAAACACTTCACATGCAGGTTATTGGTCGATGCTACGATTTAAAATTCAATATTACTAACTTTATTCCTCCGTGATTTTTTCTTTCATTGTAAGAAGTTCACAGGAACTCTTCTGGTGAACATGTCAACACATCATCATTATGCTAAATATTAAACGAGTGAGTGAGTGAGGCTAACCTTAGCAGGCGGGCTACACTAACTGTGTTTGCTGCTTCGTCCTCTCCCTGTGTCCGTTGAACCCACGTCTTCGTGCTCCTCAGCTGAGGAACAAGCTGAACCAGGAGCAGAGCTCACGTCTGCAGCAGCAGAGAGACGGCCTGAACAAGAGGAACCTGGAGGTGGCGGCCATGGACCGCCGGCTGGCCGAGCTCCGGCAGCGGCTGTGGAAGAAGAAGGCCGCCCTGCAGCAGAAGGAGAACCTGCCAGTAAGAAGAGATCCTCCATGTTGTTCCTGTAGCTCTGGTTCCAGCACTAGTTCATTGATCTCCTGGTTTTACATCATACTCAAGTCCAGCCCAAACCCTGCAGCACTCAGATCTGCTGGTTCCCTGCAGGTGGTGTCAGAGGGCCACGCCCCCCAGCATGGCGTGGGCTCCAGAGTGGCGGCAGTGGGGCCATACATTCAGCCGTCCTCCACAGCAGGCTCTCAGGGACCTCCGGTGCCGGCTCGCCAGGAGCCTCCGGTGAAGCCCACACCCGACTCGTCCCTGAAGCCGCCTCCCAGACCCGTCAAGCCGGCCGCAGGTTCAGATGAATGAGTTTCAGATAAGCTGGTTTCCACCCACAGCTCCTCAGCTGCACTTCCTGTCTTCTGGATTTAATCTTCTTCTGCTTGTTGCAGGTTTCAGCTCCTCTCAATGGAGCGACCGCTCAGACTGGAAGGCCAGAGCACCTCCCACATCTAGTGGAGGTCACAGCCACGCCTCCACACTGCCTCGTGTGTCCAGCCTCAGCTACTGCAACTCAGGTCAGTTTCTGCAGCGTCCAAAATATTAACAAATATTTACTTCTCTGTTGAGAAGTGATGAAACACTTTAAAGTTTATATTCATTTATACAAATGTCCGAAAAACGACATATTTTGTGTTTTATATTCGTCCTTTTACTTCCAGAAGGTTCAAGGTCATAACAGGAGACTGTATGTCCGGCTTCTGATTGGTTGGTGGAAGCAAACAATAACGAGAATGATGTTATCAATTCCAAAATTTTAAATGTTTAAATTCTCACTTCAGAAACTAGCAGAGACGTTTTAAAGCGTCTTTCTGTCTGATCTATGTTTTTAATGAATCCCTCCGACAGTGAAGAAGACGTCTGTGTTATGATGAAGGTTTTCTTTCCGGTAGGTGATGCGACCCCCACAGGTCTGAGAGGACTTTGTGGATCTGACAACCCGCCTCCTGTCCCGTCACGGACCAATCACAGCACTGACACCCTGCTCAGGGACAATCAGGTACAACAGCTGAGAAGATAAGATTTAACTTTTTTTATCCTCCGTAGAGGAAATTTACAAATGACACAGAAGCACAAGAAAGTAGCAGCACAAGGGGAAAATAGTAATACGTTCAGCCTGGGAGACACTTTGTCTCCTCCACTTCTCTGAAGGGTCTTCATGCTTGTGATGATTCTCATGCCCCCCCTCAGCTCTCTAGGATTGTTCTGCTTTTTCAGAAGTCTGAATACACAGATGTGAAAAAGCCTTTTCAGTAATTTAAGTCTGCAGCAACCTTCATTAGTAAAAAGATGAGCGGCTCTTTATGTCCATGTTTTCCTCTTCCCCTCTAGGCTTCAGGTAAATGCTTGTCCCAGGTGACAGCGCCACCTCCTGTTCCCGGTAAGCCCACATCGCTCTCTTCGTCCGGCCCACCAACCTTCTCCAGGCCCCCCTACAGCACCGGGACCTTCCCTGGTAAGGCTCGGCCGGTCGGTGGCCACCTCAGGGCTCCAGGCGTCCTCTCCAGCCACTGCAACACACTCCCTCTGCCCAGCAAGCAGGAGAGCCCCCCCGCCGCGGCCGTCCGGCCTTACACCCCCGACCTCTCAGACGGCCCTGTGCTGCAGAAGCCTCAGACGCTGGCGGCGTCCTCCATCTACTCCATGTACACCAAGCAGGCGTCTGTGGGGAAGGGCCACCAGGCAGGAGGCCAGGGCACGCTGCCCCGCAGCCAGCCCCGAGGTGCAGCACGCACTCTGCTGTAGATCACATGTTGTGTGTTTAACATGTTGTTCTGACCTCCGTGTCTCTGCCTCACTACAGTGTACGGGAAGCCGGTCCTCCCGGCCAGCGGGGGGCAGCAGTCGGTCTCCTCAGACGACTCCGGCCTGAATTCTGATGCCTGTGTGTCTGATGGGAGCGAGGCTGGTTGTCTGGGTAACGGCAAAGGGGTCAGTGGAGAGACGGCCGAACGAGCCACGCCCCGACCGCTCAGCCCCACCAAGCTCCTCCCCTTCCTGTCCAACCCTCACAGGAACCCCAGCGATGCGGACCTCGAGGCCCTGCGGCGCCGGCTGCACCACGCCCCCCGGCCCCTGAAGAAGCGCAGCTCCATCACGGAGCCCGAGGGCCCGGCCGGACCCAACATCCAGAAGCTGCTCTACCAGAAGACCACTCTGGCTGCCATGGAAACCATTCCCTGCGAGACAGTCAGTCCAGCGGAGACATGTGTCCAGCCTGGGGGACACGACCACCGGGGGGGCAGGCCGGATGTCCATGACAACACTGGGTTGAGCTTCAACCAATTGCTCGCTGAGAGCCCTGAGGACTCTCTGACTCCGCCCCCTCTGCCCCCTCGCTCACCCATCCCTGACCCCGCCTCTTGCTGCTCCCAGTGCCCCGCCCTGGAGGACAAGGAGGAGGAGGTGCGTCCGTCCTCAGTCCACCACGACCACTTTCCAGAGGAGTTCCCCCCGTACCCCCCCCCACCATACCCCAGCTGTGGGGAGACGGAGCAAGGAGACCACACCAGCAACCTGCAGCCGCCGGAGGTCATGGGGCAGGAACCAGTTCCTCCGGTGAGCGTTTCAGTGGGACAATAATCAGCAGGGCTCATGTTGTGTTATTATGAGAATGAAGGGTTAAGGTTCCATCTAAACGTCTTCAAGCAACAAACACATGGACGAGTAGTAACTGTAAAAAACTTACAAACATAGCAAAGATTGGACCAGTTATAAATCATCTTCTTACAGCGTCCAAAAGAAACAAAGAGACTCATTCAGAACCAGAACCAGAACCAGAGAACACATAAGATCCAGCTGCTCTGGTTCGTCCACACAGGTTTGACTTGAAGGTTCTGACCCAGTTACAGAGCTGCCTCTCCAGAGAACCATGTTTCCTGTAGAACACTGAGAACATCAGAGGTTCCAACAAACCAGAGAATATCTGAGATGCTTCAACTACACGTTGTGTATCAGAGAAGCTGGTTCAGAAAACAACTTTAATTCATTTCTCTTTACTTCAGGATCTATGGTCCATGATCACAGTCTGTGATCCACCATCAGGATCTATGGTCCATGATCACAGTCTGTGATCCACCATCAGGATCTATGGTCCATGATCACAGTCTGTGATCCACCATCAGGATCTATGGTCCATGATCACAGTCTGTGATCCACCATCAGGATCTATGGTCCATGATCACAGTCTGTGATCCACCATCAGGATCTATGGTCCATGATCACAGTCTGTGATCCACCATCAGGATCTATGGTCCATGATCACAGTCTGTGATCCACCATCAGGATCTATGGTCCATGATCACAGTCTGTGATCCACCATCAGGATCTATGGTCCATGATCACAGTCTGTGATCCACCATCAGGATCTATGGTCCATGATCACAGTCTGTGATCCACCATCAGGATCTATGGTCCATGATCACAGTCTGTGATCCACCATCAGGATCTATGGTCCATGATCACAGTCTGTGATCCACCATCAGGATCTATGGTCCATGATCACAGTCTGTGATCCACCATCAGGATCTATGGTCCATGATCACAGTCTGTGATCCACCATCAGGATCTATGGTCCATGATCACAGTCTGTGATCCACCATCAGGATCTATGGTCCATGATCACAGTCTGTGATCCACCATCAGGATCTATGGTCCATGATCACAGTCTGTGATCCACCATCAGGATCTATGGTCCATGATCACAGTCTGTGATCCACCATCAGGATCTATGGTCCATGATCACAGTCTGTGATCCACCATCAGGATCTATGGTCCATGATCACAGTCTGTGATCCACCATCAGGATCTATGGTCCATGATCACAGTCTGTGATCCACCATCAGGATCTATGGTCCATGATCACAGTCTGTGATCCACCATCAGGATCTATGGTCCATGATCACAGTCTGTGATCCACCATCAGGATCTATGGTCCATGATCACAGTCTGTGATCCACCATCAGGATCTATGGTCCATGATCACAGTCTGTGATCCACCATCAGGATCTATGGTCCATGATCACAGTCTGTGATCCACCATCAGGATCTATGGTCCATGATCACAGTCTGTGATCCACCATCAGGATCTATGGTCCATGATCACAGTCTGTGATCCACCATCAGGATCTATGGTCCATGATCACAGTCTGTGATCCACCATCAGGATCTATGGTCCATGATCACAGTCTGTGATCCACCATCAGGATCTATGGTCCATGATCACAGTCTGTGATCCACCATCAGGATCTATGGTCCATGATCACAGTCTGTGATCCACCATCAGGATCTATGGTCCATGATCACAGTCTGTGATCCACCATCAGGATCTATGGTCCATGATCACAGTCTGTGATCCACCATCAGGATCTATGGTCCATGATCACAGTCTGTGATCCACCATCAGGATCTATGGTCCATGATCACAGTCTGTGATCCACCATCAGGATCTATGGTCCATGATCACAGTCTGTGATCCACCATCAGGATCTATGGTCCATGATCACAGTCTGTGATCCACCATCAGGATCTATGGTCCATGATCACAGTCTGTGATCCACCATCAGGATCTATGGTCCATGATCACAGTCTGTGATCCACCATCAGGATCTATGGTCCATGATCACAGTCTGTGATCCACCATCAGGATCTATGGTCCATGATCACAGTCTGTGATCCACCATCAGGATCTATGGTCCATGATCACAGTCTGTGATCCACCATCAGGATCTATGGTCCATGATCACAGTCTGTGATCCACCATCAGGATCTATGGTCCATGATCACAGTCTGTGATCCACCATCAGGATCTATGGTCCATGATCACAGTCTGTGATCCACCATCAGGATCTATGGTCCATGATCACAGTCTGTGATCCACCATCAGGATCTATGGTCCATGATCACAGTCTGTGATCCACCATCAGGATCTATGGTCCATGATCACAGTCTGTGATCCACCATCAGGATCTATGGTCCATGATCACAGTCTGTGATCCACCATCAGGATCTATGGTCCATGATCACAGTCTGTGATCCACCATCAGGATCTATGGTCCATGATCACAGTCTGTGATCCACCATCAGGATCTATGGTCCATGATCACAGTCTGTGATCCACCATCAGGATCTATGGTCCATGATCACAGTCTGTGATCCACCATCAGGATCTATGGTCCATGATCACAGTCTGTGATCCACCATCAGGATCTATGGTCCATGATCACAGTCTGTGATCCACCATCAGGAATCAGGATCTATGGTCCATGATCAGGATCCACCATCAGGATCTATGGTCCATGATCACAGTCTGTGATCCACCATCAGGATCTATGGTCCATGATCAGGATCCACCATCAGGACCTATGGTCCATGATCAGGATCCACAATTAGCTGCCAACAGCTAGTCCATGATCAGGATCCACCATCAGGATCTATGGTCCATGATCAGGATTCATCATCAGGATCTATGGTCCATGATCAGGATTCACCAACAGGATCTATGGTCCATGATCAGGATCCACCATCAGGATCTATGGTCCATGATCACAGTCTGTGATCCACCATCAGGATCTATGGTCCATGATCAGGATCCACAATCAGGATCTATGGTCCATGATCACAGTCTGTGATCCACATCAGGATCTATGGTCCATGTTCAAGATCCACCATCAGGATCTATGGTCCATGATCAGGATTCACCATCAGGATCTATGGTCCATGATCAGGGTTCACCATCAGGATCTATGGTCCATGATCAGGATCCACCATCAGGATCTATGGTCCATGATCACAGTCTGTGATCCACCATCAGGATCTATGGTCCATGATCAGGATCCACCATCAGGACATATGGTCCATGATCAGGATCCACCATCAGGACCTATGGTCCATGATCAGGATCCACCATCAGGACCTATGGTCCATGATCAGGATCCACCATCAGGATCTATGGTCCATGATCACAGTCTGTGATCCACATCAGGATCCACGATGTGCTGCAGCTCTGATCCTGGATCTGATGGAGCAGCAGAACTCTGGTGAAGGAGTCACGTCAGTAACATGTGTTGATGAGACATTAATGTGATACCGATGGAGAAGAGGAAGGAGAAGCTTTCTGTGTCATGTGACCCCGACCTTCTAGACCTACAGCAGCAGAACTAAGATCAGGTCTAAGACTTACCTGGACTGGGTCTAACTAGAAGCTTTACTGTAAAGGCAGGTTGGACTCCTCAACGTACAGAGGGAGTCTGGAGCTGAGATGATTCCACAGGAGAGCAGCTTGAAGCTGAAGCTTTGGCTCTGGCTCCTCCTCTGGAGACTTGAGGGATGACAGCCTGAATCATGTCCTACGTGTCATGCCCTCTACTGGTCATCTGAGAGAATGCAGCTTTCAGACACTTCCATGTTGGCTTCACTTTCTTTAACAGAATTGAGTCAAAGGTTACACAGCAGAATTTAAAGGAGATGAATGTGGATCACCCTCTTCAGACCTTCTCCTCCTTCACGAATCGCAGGAAGAGTCTGAAGTCCTGCTCTCTTTATTAAACTCCACAGGGAATTGAACCGTCAACCCTAAATCTCATCTCTTTGAATCAGGCCTGAAAGCAGCTCTGAGGATCCTGTGACTCAACAGTCTGATGTTAGAAGTTCCTGTTTTTAACTTTATCTTAACTCTTTTTACTTCCCAGCTGTATCTGAGGATCAAACCGCGGCAGAGGAGCCTGGCCTGAACCTCCCAGGGACAAGTCCTCCATGAGACGAGCAGCGAGGGACGTCCTCTGGACTCAGCAGTGTGTGTCCAGTAGAGACACGTTTTTCAATCTGCACAGTAGAACTTCTCCTCAACTCATTTGTTCCAGTGGTTTTTCCTCTGACGTCCGAGAGCCTCAAAGGAAATGAGAAATTATTTTTGGTCCATTTTGTAATATTCTGTCTTTTTTCAAGATTGAATTTTTTTTTTATTGAACATTGAAATCAAAGGATCAATTTGTGCAAACGTCCAAAAGACTGAAACTACAAAGTCTCTCTTTTAATATTTAATTTTGTATTTATTATTAAATGTAAACCTTCTTTCACAGGATCAACTAGTTTCACCCAGAATGTAATGAAATAGCTAAATGATTGAAAGATTAATTTACGGGGCTGATTTACCAAAAACATGTTTCTAATGCACCAGAACCGTAAAATATGATGATGTGAGATTTAATTTCTACAAACACTGAATGAAACTGATTTGTTTTATTCGTCTCTGTTCTGCTTCAGTTGGTTTAACATTAAAATCTAATGTTTGGATTTTGTTTAGTTTCTCTTAATTCTTTAACATCGCTTATGGTCTTTATATACAGTCACTGATCCTCTTTATATGAAGTTCCACCGTTGTTAAAATGTCTTCTTCGTGTGTTGAACTACTTGCTGCACTGCCCCTAGTGGGCTCTTCATGTCCTTCAGCGAGAATCTCACCACCTGAACCTGAGGCTCCAGCTTCTCCGTTACAGACGGACTCTTTTTCATTAATGCTTCTCTGAAAGCTGTGTGTGCTGAAAACAATTCACCACCAGAGCAATAGGTGGCGCAACGGAAGACGAGCTTAGAGAAGCCTACCTCATGAGCTCTATATATGCAGAAGACGTCATTGATTGATGGTTTACCCCCCCCCCCGGCTCCTCACACACAGTGAACGATGGCAGCTAACAGAGGAAGGCTGTTGATGACGAGTAGAAAGACAGTTTCAGCTGAAACAAG
>CM028858.1:26265066-26276525 GCA_016801935.1 Platichthys stellatus
ACAAAAACATCGACCTCTGTCGTCTAATATGAATCAAATGTTCCAATGTGACGCTGAGCAGCCAATCAAGCGACGGGTGGAAAGATGGAACCTCGTTTCTGGAGGTGATGAAGATGACGGGACACGAAGATCTGACGAGATGATCAGAGACAAAGAAAAAGGTTTAAAAAAGTTTTTCTTCACATCTGTCAGACCATCAGTAAGTGTTTATAAAGACGACCAGAGACTGCAATCACTCCTATAAATATTATTATTGTCATTTTGAACCACTGTTATGACAATAGAGCATAATCCTATAAGTTCATCCTTTCAAATATTAATGAACTTAATTCGCAAGAATATTCATTCTGACTTTGAATTAAATTTAATATATTAAAATATCCTCAATAAACAAAACATAAATTACGACCACAACTATAAATAAACTGGAGTCTCTGAATTAACATTAAATAAATGAAACCAGCTCAGTGAACAATATGGTTATGATTTACATTAGTTATTTGGTTTGTATACCAGCTTTTCCTCTAGTGTGTGTGTGTGTGTGTGTGTGTGTCTGTGTTTGTGTGTGTTTGTGTGTGTGTGTGTGAATAAACCTCAGCTCTGTTCAGGTCAGAATAACTTAATGAGTGTCCACAGTGTAAAGTGTCAGTGACGACACTGACTCAAACTGAAGCTTCTGATCCTGAATCTGTTTCACAGCGCTGGTCCATCATGTCCGTCACTCGAGTTCTCAGCTTCACCGTCAGTGTGAGGGGCGGGTCCTGTGGGACTGTTAGCCCCGCCTCTCTCCCAGGTCACACACAGCAGCTGAATGCAGGAGCATCGGTGACTCTTAAAGAGACAGGAGCTAAAACCAAGTGTTTGAGACGGAGGCTGAAGAGAGGAGCAGCAGCGATGGACAGTCTGACGAGTGATGTCTTTTAATTTACTTACATTAGAGAATGTAAACATTTTACAGTCATAACACAAATGAAAGGATCAACATGAACAGAATGTGTCTCCTTTAACTGCTGCTCTTTGATTCATGAAGTGTGACCTCAGATCAAGAGCTGAGAGAACGTGTTTAATGAAGCTGCTGAAGTCCCATGCTAATGCTAGCTAGCCACAATGAGCCACTTCCTAACATGCTGCTGGCTTGAGTCCAGCTCATCTGAGTCTGTTCAAGCAGTTCCTCCTCGTAGGAGGACGGAGCTGAACTCTGAGTTTGGACTGAACTCAGATTGATAAACGAAGCAAATTCACAATGCAAAGTAAATATTGAAACTCATACTCATCATGGATTCATGAACTAATCCACAAACTATGAAAGGAAATCCACCTCAGCTGTTGAAAAGAAACAAATCTTTTCACTCTTCAGATTTCCCCTCCAGTCGCAGCATGGTTTGAGGGAGTGGGAGGAGCCAGGTCAACTTCCTGTCCAGCGTCTGATGACGCCATCGCACCGTTTGAAAATGTTTCTTCAAATCCTCCTCAAACGTTATCCTGCTTCTCATGACAGCTTCTTAAATCAATCTGTCAGATTAACCATCCAGGGTTCAAGTCTGCAGCTTTAACTGAAGACGAGCAGCTGCTGCCAGGACGATGAAGATGAAGATGATGGAGTCTGACGGCGCCGCAGCAGGAGCGGGGGAGGAGGTGACTATAGATCCAGGACAGGCGGATTAATCTGCTGACATGTGGCGGGACGTAAGCCCCATCAGAGGAGCATAGGTTGCGTGTGGGCGGTCCAAGTTCTCAAGGAGCTCAACATCTGTTGATGACGTGGGAGGCGTTAATGCTCCTGCAGGTTCTGGTCCACGTTCTGGTCCTGGTTCTGGAAGGGCGGCAGCAGGCCGGTGACATGGCCGATGCCTTTAGTGACTCCCTCCCTGAAGAGCAGCTTGGCGCCCAGCCGCAGATACTCAGGGTGTTTGATGAAGCGGAATCGAACCACAGCTCGCTCGCCAGTCCGCAGCTCGTCCTGCAGCAAGGAGAGAGAGAGAGAGAGACTTTATTCCTCCCAGAAGGAATATTACAGTGCTCCAGCAGCAACACACAACACCTAATAACTCACATCCTATACATAGAAGTAACACAATCTGGGAAACAAAGTTCGTCCAGGACTTCTCTAGTTAAGGTCGCGACCTTCTATGTAAAGAGCCTTATGAGTTATGAGTTATGATTTCGTGTTATACAAATAAAATTTGATTGAAAATGTATAATAATTAGGTCTGTCAAAATTAACGCGTTAATGTGGAAAAATTCATTTGAGGAAATAACTCGTTAATCAGCGCGACGCAGTGACATCAGAGCTCGTGCACGAGAAGCATCGACTCTGTAGGAGTGAAACACAGAGCTCCTCTGGTCTCAGCTGCTCTGGGATCAGCTGCTTCAGGATCAGCTGAGACCAGAGGAGCACGGAGTTCCTCTGGTCTCAGCTGCTCAGGGATCAGCTGCTTCAAGATCAGCTGAGACCAGAGCAACACAGAGTTCCTCTGGTCTCAGCTGATCAGGGATCAGCTGCTGCAGGTTCTCAGGACCTGATCAGCACAGGAAGTCACTGAGTGGAGATTTGATTCCACAGTTTATGAGGCTGCATTTGATTAGATTAGATTTTTCAATCTTAACTATCGTTTGGACTTTTCATCAACAAAAAAACAAATGTTAAATGTATATATATCCGCCTTCTGTCATTTATCTTTCTGTTTCCATAACAATATACAAAGAAACAGTGTTAATTTCGTTGACGAAGACGATGACGAAATATATTCGTTAACGACCCTTTTTCCATGACGAAGACGAATCTTTGAAAATAAAAACTATGACGAAATCTATTTTAATTTACGTTGACGAGACGAAAATGTTGGTGGATGACTAAGTCACAATAATTTTTAAAACATCATCGTATCAGGAGCGGGCGACTGACTGTGTCTGTGTGTGTCTGTGTCTGTGTGTGTGTGCGCCCCAGATAGCGCTCCGGTCCGTAGCTCCGCCCCCCCGCCCCGCGCACTCGCTCAGAGAGACCCAGTGAAAGCAGAGCTCGTTCTCTATGAGCAGCCTCTCAGTGACTCACTGCTTCTTAACAGTGAAACAGTGAAAACAGAGTTTCTCTGGTCTCAGCTGATCAGAGATCAGCCCCTCAGCTTCTTCATCAGAGCAGAAGCTGCAGTTGGTTTGTACCGATGTTCAGTTTCTGTGTTCGCCTCCAGTCTGACCTGCTCTCCCTTTTTGTTTTCACATTTAAAATTAAATATATATTTTTAAAGAAAAGGAGTTTAATTTGGCTATTAAATGTGACTAAAACTAGACTAAAATGGATTTCGTTTTCGTCGACTAAAACTTGACTAAAATGGAATTAGTTTTAGTCGACTAAAACTAGATTAAAACTAAGAAGGATAAAAATGACTAAATGTGACTAAAACTACACTAAAACTAACAAGGATAAAAATGACTAAATGTGACTAAAACTAAAATGCATTTTCGTCAAAAGACTAAGACTAAGACTAAATCAGAAATAGCTGCCAAAATTAACACTGGGTTGACGCAGAAGGGCAGTGTATTCATCAATTGAAATAGTAATATAATATTAATAATATTAATATTAATAATAATAATAATAATAATAATAATAATAATACTAAGACAATAATATTGTTACCTTGTCCGGAGGTAAACAGGCTGTGATGGTTCATGATGTGTAAACATGAAGGTGAAACACAACGCAGCTGAAACAGGCTCAGGCTCGTTATCAAGTTAAAAAGTCTTTGAAATGAACCTTCATCCTCATCAACATCTTCATCAGCTTGTTCAGTTTCTTAGTGAGGGGTCATGTGAGAACACTGACCTTCCCGTGCAGGCACTCCACGGTGGCGGTCTGCCGGACGTTGCCCACGTGCACGGTGACCTGTGACCCCCTGCGGAACGTCTTGGCGTGGAAGAGCAGGACGATGGCGGCTTCGAACTCGCAGCCGATGGTCGGGTTCATCTTGGGGCTGACCATCACCATGCCCTGCAAAGTGTCACAGATCATTTGTTGATGGATCAGTCTGGAACCATCTTCCACGTGCACGCTCTCTGGCTTCGTGACCTCTGACCTTGCGCAGCAGTGAGCGGTCGAAGTTTCCCAGAGCCAGCGTGGCGGCCTGTCCGGCTCGCAGCACCCGGCAGGCCGAGCGGTTCCTCTGGATGCTGCCGACCTTCAGCCTCAGGAAACGCCCTTCGTCTGTGGGACCGACCACGAGCCGCTCGCCCTCCCTGCACACTCCACTGGACACACACACATAAACCACACACACCAGCCACACACACACCCTTTAAAAGAAGCCTCATCACACACCTGATATTAACATAACTGTAGATTTCAATAAATGTTTTTTACTAAAATATTTCAACTTCCTATAAATCTCCTTTTCCCTGTCGCAAGTTATTCTTGTCAGACTAATATGAAATGATCCAGATGTGAAGCAGCTGTTACCTCACCTGTACAGAGTTCCTCCCACCACAGTCCCAACATCTGGAACTGAGTAAATCTCATCCACCTGAAACCCCAGAAGAAAATGTTCACTTCAAATCAATGTAAACGTAAATCAAGTAATCAATCGTATGGTAAATATCTTGTTTTATTCTTTTATTGCTGTTCAGGATTTAGGTTTACTCATTATCTACTGTGTGTGTGTGTGTGTGTGTGTGTGTGTGTGTGTGTGTGTGTGTGTGTGTGTGTGTGTGTGTGGTGTGTGTGTGTGTGTCTGTGTGTGTGTGTGTATGTGTGTGTGTGTGTGTGTGTGTTACCTGGAACTCAGTGAGCTGCTGCATCAGCTCCTCCTGCTCTTTGCTGTTGCTCAGTGGAGGGAGGATGTTCAGAAAAACCTTCAGGAGGTTCAGACTCTCTCCAGACACAGCGGACAGAGTGAAGATGGGCGTGATGCTGCACACACACACATACACACACACACACACACACACACACACACACACACACACACACACACACACACACACACACCCACACACACACCTTGTGAGTGATCTATGATCCTGATTTGTCCTCTGATCCTCACTTATTACACATTTCTAGGACCGTCCTCTTCCACTGGTTTAACTTCTCAAACATCAAACATGTCCTTTCTCAAAAAGATGCAGAAGACGAGTTCAGGGCTTTGTTCCATCCAGACGTGATGATTGTAATTCATTATTATCCGGCTCCAGCAGGAAGTCGTTAGAGACTCTGCAGTTTGTCCTCAATGCTGCAGGACGTGTCCTGAAGACAACCAGGACAGAGACCACATGTCTCCTGTGTTAGCTTCACTACACTGACTTCCTGTTACATCTAGAATTTAAAATCCTCCTCCTCACCTACATTAATAATATGGCAGCATTATTCAGCGCCAGCTTCAGACTCTCTGAGAGAACACGTCTCAGAGGCAACATTCCTCACATGAACAGGCAGCAGTAGTATTAGTATTAGTAGTATTAGTAGTATTAGTAGTATTAGTAGTATTAGTATGTGTCCCCACCATGTGGACTGGGTGAACTGCTGGGCGGCGGTCACGGCGTCGTCCGGGCTGGACACCACCATGGGGACCTTGTTGCAGCCCGGCTGCTTCAGGACCCGCTCCAGCTGCCGGACGGTTCGCTCCACGGTGCCACGGGAACACAGATCCACTTTACTGACCACGATGAAGATGGGAACCTTCAGGGCCATGGCCAGGCCCAGGTGCTCCCGCGTGGTCCCGGCTGCATGGAGGAGAAGACTTCATCACCCACAGGCCACTGAGGCTGCTGCTTTTTATATTAATGATTATTTTCACAGTTGCTGCATGTTATACATATATATATTATACGTTGAGTAATTTTCTGAATTCAACCAATACATTATCAAATCATTATTCCACAGTATCTGATGAGATGAATCTTATCTTCATGTTCTGTTCCTCAGTATTTAATTTGGACAAACTGAAAAATTAACCCACAAACACACTTAAAAACACGTAACCCTTAAATCCTGATCTGAAGGTTTAAAAATAGAATGTGAGACGGATCTCTTCTGCCCTCTAGTGGTGCGTTTTAGTGGGAAAACACTAAACGTAAGAAAAAGGACAAACAGATAATAGTACAATTCTTATAATTAATTGATGCAAAGAATAATTTGTATTTCTAAATGAATTGTTGCATGTGGTGAGGTTTGTAGATTAATATAAAACCGATGTACAAACACCATGACGCAGGATTGATCGTCCACTGGGACGTGTTCTAACATGGCTGCTTCCTGTGGGTGGCGGGCGGGGCTGCAGCTCACCTATGCCGGTGTTGGCGCTCACCACCAGCATGGCGAAGTCGGGGCAGTAGCTGGTGAGACCGAAGATGGTGGTCTTCAGGTACTTGTGGTGTCCGGCGAGGTCGATGAAGGTGATCATCTTGGACGAGCTCTCGCAGATCTCCTCAGCCGTCCGAGACTCGCTGTAGTTCACAACCTGCCGACACACGACAGGAGGACGAGGTCAGATCACACGAGGAGCTGATCTGAGCTCAGGAAGCTCTGAGCTCAGATCAACATTAGATTATGATATTTCTTCTGTAGCTTTCAAAGATTTTAAACTGGACTCATCATCAGAAATTTTCAAAGCACATTTTACACCAGTACAAAAGTCAGGACTAAAGACTCCTCCTCATCAGCTGTCAGAATCAAAAGTCAGACCGAGGTCCATGATTCCATCACCTCTCCTTTGCTGTTGAAGCCCAGGATCTCGAAGCTGATGCTGGACGTGCGTCCGGTCTGGATCTCGTGCAGATGTCTGAAGAGGTTGAGCCGCGCTCGGCCGCGCCCGTTGTCCAGCTCGCCCTGCGTCAGGACGCCTAACAGGGTGGACTTCCCTGAGTCCACGTTCCCCAGCACGGCCACCCGCAGGTCCAGGAACTGTCCTCGTCCATGATGAGGAGAGGGAATCGAACGATCAGCATGTGGCTCCACTTTCATCAGACCTGACAGAAACGTGCCTGGAGAACCTCACCTGCTGGTCATCAGGAACCTTTCGAATGAGGACCTCAGCGATCTTCCGAGTGTTTCTGTCGAAGTCGTAGTCCACCTCTCTCTCTCTGAGCAGAGTGATGTCCGCCCCGACTCTGAGGACACACCAGAAACTAATACTCACAACAACCTGTGTTTTCAAAATGACGTGAAGAGGATCGTCGGTCACTGTGAAAATGCCTCCGACCTTCAGACATGAACGAGTTCACCTACTTCTCCGCCATCCTCTGGAGGGTTCTGAGCGAGGCCTTCATGTCGGCCTCCGTCAGCCCGACCAGCAGCCCGTTGTCCTCCACTCCGATCTGGTAGACGGCCTCGCCGCGGCCCTCCTGCAGGCGCCACTTCAGCTGCGTGGCCAGATGCTCGAAGCGATACTGAGTTGGGTTCACCAGCTTCAGCTGCGACAGCAGAGAGAGACGAAGATGATGAAGATGATGAAGATGAAGCAGATCTCCAGAGTCTGTGTGTTTGTGGTACAGTAGTGAAATGATTCTCATTTTCAAATATCTGGGTTCGGTTGATGAAACAAATACAACGACACAGATTAATGGACTGAAGATGAATAACATTAACATTTATTTAATTAATACACTGAATTACCTTATATTCAATGTTCCCTTCTTCAGCCTGCAGACACACACAGGAGAGAGGAGCTTCGTTAACAACAAGGTCACCTTTGATGGACTGAGTTCTGAACTGAAACACTACTGAACAGTGAATACACTGATGAGGAGGACCTCCGGACAGGGTCCCCTCTAGACAGGGTCCCCTCTGGACAGGTTCCCCTCTAGACAGGGTCCCCTCTGGACAGGGTCCACTCTGGACAGAGTCTCCTCTGGACAGAGTCCCCTCTAGACAGGGTCCCCTCTGGACAGAGTCCCCTCTGGACAGAGTCCCCTCTGGACAGTCACAGGGTCCCCTCTAGACAGAGTCTCCTCTAGACAGGTTCCCCTCTGGACAGGGTCTCCTCTGGACAGGGTCCCCTCTAGACAGAGTCTCCTCTAGACAGGTTCCCCTCTGGACAGGGTCTCCTCTGGACAGGGTCCCCTCTAGACAGAGTCTCCTCTAGACAGGTTCCCCTCTGGACAGGGTCTCCTCTGGACAGGGTCCCCTCTAGACAGAGTCTCCTCTAGACAGGTTCCCCTCTGGACAGGGTCTCCTCTGGACAGGGTCCCCTCTGGACAGGGTCCCCTCTGGACAGGGTCTCCTCTAGACAGGGTCCCCTCTGGACAGGGTCTCCTCTAGACAGGTTCCCCTCTGGACAGGGTCTCCTCTGGACAGGGTCCCCTCTAGACAGAGTCTCCTCTAGACAGAGTCTCCTCTAGACAGGTTCCCCTCTGGACAGGGTCCCCTCTGGACAGGGTCTCCTCTAGACAGGGTCCCCTCTGGACAGGTTCCCCTCTAGACAGAGTCCCCTCTAGACAGAGTCTCCTCTAGACAGAGTCTCCTCTGGACAGGGTCTCCTCTGGACAGGGTCCCCTCTGGACAGGGTCCCCTCTGGACAGGTTCCCCTCTAGACAGTTCCCCTCTGGACAGGGTCTCCTCTGGACAGGGTCCCCTCTAGACAGAGTCTCCTCTGGACAGAGTCTCCTCTGGACAGGGTCCCCTCTAGACAGAGTCCCCTCTAGACAGAGTCTCCTCTAGACAGAGTCTCCTCTGGACAGGGTCCCCTCTGGACAGTCCCCTCTGGACAGGGTCTCCTCTGGACAGGATCTCCTGTTTTAACTTCCTAAGCACCTCCATCACTGAGGACCTCACATGATCAGCCAACTCCACTGCTGTGGTCAAGAGGCTCAGCAGCAGCTCTACTTTGTGTTAAGACTTCTTTTGTGTCGTCTCCATCCAGAGTGTCGACATGTTGTATCACAAACACATCACAGAACATACTGGGACTCCCTCTGCCCACACTGGTGAACACCTTCACCCCAGCATCATCCTGAGAAGACTGAACAACAGAACCTTTAAAGCACAGAACCAACAGAACCTTTAGAACCTCCAGGCTGAATACAGACTGAACTATGATAAACAGCCCCACCCCCCAACCCCCACCCTTTAACTTGAAGAGCAACCACTGGTTATACTCCTGCAATATTACTTAGTGCCCATCATGATGCTTATGATTTGCTTTTATATACTGTCTTTATCTTTCTATTATTTAATGATTATTGTGGACAGATGTGTGTGTAGGAATGTGTGTGTGTGGTTTGTTTGTATGTTGTGCGAGGACAATGAAGCTGTGTAATAGTGATCGTCTGCTTCCTGAACCTGAAGAGGTGACTGACAGTCTGTGACTCTGTCAGTTGTTCTCTCAGGAGATGGAACCCACTCACCACCAGAGAACAGACGCTCAGGGAGAGAAGGAGGCATCGTTCAATCATTTAGTTTAATATTTACAGTGTATAGTATTTGTCATTTTACTTTCTTTTTGATCTTTTACCTGCTCTGGTGATATTAATTCCCTGTTTACAGCTCAAATACAGTTCTCTGAATGATAATTATTCCAGTTGATACTCTGACTACTTTCATCAGCTTACTTCACATGTGTAACAGCACTGAACCTCATGAGAAGGGACAGTAGAACCAGTTTAGTTTGTCCATCAGGGACAGACCAACTTTCATTTTACACATTATAATAATCTGTGTCTAATTATAAATGTCCCTCTAGGACCTGAGGAACTAAGTGTTGTAGAGCTTATGACTGATATGTTGTACTAGTAAATATCACAACCAGTCATATGACTCTATTTAACCCTCTGCTCTATTTCCAGTGGTGTTGAGTGAATACTCCTGATGTTTGATACTAAAACCACCAAAACAACCGCTGGTGTAGTTGACTGGTGCGCCATTTTATTAACTGGTTATAATGGTTTCATTCATTTGACCTCTGTGACCTCGGTTTCTTCACCGTAGACACATGAATGTTTGGAAAAGTCACGTTTGTGAGTGGAGCTCAGTGTGACGTCAGTGAACAGCCGAGCTGTAAGTAGCTAAAAGATTCAACACGTTATCAACACACGTTCTACATGTGTGTTATTACATAGTGTGTTGTATGACTGTGACGTTACACTCTCTCCAGCAGCAGCAGCTAACTGCCGGCTAACGGGGAGGGTGAGCTAACTGTGGGCTAAGTGCAGGCTAACGGATGGCTAACTGTGAGCTAACTGTGTGATAACTGTGAGCTAACTGCCGGCTAACGGGGAGGGGGGGCTAACTGTGGGCTAACTGTGAGCTAACTGTGGGCTAACTATGTGCTAACTGCGGGCTAACGGACAGCTAACGGAGGGAGCTACCTCCGGGGGCAGGAACGGCGGAGGGTTGTTCCGCTGGCTCTTTTTGTTCCGTCTCCTCCGGCCTCGTTTGCTTCTTCTTGTCCGGGACTTTTTGGACGCTTTCCTTCCGGTGGTCCCGGGGCCGGAGCCCGGTCCGTGTCTGCTGTGTCCGGGAGACACTGCACCACTTTGGGATAAATCCACCATGGCTGGGCTCAGTCACCGGGACTCGAACTCACGGGGATGAAATGAGAATAATTCACCGATGAAGATCTCCGCAGTGCCATCACCTCCACATTAACACCGATGAAGATGAAGATGCTCTCTCATCAGCATCTTCACCGCTGTCGCTGTGTAACACCTGCTTCCGCCTGGGATTGTCAAAATAATGTCCTTTTCGACTTCAAAATAAAGTACAGCAGATGACATAGCTCGTCACAGTGAGTTTACAACAGGAAGACAACCAACCAATCAATAATCACATTTAATTTAGATCTTAACAAGCTGCAACATCCTCTGTTCTTAACTCAACAAGAGTAAAACTACCAGAGAAACTTTATCAGCAGTAAATAAAGCTCAGATGGCGTCCGGACCAGCAGGAGCACTTCACTTCCATTTCTCACCCATATCGACCAGTAGCCACTCCCAGGGCTCAGTGGGACTTCTCCCTTCCTGCTGGTCGACTCTCTGGAGACTCCTATTCCCATTTAGTCTTTCCATTGACCTGAACCTCAAAGTAGATTCGACCTCGTTCTCCTCAACATCAGGGTCAACTAGTTTTCACTGTTCTCCGTCGTCATCTGTTTGCCTTGGATTTCTTTTGTGAGCTCGTTCAGGCCTCGGTCAACAGACTCCTTCAGAGCAGTGAAGACCTGAACAGCTTCTCTCTGTCTGCAACCTCATGTGGTTGAAGAAGTCTTCATAGGTGACCTTTGAATATCACAGACATTAGCAGGACAATGACAGACACTGACAACAGGTCGAAAGAGAACTCTCAGAACAGTGAATAACCAGAATCTTCAGTTGAGGATTTGTGTAAATACTGATGGAACAAAGTAAAAAACTCCTTCTGTTCTCACCCAGGAGAGAAGGTTCTGGTCTGCTTCACACTCACCTTCAGGAACTCTCCTCTGCCGGATGTTGGCTGTTCGTTCCTTCTCCTGGACACAACGTCTGACTTGTACAAA
>CM028858.1:26319420-26335234 GCA_016801935.1 Platichthys stellatus
TATATGAAGCGAAACAGGATGATGTTCATCATCATCTACGAGGACACGAGACAAACAACATCTGTAATCTAATAAACTGATCAAGAGATGAGGACATGCTCTGATCACAGGTCAGTATGTCAACATCTGACTATATACAGACCATCACCAACTGTATATAAAGATGATCAGTGACTGTATATAAAGATGATCAGAGACTTTATATAAAGATGATCAGTGACTGTATATAAAGATGATCAGTGACTGTATATAAAGATGATCAGTGACTGTATATAAAGAGGATCAGTGACTGTATATAAAGATGATCAGTGACTGTATATGAAGATGATCAGTGACTGTATATAAAGATGATCAGTAACTGTATATGAAGATGATTAGTGACTGTATATAAAGATGATCAGTGACTGTATATAAAGATGATTCACCAGATGATGTTCAGAAATATTTATTCCCGTTTTCAAATAAATATAATCAACAGGTACACACATCAACATGGTGCAACTATATATATTTATATATACACATAAATGTATATATTTCTGGAGAATCTGTTTCAAACATTTCATCCATTGAATTAGAATGAGCTCATGTTTTTTCTGTTTCATTAGGAAATTTAACAAATGTCCGATCCCTCCAAATGTTTTAATTCACAATAACAAAAACAAACATAATCAATGATCATGAAAACAGAAAGCTGCCACCAGGGGCACGAGGAGGTTTTACTGACGACAAACTGAGAAACTGTAAAAAGATTTGAGTTTGTTTCCTTGTTTTTATTTTATCAGTAACAGGAGGAACGAACGTCTCCCTCTGCAGGAGGATGGGAGAACTGCACACTCGTACTGAAACAGGAAACAAACTTTCACAACTTATTTCTATTTCTGACAAAAAGGGAATATTCAAATGATTTGATCTTAAAGTTTAATCAAAGGTTTCTTACACATTAAAGAACATTAAAGCAGTTAAGGCCAAACAGAAGCTGATATATGATGTTTTTTACCTAAGTGGAGATTTAACTTATTGTAATGTTGAGACTCGTGGAAACAATAAAATAAAAGATGAACTTCCAGAGCATCAGAAACAAACAACCAATTAAATGTAGGCAACTTTAAATTCTTTGGTCCATTTTCTATTATAACTTTATCATCACACCAAACAAACCAATAAGCTTTAATCCAGAAAGACGCAGATCGTGATCAGACCTCAGATCTGTCCTCCACGTCTCCGCTTGCCTCTGAAAACAAGGCCATTGTGTTTGAGCTTTGATTGACAGGTGTCGTCACAGACTCAACGTGTCTCACACTTTGTAGCTTGTTGGACGTTGCTCTCGGTTCTGAGAAAAAAGTTCTGAACGCGAGACTAAAACCCAAAAGCAGGATTTAGGGTTTGTGAATAAACACTTTGAGAACTAACGTTTAAATAATGTCGAGGCCGACATACGTGTCCATGGACAGACAGAGAGAGAGAGAGAGAGAGAGAGAGACAGAGACAGAGAGACAGAGAGAGAGAGAGAGAGAGATGCAGAGAGGGAGAATAATTTCTTATTCTACTGGTAATAAATTATATATTATTTAACCATGGAATCGAGAAGTTCTAGAATGTTTTAGCTGAAGCTGTACGCACACACAGGAGACACACACGCGCAGACACGCACACGTCTTAAAAACAACTGGAAACAGTGAGCGAGGAGGAAGAGGAAATAAAACCAGGCAGCAGTTTCATCGTCCG
Source organism: Platichthys stellatus (assembly GCA_016801935.1). Lineage (NCBI taxonomy): Eukaryota > Metazoa > Chordata > Actinopteri > Pleuronectiformes > Pleuronectidae > Platichthys > Platichthys stellatus. The sequence goes on from CM028858.1 coordinate 26,321,149, forward strand.
TGTTGAAGTCTTTCAGCGAAGTTACAGAGCAGAGAGTTCAAGAATCTAACAGGATGTGATGTCAGCAGAGGAAGAGGAAGGTTTCCCTCCGACAGCACTGTTTACCCTGTGTCCAGGAGGTCTTCATCGTCTTCATCGTCTTCATCGTGCAGCCGTCTGGTTGCAGAGGGTTCTCTGCTACTTCACTTCCTCCCAGATGTCGGATTACGATGATTCTCTTCAGGACGTCAAATTTTCATCACGAATCACATTCTCAGAAATAAATTGAATGAAACTAACAGACTTCAATCTTTCACTGGACGACAAAGAAAAAAAACATGTCTGAGGAGGAGGAGGAGGAAACGGGACTGTTGTGAGTGAGTGGAGGAGCAGGAGGAGGGGGAGGGGGAGGAGGTTTCAGAGGGAAACTGAGATTTGATCCCGACGTCCGTAGAAAAAGCTGAAGGTTAGAATCTTGCAGTTCTCTGGGGCTGGCGCCACCTAGTGTCCCGGTGGACCTCCTGTTACCTGTTCTCCATCAGCTGGCGGAAGCTGCGGAGCTGCTGTATACTGGTGGACAGCCTGCAGGGGGCGACAGATGAACAACATGGCACACCATGTATTTATTTAGAATTGTATTTTAACAGAAAATATAAATTCAAATTCTGACCCAATGATGGCGCTAGATAAAAAGTTCAGGTTGTTATTAAGTCCTCTGTAGTTTGAAGTTCATCCTGAGGGGAACATGAATGTTCTTAAAGTACGTGTTCAGGTATTTCCCAGGGAGACAGCCTCTGGGGATCCCGACAGATCAAAGAGCGTGAACCGACCTGCAGAAGCCGTTGATCAAAGCCACGATCTCCTGGCGAGTCAACTGGAAGCCTTTAGAAGGACTGTGTTCAGGAAGCTGCTGGATCTCCTGCTCCGAGAAGAGGATCTTCAGGGCGGTGCCCAGACCCTCCGTCTGGACAGAGAGACAGAGAGAGAGAGAGACACAGAGAGAGAGAGACAGAGACAGAGACAGAGACAGAGACAGAGAGAGAGGTGGCGAGCGAGAGAGAGAGAGAAAGAGAGGGACAGAGAGAGAGAGAGAGAGAGAGAGAGAGAGAGAGAGCGAGACAGAGAGAGAGAGAGACAGAGAGAGACAGAGAGAGAGACAGAGAGACAGAGAGACAGAGAGACAGACACACACACAGTTAATAAAGTTCATCGCTCATCGTGCTCTATGTTTGTTTCACCCCCTCCCCCCCAGGGTGTACCCGGGACTCACCTGGAGCTTCCCCCACACTCGACACTTGCTGCAGCCGACACAGTCCATGATCCTGGAGATGTTTTTGAAGTGGAGGCGGAACTCCTCCTGGAAAACCAACGAGAAGAGAAGATTACATCCACATGTCCTCCTCCTGGGACAGGACGTCTGGACTGTCCTCCTCCTGGGACAGGACGTCTGGACTGTCCTCTCACCTTCAGTGTCTTCGCTTCGATCTTGTGTCCGGCAAACATGGACTTCTCGTCAAAGTGCATCGGGAACGTTCTGGAAGAGAGATTCAAACACTTAACTTATGACTGAAGAGACAGACGTCAGGTCAATGGACATGTGGGACACGTCAGGTTCAACATGTCATCAGAAGGTTCTGATCAACATCTGCCCTTTACATTGATCTGTAGTTAGTGATCAGAACATCCTGTTGTGAAGCCCTGAGGAGATCCACCTGAGGGAGGGTCTGAGTGTCTCCTGGTTCAAGTCACCTGATCTCGTTGAAGACCTGCAGCAGCAGCTCCTTGGTGGCTGCGTCCTCCTGCGTGTTCCCCGTGTACAGGTTGACGAAGGCCCGCTCAAAGTACGGAGCCACCTTGTAGAGCGCCCGCAGCTCTATCAGGTACAGGAAGTAGAGGTTCTTCAGGCGCCGCGTGCCCTCGCCCTTCGTCTCCGCCATGTCGAAGCGCTGCCGGAACTCCTGGAGGTTCGGGCCCCACACCGAGCGGCCCCAGCGCTCTGAGGAGCCACAGCAACACAACCGGTCAACACACCAGGGTTCAGTGGATTCTCAGTTTCACTGTGACTTTCACCACAGACGTTTGTGTTTGGTTCCAACTCAACCTTTGTGTCCGTTTAAAAAGGGATCAGGCCACAGGGTCTAACAACATGTGGCCTGAAGCCTGGAGGAGCTCTCACCGTCCAGCAGGTACTCGGCACACAGGTGGATGTTGATGCTGCTGTGGAGGCCGGAGATCAGTCGGTAGAAAACTCTCTTCTCCAGACACAGACCTGCAGAGACACAGTGAGCAGAGAAGCAGACATCTTGATTCTTTAGTTCTGCTCAAAGCTTGAAGATGTGGATATCGATCAGCCATTCACAGAGCGTCATGTCTACAGCTTGTATATAAATACAAACACTCACAGATTTATACATTCATATATAAGCAGAATGATAAAAGCACGAGGGGTGTTTACCTTCGAGCCACGTGTAGAAACCTTCTCCTGCAACATGAGCCAATCAGAAGAGACTTATTGTTTTTTAATTCAACACAAAAACAAATAAATAGATCTGTTGTGTCCGTGTTCTTACTCACCATCGTCATCTCCTGAAACCAGAAAGAGAACGAAGCTGATTAGAGTTATTCACACACACAGGAGAAGCAGCTGTCGTCCATCTTTGTTCACACGCTGATTCAAACCTTCAAGTGTAACAGCTGAGTCCTGAACTTATAAAGATCTAATAAAGCAGTTCTGTCATCATTTCTCACAAATTGAAAAAGATGCAGAAGCATAAAGTCAAGTGCCCAAAGTTTCCTCAAGGCTCAAATCAGCCTCTGACAAAACAAAATGTTTATATTATGACTTTATATGAAAAGGTAAATTCAGTTTGTATAAATTAACCACAAAATGTCCAGTTTAATCTGAATATTCCCGTTAATTCCCATGGAAAGTTTCCAACTTTGAATTTTCCCTCCACACACTCCTCCAGCTCCTCGTGACCCACAACAAGTTCTCTAAAGATCTACAGCTCAGTGCTGTTCCCCATCCGGCCACCAGGAGGACTCACCTCTGCTCGGAGCCAGAGGGTTCAGAGGTCGGTACACGGATCTGGGCCTGGCAATACAAACACACAATGATTCACGTCATCATCACAATCCGCATTAGCACAGCTTCAAATTCAACTTTAGCTACAAGAACTGTTTTAGTTCAGTGAGTGAGTTTGTGTGTGTGTTTATCAGATTGTGTGTTTATCAGCTGGCGTGGTTATCAGATTGTGTGTGTTTATCAGATTGTGTGTTTTTATCAGATTGTGTGTCTTTATCAGATTGTGTGTCTTTATCAGATTGTGTGTCTTTATCAGATTGTGTGTGTTTATCAGATTGTGTGTGTGTTTATCAGATTGTGTGTGTGTTTATCAGATTGTGTGTGTGTTTATCAGATTGTGTGTGTGTTTATCAGATTGTGTGTGTTTATCAGATTGTGTGTGTTTATCAGATTGTGTGTGTTTATCAGATTGTGTGTGTTTATCAGATTGTGTGGTTATCAGCTTGTGTGTGTTTATCAGCTTGTGTGTTTATCAGCTTGTGTGTGTTGTCAGCTTGTGTGTGTTGTCAGCTTGTTTGTGTCATCAGATTGTGTGTGTTGTCAGCCTCTGTGTGTTGTCAGATTGTGTGGTTATCAGCTTGTGTGTGTTATCAGATTGTGTTTTGTCAGCTTGTGTGTGTTGTCAGATTGTGTGTGTTTATCAGATTGTGTGTGTTATCAGATTGTGTGGGTTTATCAGATTGTGTGTGTTTATCAGCTTGTGTGTGTTTATCAGCTTGTGTGTGTTTATCAGCTTGTGTGTGTTTATCAGCTTGTGTGTTTATCAGCTTGTGTGTTTATCAGCTTGTGTGTTTATCAGATTGTGTGTGTTGTCAGATTGTGTGTGTTGTCAGCTTGTGTGTGTTGTCAGCTTGTGTGTGTTGTCAGCTTTTGTGTGTTTATCAGCTTGTGTGTGTTGTCGCTTGTGTGCGTCTCACTTGAAGCAGTTCTCCTCGTAGATGCTGTTCCACACTCTCCAGGCTGAAGGACCTTTATATCCAGTGAATTTCTCTGGATTCAGCAGCAGATCAACGTACTCAGCATCTGGAGACGTTTCATCTGACACACACAGACACACACAGACACACACACACAGTAAAGAAAAGGCTTCATGGTCGTTGACTCAAGCTGAACAAACAACAATGTGATTTGTTTGTTCTAAGAGCCTCATGACGTTAACACACTCACCATCCAGCTCACAGAACTGGTCCTGAGCGTCGTCGTGTCTCGCCCAGTCAGCAAACGCCTCTTTACTCCGGTTACTGAAACAAGGGTCAGGGTCAGGGTTAGGGTCAGGGTTAGGGTCAGGGTTAGGGTCAACCAGTCAGAGTGTGAAGAGGAACACATGTCAGAGTCTCCAGTGGTTCTCTGTAGATATGTTAACTGTGGATTCTGACAGTTTCAAAATGAAACAAAGAACATTTATATTTCTCATAAAGCATAAGATCTCTCACTTGGTGTGTTGCTTCACTGCTGTGTTGTGTAACTGTGTGCAGGGATATCATCCATAAGGTTTTTACCATCCACACAGTCAGACCTCATAGTAGCTGCTGCAGTTCTCTGTCACATGAACTTTGAACCTGTCACTCAGAATCTGTGGCACATGTTGGTCTACTGCCATCAACTCATGAGGTCACTGTGACCTGTGACCTTTGACCTCTGACATGGAATCAGTTCATCTTAACTTTCCACAGGATATCATTTCAAGTAGAACTTGATATACTGTGTTCAAAGAGCTTCAGCCTAGAGGACAGAATGTGTGTGTGATGTGGAGAGCAGATAAACTGAACCTGGTTTCATCTCACAGGTCTGATCATGTGACACACAGTAGAATTATTGTTCTATATTGGAGTTTAATATGCAATGTCGCTTTTTTTCTCTTTTATTGACACAACTTGGTTTTTATCAGGTCCTCCCTCCGCCTGCTGCTGGTGGCTCGGTGGGAAACCAGCAGCAGTGGAGCAGGAGGTGGAGCAGGAGGTGGAGCAGGAGGTGGAGCAGGAGGTGGAGCAGGAGGTGGAGCAGGAGGTGGAGCAGGAGGTGGAGCAGGAGGTGGAGCAGGAGGGGGAGCAGGAGGTGGAACAGGAAGTGGAGCAGGAGGTGGAGCAGGAGGGGGAGCAGGAGGTGGAACAGGAGGGGGAGCAGCAGTGGAACAGGAGGTGGAACAGGAAGTGGAGCAGGAGGTGGAGCAGGAGGTGGAACAGGAGGTGGAACAGGAGGGGGAGCAGGAGGTGGAACAGGAGGTGGAGCAGGAAGTGGAGCAGGAGGTGGAGCAGGAGGTGCTCTCACCTGAGGGTGCTGTTGATGGCTCCCAGCTCGATGGCCTGCTCACAGTCCGTCAGGTCCAACCTCGTGGTCGCTGCCGGGGAGTACTGCAGAGAGGAAAGAAGGGTTAGAATGCTAATGCTAACCACACTGATAATAACTACAGTTGTGTGTCACAGACTGCATGTCTGTGACACACAACTGCTGCTCAGCTACATTCCTCTGTTGTTCCAGTCTGAAGAGGTGTGTGTTTAGTTTGTGGAGGAAGATGTGTAGACTTTCTGTCCTGATGTCCACGTGGAGCTCGTCCCACCTTCAGGACCCGGGACAGGACACTCCATAGCAGCAGTAATGTGACAGTGTGGGCGGAGCTTAGGTCACGATCAACCTGTCGAGCTCATGATGGGTTTGGATTTTAAAATTCTGCTGGGATGGCACAAATTCCAGTTCCTCTTCAAACTGGTCCGCGGACTGGAACCCTGAACCCTGATGAGTCGAGTCCAGATGTTCAAACACATCTCGTTCATAACAAGACAAACATCTAGAAAACCCTGAGTCCTCAGCCTCTGCATGGAAACTGTCCAACAGATAAGACCAGCGTGTGTGAGAGTGTGTGTGCTTGTGTGTCTGTGTTGCAGGGAATCAGCTGATGAGACGGAAAGTGCTGGAACCAGTGCAGCTGCTCCTTCACTCCATTGAACAAATACCAGCCACGGCAGCTCCCTCCGGTCTGGGGACATTTTCTAAAGAAGCCTCCTGAACGCACGTCACGGGTCTGTATTTATAAAAAGGACTTTTCTAGTCATGATGACACTAAAAGCTCTTTACTCCATCACCCATTCACACAAACATTCACACAGTGCCTCTACGTGCAGCCCTCTGTTCTGTGTGGGGGGGGGGAACATGGGGATCAAAACGTTCCCCAAGGACACTGGTGGGAAAGACTGGGATCGAACCGCCGACCTCAGGTCAGAGGAGGGGCGACCCTTTAAAGACACTCACCTTGTTGTAGTTCCCAGACTTGATGCCAAAGGGGATCTTACTCTGTCAAAGAAACCATAAGGAAATTAGTCCTCCACCTGAAACTGATCATGTGGTTGAACTGGTGTTGGATGAATAACTTTGGTATTAATACAGATTAAATACATATTAAATACATATGTGACTATGAACATGTGTCAGAGTGGTTCACCTCAGGACAGGGCTCCACGTGACAGTCTTTGATTGAACAGTGTCCGTCATCGGGCCAGAAAGGACACGGCCGCCTCAGGTTCACCTATAGGACACACAGACACACACACACACACACACAGACACACACACAGACACACACACAGACACACACAGGTCAGAGAGGAGATATCATCATCCAACTGGGATTGGGTACCACGCCCCAGTAGAACCACATAGAACACGGAGGCAGCTGACCTGAGATTGAAGATCATAACTAAGATGGACACCTAGGACACTCCCCCCCCCCAGTCCAATAACCTGACTAAGTGAAGTATCTTCAGAAAGTGTGACGGGTTGAATGATGTTTTTATATTGAAGTAGAAAATGAGGCTTCACTGAGTAAAATGTCAAAAAACAGATTCTGAACAAAAAACATAAAATGACAAACCTAACATTTGGTATTAAATCTTAAAGAAGGACTTAACTTATAAGAGACATGAAATGATATGACGTGTGTGGCACTCTGTCCTGAGAGCTCCTACCCTGTAGTATCTGAAGTAGTCTCTCTCCGTCAGCTTCTTGATTCGAGGGTAAATCTTGAAGTTGTTGAAGACGTCGATGCTTTCCACGTCACAGAAGCAGTCGTCCAGAACGCCCGTGAGCTGGAGGCGGAGCCGAGAGGAGCAGAGTTAACGTGGGGATGGAGCAGCTACACAGGTCAGAATGTTTTCAACCAGCTGTTGTCGTGATTTCCGTGTGTTTACACCAGTTCTAAGACTCATCACTATGGTCTGGCTTCACAGCAGGTGGTGTGTACACAGACAGACCACTCCCTTACATTATTAATCCACCTGTAACCTGAACCCACACGTGATGCAGACAACTCCTCCACCCGGCCAACGCAGAGGGCTCAGTGTGGAGTCTGAGGCCATCGATGAGCAAACAGAGGAAGGGGCCGACCCCCCCCAGCAGGTGAGCAGCCATCAGCTGTGGTCCCACAGTAAACACCTGATTTACCAGCCTGAGCTCAGCAGGTCTGAACACACACTGTGGCTTTTAATCAACACAACAAACTGATTCTTTATCTTCTCACACTCCTCATGAAACACATAAACATCAGGAAAATGATAATTTAAACTAAATGGTATTTAAACGACCTGATTCAGTGAAGCCAGTTTTGCAAGAGGACATTTTGAACCAGTTTGTGAATGACTGGTTCAAAGTGAGTGAGGTTCACTGTGTTCTTCTCAATAGTTGCTCTAATGTGTCAAATGTTTTTACACGTGTGTAAAACATGTAGTCAAAGTAAAAATACTTTATCCAGAAGCATCTTCTGTCTTTGTCATTAAACTATATTCTTAACTACAGCTTTATTCTTGTAACGTTGCAACATTATTTTTGAAATAATCGTGAGAGATTTTTTTTGAGGTTAGGTTAATATTTTGAACATGTTATAAAAAGGGATTCATATATTCCACTAAGAAAGGGAACCACAGACAGGTGAACATCCTAGCAGCTGTTCAAACTAAATAAATCATAACTGGAAAGAAGAGGTGAATATTGTTTTCTTCAACGTGTTCTTAAACAAATCAAACAGCTGTTTCAGATGCATCACACAAACATGGAGTCAGCTGTGGACTCTGTGGTGAGCAGGAGAATCCACATTCAGAAGCTATCGTCTTATTTCCCTGCCCTGAGTCCAGCTGCTCACAAACACCTGGAACATGTCAGCATGACACACAAACACACACAAACACACACAGCTGACCTCAGATCGCAGCAGTCCACCGAGCCCCAGGCAGGTCAGGAGGAGCCACACAGCTCTCAGCATGTTGCCGCTGATCTCAGGTCAGGACCTCAGGTGAGGATCTCAGGTCAGAACAACCACCGGTGAACCTGGAGTCTGAGTCCTGATCAGTCTGAGCTGTCACTCAACTCTCACCACAGACCCGCCCACTCACCATGACACAAACCGCCCCCTGACCGTAGACCCGCCCCCTGTAGTCCTGCGTGCTGTGAGTGGGCCGGAAGCAGCCTCTGAGGTCAGAGCAAAGAACTACAACTCCCATGAGACACTTGCGGATGGGGAACCAGCGAATCAGATGGCAGCACAGCCAATCAGAGAAGACCACGCTTTGCTACTCGATGACTTCTATGACAATCTGAAGAGCTCAGTTTAGACAGTATTCAAATCAGAAGATGGAATAAGTCCGATATGTAATCTTAACGTGACATTCTCTGAGTATTAGTTACTCTAATTATTATTAAATGAAACCTAATCTAATGCGTCAGTTAAATCTGACATGTCAAAAGTTTAAAAAAAGTAATATACTGGAATTTCTGACGACAAAAGTCACACACACACACACAGTTGCAGCTAGCTAGCATCACAAACAAACTAGCATCACACACAGTTGCAACTAGCTAGCATCACACAAACACACACACAGTTAACTAGCATCCCACACAGACACACAGCTACCTTGCATCACACACAAGGTTGCAGTAAGCTAGCATAACAAACACACTTGCAACTAGCTAGCATCACACACACAGCTAGCTAGCTAGCATCACACACACACACACACACACACAGCTAGCTAGCATCACACACACGGTGCCGTCCCTTGAGGGGGGCAGTAGAAACCGTTGCACCGTGTCCCTCCCTAGTCGAAGCCGGGGGTCGGAGCCCCTCGCCCCGCTGCGCCCCCGCGGTCCCCGGGTCACTCACATGGCAGAAGCAGCTCTGCTCCGGGCTGCCGGCGGCTCCGCTCCGGGACTCGCTGCTCCGGGTCGGGGTCTCGACCTGATTGTGTTGGAACCAACCGAGAACCAAGTTCCCGTAGAACCAGGCCAGCAGCAGAACCCCGAGCGCCGGGAGAGTGACCCTCCACATCCCTCTGCTGGCGGGACGCGGACCCACTGAGGTGTCCTCCCGGGTCCAGGGACGAAGACGCAGTGAGGTGTCCTCCCGGGTCCAGGGACGAAGACGCAGTTAAGTGTCCTCCCGGGTCCAGGGACGAAGACGCAGTGAGGTGTCCTCCCGGGTCCAGGGACGAAGACGCAGTGAGGTGTCCTCCCGGGTCCAGGCTCCAAGAAGATGTTTGTGAAGCGAGTATCGAGGCTTGTGTTGATGACGTATGTGAGCGAGCCGGACGTACCACGTGACTCAGTCAGGAAATGGTTCGTGGGTGTGAAATACAAGAGGAGACGAAACGCAGTGGACCACTAGGTGGCGCAGTGGAGCACATGAAGCACAAAACACACGCGACATCACACTGTGACGTCACGTTTCCGCCTGGCTTCCTTCGATCGCCCCCTGGTGGCTGCAGTAGAGGTAGACACACCATGGTGGACAAACGGGCAGGTGGTACATAAGGTGAACAGAGCGCAGGAGTTCAGAAAGATGGTCGAGATCCTGCTTGATTCGATACCTGACTTTCTGAGGTTTTCCTTCACTATAATATTTAACTATAATAATTCATATAATGATTCATCTGTTCAGCAGCGGAGGTTCCTCTCAGTGATCATAACATGCTCCTGTCGCAGAAGGAACCTGCAGTGACTGCAGTCTGCCAGCAGGGGTCGCTGTCGATCCAGCACAGTGGCCACAAAACACACACGTACACACACACACACCTATTTTCGTCATAATGTGACTTCCTCCTTTATTATGACCTATGTGACATTACGCTCGCGCCTTGTTGCACGTGGCAGCTCTTGTATAGAATAATTTGATCCCAGCACTATTATCACTCGTCTTTTGACAGGAAGTCTTTTCACTGTTGCAGCCCTCACAGTGCTACAGGGCCACCTACTGGCTTTAGTAGGAACAACATGTTTAATACTAAAGCCACAGATAGAGTCTCTGATGTTCTATTATATGACATTCTTTTCTATATTATCCTAACCCTAAGCCGTCCTGGGAGAAATGTAACTGGACACAAAATAATGACTTGTTTAGAAGTAGGTACATATATATATATAATAATCATGATGATGATGATGATGATGATATTAATAAGAGTAGCAGTGTCTTGATTTGAGGAGGACGACTCTGGAACCTGTGCTTCAGGACCGGCTGGTGAGTTCTGCAGCTCTCACGCTCAGACCATCAAACTGTGTGGACACACCTTGAGACCAACAGGAAGTCGAAGGTCACTGTGAAGATGTTTGCTCAAAAGATAAATAGATCAGAACAACCATGTCGACACAAGCCACCACGCCGTGTTCCCAGGCTCCTGATTGGCTCCCGCTGGCTCTCGATCAGGTCACGTGGATCGAGCGAGGCGGTTCATCTCCCCATGAACCCCCCCCCCCCCCCCCCAGTCGACNCCCACATCAGCTCAACTGGGGGGGGGGGGGGGGGCTGAACCTCAGTGTCTAAAGACAACTGACTCATGTGTGGTTTACATGACACAGGCCGCTAGGACCACCTCGACCCTGAACACACCAGACGCACACAGGGTCACGTGCTCTGGGCTGCTGGGAAACACGTGCACGCTTTGTTGTGCCAGACGCACAACGTGTGTGTTGGTTTTTAACCAGGTTGAAAAGAAAGTGGCAGAAAAACATGATCACAAATGTTTGAAAATCACATCTTTCAAAACGTCTGAACCTCTGACTGGTCACATGACCAGACTGAATGACCAGGATGTGACTGAGCTGCACAAACAGTGTGTGTGTGTGTGTGTGTGTGTGTGTGTGTGAGTGAGTGAGTGACTGGAGGTTTTAAGTTTCACTGTGTAACCTTCAGATGTTAAATATAACTTTCATGTTTCTAGAAAAGCTGACTCTCACACACACACACACACACACTATAGCAGCTCGTCGGGGTCAAGGTGAGTGTTCAAGTTGTGTTACTCCTCTGGTTGTGTCTCTTGTAGTCTCGGACTCACACGGCACCTTTCTGCTGTTTGTGATTCTCTGTCACATCAACCAAGTTTTTAATTTAGTTGAACTCAGATTAAGGAACCAAGAAAAGGTTAAAGCTGATGTTTGTGTTGTTGCCTCATTTGTTTGTTGGTTTGTCAGCACGATACACAAAAAGGACTGGACTGATAATCATGAGATGTTTCATCTGAAAATCATCTCAGGTTCGTTTGAAGCCCACAGGAGGACAAATCAGTCATCAAGAATAAATACCACGGAACATGTCAGGAACATGACAGTGTTAGGAACATGTCAGAAACATTTTAGGAACACGTCAGGAACACGTCTCTGGTTCAGTTCAGGTCTGAAAACATCTTCAAAGTCATTTGAACTATTACTCATATATAAATAATGAAACAATATATAATGTGTATTATAGAGGAATGTAAATGTTCCCGTTACAGCATTTAGTGTTTCCACATCTTCCTCTTTCTATTGGCCGATCCCCAGGACTCAAACCCCCCCCCCCCCCCCCCCCCCCCCCCCAACTCCCGGTGGGACGTCACGGAAAACGGCGACCTTAAAGGCAGCGAGCTCGCGGCTCAGGGGAGGAACGCAAACATCCATTGTGGAGGAGGGGAGCGGGGGGGGCTGGGGGGGGGGGGGGGGGGGGGGGGAATCCTGCAGGGAACCCCTCACATGGGATTTCACCCAATTCTAATAAAATTCATTGAAATAGAACATTTCAAAACAGCCACAAAGATGGACAACACTAAAACACATTGTCAGCGAACTGAAAGTCTCAGATGAGTTATTGGTGTCACAGGTCTGATATGATTAATTAAAGTGGGACAGACGCAGCCCCCACCGCCCCCCCCCCCCCCCCCCCCCGGGTGGCCTTTACTTCCTGCCAGCTAACTGACGATGTGAATCCAGCGTCCCCTCTGTTTACCTTCCAGCAGCGATACCCAGGCAACAGGGCCGCAGCTGAACCAGATGAAGACTCCTCGCTTGGTGATGCATGCTGGGAGTTCACTGATTAATGGCACAGGAGCCTCACGTCTAATTATAGAGCGCAGCTGCTGGGTTTCAGCCAGTGAAACGCCATGTACGCAACCCGGTACGCCACCGTGACGCCGCCCAACTACACCACGCCTTCATGATTCCCTCCTCCTGTTTCTGTCAGGAACCTTCACCTCAGATTTCATGTTGAAGTGAACTCAGGTAAGAGTCAGTGTTGAACAGCTCAAGATGTGCTTCCTCTGATTCCATCAGAGTGAGGAGGAGGAGGAGGAAGAGGAGGAGGAGGAGGAGGAGGAGGAGGAGGCTCAGGCTCCTCGTTCCTGACTCGGGGAGAAAAGGAAAGGAACCTCTAACATAGGCCCTCTAGTGGCCCCCTGGTGGCCCCCTGGTGGCCTCCTGGTGGCCTCCTGGTGGCCCCCTGGTCTTGTTAGTTTGAAAACATGAATCTGCATCGACGAGCCGGAGATTTCATAATTCTATATTTAATGTTTTAAACTTTACTCCAGAGATTTCAGCTGATTTTCAATTTAATGCATAATTACTTTTACTGCGATCTAATAAATCTGTAGAATATCAACAATGAATCCACACACACTTACTTTCCATGGCAACCTGCGTTAGCCCTTCATCTCCACCTCCTCCTCTCTCTCTCTCTCTCTTCCTTCTCCCCCCCACCCCCTCCCTCTCTCTCTCTCTAACTCTCTTACTCTCTCTCTCTGCTGGCAGGAATGCAAAGACAACAATGCCCCCATTCATTGTTCATACCTTTTATACAGAACAATATTCAGGTCAATGCGGGATCCTGTCTCTCGAGAGTGAACTCTCCGCCTCGTTCTTTTATTCTGTTCATCCAGCTTACTAGATGATGTGAAAATATGCCTAGGCACCCAGGAGCCAGTCCCTTAATGGTAGGGAAATCCCTTGCCATGCATTTGAACTGTTCACACAGTAAAATGTATCGTCTTTATAGTAAATGGAATCGTGGTATGAATGGTCATTACAATTTCAAACCATTTGACCTTCACTCTTGTTTCTTCAGATTTGGTCACTGTCGCAGCTCTCGAAAAAACCATTACATCAAACACTAAGCTAATCACTGCCTCGACACACAGAACAGCAATATCCTGGACAGTATGGAGCCATAAACATGGATATTAAATCCAGTCAAACTCAAAAGAAGAGGCACTTCACTGGCCAGCAGTAAAGAATATGGAAATCAAGCTCTCATTATTAGCTGTTACAACTTGAGAACGGCCCTTTTTATTGCTGCTGGAGGGCGATCCATTCTCCATCCTCGCTGACCTCCGCCAGTCTCCTGCTGAACACAATGTCAGTTTGATGATGTAGCAACAGAGAAGCCAGGGCGGCCGTGTGCGATTTGTGATCATTATCATCCTGTTCCTTTTTCTTTTTTTAACACCGGTATAAAAATATGACAAGATGGTAAATACTGTCAGTATAATAGGACAAGACTGAAATAATGTGTCAGAAGGCATTTTTTAATTGCTGCAGTTTGGAATAAATCAGTTTGATCTCATAAAACTGTTTAAAAAAGGGTGTTATCTTAAGTGCTGATTATACGCTGCTGTTATACAACAGGAATTTAAGATGAGGTTGATTTTCCCGTGTTGTTAGGTTGTAAAATATATTTATCTGTTTTCAATTGACAAAGTACTGCAGACTTAGACTTTTCTCTGCTCTCCTTGATTC
>CM028858.1:26336797-26347935 GCA_016801935.1 Platichthys stellatus
CCCCCCACCCAGCCCCCCCACGGGGTCGACCCGTCAGTTTGTTCAGCTGAGCCTGTTCACATGAGGGAGGAAGAGAGCATGATGGGAAAGCAGCTCAGGAGCGGAGGAGTCCACGACTGATTGTTTACAGTGCAGAGCTCTGATGTGACCTCCAGCTCCTCAGCAGCGTTACCCAGAATCCTCCACTGGAAGCAGGTCGGAGGTCGTCAGCTCTGGAAACATCTGATGAAGTCCAGGACCTTTCTCCTGCAGACTTTCCCTCCTGGTTCAGTCCAGCTCCATGAAGACCTAAGAAGGACTGGACCTCAGTACTGCTGACTAACCTGAGTGTGTTTAGAATCAGAAGGTCAGCTCCTCACCACATGTTATACATGTTGTCTGAAAATCATAATTCGGGCCGGTCACACACATGTGAATATTTCATTGGTGAACCTTTGTCTCCTGGTTCACTGCTTATCTAAAACATTCACTCTCTGTATTTGAGACCAATTCCTAATTATTTGGACGAGCGTCTCTGATTCATACTCTTGTCCCTGAATGCATCACGTGGTCCTACAGCTCTGAGCTTCATTAACCAGATCGAACAGATCAAAGGCAACGCTACAAGGTTCAACTGTTAAGACCCGCCCCCTTCTTGGCTTCCTGCTCGTACAGCACATCTGGACGTGTGACTGACAGCTGTGCTCTGACTCTGTCACAGGCTGACGTGTCGGCTGCATGTCGTATCGACCTCCTGACCTCTGGTGACACTCGGTAAACAGATGCTGCAGATGACTGTACTGGGACTTATGAGCTGGGAACCAATGGGACCACAGCATGAAGCCCCACCGACCCCAAGTCCAGACTTCTGCTCGGTGGGTTTTAAATGTGAAACTGAGAAATTCTTTGGTTTTATTGTAACTGACATTTTATGAGAGTGATCACATTTTTTGTAAGCCTGTAAAATATTAGCTGATGTCAGCTTTAGCTTTAAACAAGACTTCTTAATTCAATTAATTTCCCTTTAAGTAAAAAACTCCCTTTTCTTAATGGTCAGATTAAAACCTTTTCAAACTGTGAGTGAAACTGCTGAAATGATTCTACTGCTGCAGATTTCTGTTTCTATCTAATAACTGTGGAGCTTGTCAGTGACCACTTCCTGTTTACTACTGACACAGAGACAGACAGAGAGAAAGAGAGACAGACAGACAGTCAAAGAGACAGACAGACACAGAGAGACAGAGAGAAAGAGAGACAGACAGACAGACAGACACAGAGAGACAGAGAGACAGACAGACAGACAGACAGAGAGAGAGAGAGACAGACAGACAGTCAAAGACAGACAGACACAGAGACACAGAGAGAAAGAGAGACAGACAGACAGACAGACACAGAGAGAGAGACAGAGAATCAAATGAAATCCGATCTGTTTGCAGTCTTGTTTAAACGAGCATTTGGATTCGTGGACGACCTCTGACCTCACTTCCTGTTCCTCTGGGCTCAGGATCAGGGCCTCTCAGGTGGGAGGAGCCTGGCAGCAGCTCGCTACACCAAAACAAAGAGTCGAGAACCAATGAGAACGATTTGCTGCTTGAAGGAAAGAACAGAACAGAACCTGCTGGAAACTGAAACTGACTGAAAACCCAGAGGAGACAAAGTGTCTCCAGCAGAACCAGCTTGAGTTCCATGGACCAGAGGAAAAGAGTCTGCTGGTTCTAATCTGCAGCTCCTCCAGGGGACGTGTTCACGACTGAAGAGGAAATTCATCTTCAATCTTTCATTACATTCCTGGAGAACATTTCCCCTCAACATAAGATTGTGTGAAACAACCTTAGCTAAGGAGAAATTCAACCTTAAGTGTCACATTTAAAACGTGTGTCTTCTTCCACCGCTGCTTTCACGAATCATTCAGGATGTAAGTCTTTACATATATTTCATGTTATGTTAATCGATACTTGAGTCATTGTTGGATTACTATCTGCTGTGTCTCATGACGGATCACCACTGTAACCACCGTGCTCACACCATGGCCAAGGCCAGCAGCAGGGGCTTATGGGTAAACGCCTTCTACCAGGTCAAGGTTCAAATGTGTGGACAGATTTCCAGAGAACATGGCGGCGGTTTGATGTTTAACACAGCGGTGAGCTATCAACAGCACAGAGTGACGACGAGGGAACTCAGGGTTATCATCAGAAACTCATGAAGCGTTTCAACGGCTCCAGATCTGGTAAACAGAGGACGTGTGGACTGCTCCTGAGCACCAGGCAGGTAGAGGGCGCTGCTCTCCACAATCTGAGGTTGAACTCTAAAGAGCAGATCCAGAAAACAGAAAGTCCATCCTCTGAAGAACAAAGAGCGACAGAGAGCAACAGGCCTGATGGGAAATGTGGTTTCCAGTTGTATAAGATATATTTCATCACAGCAGTTGATGAGAAAAACATAATAGTTTTTTTTACAGATAATATACATATCTACATATCTGTGTATCAGTGTGATAGGACACAGAGTTTAATGAGCATCACAAACTATATTATCTGCTCATAAAAAACTTGAACTACCAAGCAGCTAAAGGGGGCGAGCTGTTATACATGACTTTATATTTAAATATATTACGGTATAAAGCTCATTCATCGGCTGCTTTGTAAACTGATCATGAATCTGTCGTCCCCTGATCGGAGACCCGGTCGTCCTCTGTCTTCACGGTGTCTTCAGGTTTCAGTCCTGAGACGAAGCCGAGGATCAGAACCAACCCTGACCCGTTTGTATTTGATCTGCAGAGCTCGGTTCACGGTGACTTTTCTTCTTCTCTTCATTCCAGAGCAGGATCTTTTAGATTTTTAGAAAGTAAGAATCAGGAAAACAAAAAGGAAACCCAGTGACGTGGTTTGAACCCTGATGACTCATCGTCCAGTTTACAAACTCTGACCAGTTCACACTGCGGCGCTTCCTGTTGGGACCATGACCTCACTGATGGATGATGACCTCACTGATGGATGATGACCTCACTGATGGACCATGACCTCACTGATGGACCATTACCTCACTGATGGACCATGACCTCACTGATGGATGATGACCTCACTGATGGACCATGACCTCACTGATGGACGGTGAATAGTTGGTTTGAAACTCAGCAGCACAGCCACTGTTGATTCTGGATTTCCTTCCCTTGCTGCTCCGAGGAGGACAATGACAGGAAGAGAAGAAGTCCCTCCTCTGCTGTTTCCCTCGAGTCTGAACCGGTTCCCTGCAAACACAAACATTCAGACAGAAGAACACCTTCATCTTTTACACGTCTGAACTCAGTGTTGAAGGAAAAAAGATCAAAGGAGTTGCCTCATAGATTAAAGGACGTTTGGTCACGTGTTCGATTTCTGCTCCTCTCTCGTCTGTCAATCAAACCCATTAATAACCGCGATTGGACGTTAATCTCGGAGCAGGATTGTGTTTATGCATCATGTGTGTGTCATCATGTGTCATCAGGTCAGAAGTGGATGGGAGGTTTCTCTGAGGTCATGTGATCGGACTGACAGCCTCGTGTCTCCTGTTTCTTCTCTCTGAACCTGAGTCTCCAGTGTCCTGACGGAGTCTCGTCCTCTTCAATGCTCCGTCTGTCTCGTGATCCTGGGGCCTCTCGCCTGTCCTGCTGCCATTGTCCCTCGGCTACAGAAGGAGGGACCGAAACCAACACTGCCGATCCCGCTCGGATTCAATATGGCCGAGATCTGACACCATGTGAAGCGTCGACCCGCCTTCTCTCAGAGGGATCCTGTTGCTCAGGTGCAGCTCGCCCTCAGACAGGAGGAGGAGGTGAGACAGGAGGAGACAGGAGGGGACAAAGAGGAGGACGGAATCCCTGACGCACTGAAGTCAGGGGTTCAGCCTCTTCAACACTGAAGCTGAAACTCAACAGAAGGAACTTGGTCTACAGGTGAAAGTTACAAACTGTTCTATGTAACAACCAGGAAGCAGGTCGAGACATGTCCAACAGGTGGAGCTGTGCGGTCCGAAGACTGAACCTGAAGTGAGGCCAATCATCTGGTGAGGTGAAGGTCATGAACCCGTCCTTCTCCAGGTTAGCAGATGGGACATGTTTGGTATTCATATACATATGAGGTTCTGCCGAGTTTGGATCCAGTCCACACATGGTGTCTGCTGCTGTTGGACTTTGCAGCTGAAGTTTGTTGAAGGTCTTCAGAGGTGATGAACCTGAGGAAACAGGACGAGGTGACGGAGGAGACACGTCCAGCTCCTGGGAAATAAACATGGACGACATGGACGCTAGTCAGGATGAACTGTTCATGCGACCACATGGACGCTAACCCTCTGCTGCTAACAGCGCTAACGTTAGCTTCAGTCTGAGACTTGTCAAGTGAAAATGTCCTGATAAGTCAAACTGGTCCTCAACATACAGCTGAGGTACACACACACACACACAGGAAACTGCTCCATTATTCCATAAGGCCGAACACTCATCTGGAATCTGATCACTGCTGCACAACGACAGGATTATGTGTGTGACATGGATCATATTAATAACACGTCCACAAGGTAGAATCTAGTTTAAAGTCCAGGACGAGCAGACACACACAAAGCAGTGGACATGTTGGAATAACGTCATCCTTCATCCTGGTGAAGTCAAGTCAAATATTAAAACTTTATTTAACTCACCTGGAGGACAGAAGATTCAGTGGATCTCTCCTGCCCCCTGGTGGAGGTCAAAACTTCACTCCAGGAGAAGAGGCAGCATCATGCGCTCTTACATCAGTTAATATTAAGAATGATAATCATGTTTAGAGAAAGCAGACATGTGTGACGTGAATATTAGTTTAATAACCATCAATTTAATTCATCTTTAAATCTGACCTGCATTCACAAAACAGTCATCTACTGCAAACACTGGTCTTAGACTTTCAGGCTCAGTCTTGATGTAGATGTAAAGTGTTTCATATATTCATGCAACTCAGATTTGTTGCATGAACATTTTCTACATTTATATAAATTTGATTTACTGTCAACGTTTTGACTTGTTGAGAGCTGGAACTCTCCGGTTCAGCTCCATGTTTCTTCAGGCTCTTCTATCATCGGTTGAAGAATCGTTTATTTGGGGAAACAAACTGATCCAGAACCAGACTCAGTTTTCAACTAAGATTTATTGGAGCCACATACTTTAGTTAAAATATTACAAACAATCATGAACAGTAATTTTACAATAAATTAAAATCTTTTGGGTATTTACAGCAGATTAGAGGCCGGCAGCCTCCATCACAGAATAAAAGCCGGAGCGGCCGTCAGCGTCCGAACATCTCCTGCGAGGCGTAGGTCATGTAGAGGAAGCCGTCCTCGTCCTGGTGGTCCTTGTACACCTGGGCCATGGTGAGGGACATGCTGCTCAGCCCGCTGTTGTTCACCAGCAGGTAGAAGGCCTGAGTGGGCAGCAGAGCCATCCTGTTCCTGTGGGGGGGCAGAACACAAAGGGTGGTCAGCATCCACAAGCATCACGGCCTCGCCGACGCCACGACGCACACGTGTCCCAGAATGCACTGCATGAAGGTGATGAACACGGACGTCTTCAGCTTCATGTTGAAAAACTACTCAGGTCATTTTAAGCTTCATGTTAATCTCAGTGATGAAACATGAAAAGAGAAAAAAACAACTAATTAAGACAAACTTTTGAATGTTCAACTTAAAGCAGCTGCTCAAAGACAAAGTGTCAAAATAAAAGCTCAGTGCAAAGACTGTCGAGAAGATCTGGTTTAAAACTGTTCACTTGAAAACAGACTGCGTTTAAAACTCGTAAATATTCAGTCAAACTACATTTACTCAAACTACAGGTATTATGAAGCCGTTTTCACACATGAATGAACCACTGACATGTTCCTCACATGTTCCGTGTGGGAGAACTAACGTCTGAGTCAGTGTCTCTGGACATGTTCTGGATCTTCTCCTGCAGCCTCCTGGTAACATGTATGTAACATGTCAGAGTGAGTCCATGTGAGGAACCAGCAGGACAATGTGTGGAAGCTTCCCAGAGAGCGAGTGGACGTGTTGATGAGGTTTCTAACACGTGACGAGAAACTGAAGAACACAAACATCTCAGGATGAAGAAGAGGAGCCGGACACGTAGAAGACGAAGACGTCCACTTGGAAACACGAGGAGATTCCAGATCTTCTGGTGATGAGGGCCGACGCCGGACAAGATGTAAACAACAACAATGATCTTTCCACAGCAGAGTTCATACATCATGTCCCGCCTCCTGCTGCTCTAAAGGCTCCGCCCCTCGCCTGGAGTGACATCATCAAGTGTCACACGTGTGACACCTGATGATGTCACTAACTCCTTCACACTAAAACTGTAGCTGTACATATCCGTGATTATGATGGACACATTATGAGACGTGTTTTGGCGCCCCCTCTGGTCTGACACGGTACTGAACCACCAGGCTCAGACCGATTCATCCCAGGTCAAGACTTTTAAACTCCTCCAATCTGACATACGTACTTAGGGTCTATGGTTTATTATATTTTAATACTTTGGTTAAATTTGTTCATACAATTTATGTTCCATTTAACTTATTGTTTGCTCGTGTATTATTTGGAGCATTGCTAGAAGGGAGCATGTGACCTGAGCATTTCATTGCCAGTGACTTCTAAATGAAACCCTCACATGACAAAGTCTTCAACGACCAGCTCACCATTAAATAACATGGCCCATAAGTTTCACACAAGCCAGAGAATTATTAATAAAGTTTCAACTCAGAGTTTGTCATCAGTCATTACAACATTGAGAACTAAATATAAATTAAAGTTTAAATTACCATTACGGGAAAAACACTTCATATACATCTATGAATACACATTTAGGTCGAAGGTTTTTCTTATCACAACAAATCAAATTTTGTACTTCTACAATTTTTTAGATTAATTGTCACTTGTTGGCTGGAGAAACTTGTGTCAAGTGTTAAACCAACTAATTATTAATTTAAATTAGTGCTGTCAAAAGATTAAAATATTTAATCGCATTTATGTCATAGTTAACTCAAAATTAATCGCGATTAATTGCAAATTTGTATCTATTCTAAATGTCCCTTCATTTATTTTTTCCCCATCATTTTTTTTTTTAATGCTCTATCAACATGGACAAGTGGATTGGCTTGCTTTATGCAAATGTTTTATTTTATTGAAAAACAACATTGCCAAACAGGGCGCTACAAAATAAAATTATAAAGTGCACATTTCAGGTAAACATGGACTCTAACACAAGGGCGAAATATTAAAACAAAAAGCGAGAGCAGGTCAGACTGGAGGCGAACACAGATACTGAAGCTCGGTAGAAACCAACTGCAGCTTCTGCTTTGATCAAGAAGCTGAGGCGCTGATCTCTGATCAGCTGAGACCAGAGAAACTCTGTGGTTTCTCTGTTTCCATAGTTAAGAAGCAGTGAGTCACTGATCTCTGATCTCACTGTCTCTCTGAGCGAGTGCGCAGGGGCAGGGGGCGGGGCTACGGTGCGCTGTATGAACCACACACACACAGACGCACACACACTCGCTCCTTGTACTTCATGACGGCCTGATACGATGATGTTTTAAAAAAATGATGTGACTTAGTCAACCACCAACATGCAAAAGCGCGTGTCACACGGCGAAAGCGTGAAGCGTGTGTCACACGGCGAAAGCGTGAGAGTTGGCAGCTCTGCGTTAATCTCGCGATAAAAAAATTAACGGCGTTAAAATGGGTTTGCGTTAACGCCGTTAATAACGCGTTAAACTGACAGCACTAATTTAAATATTTGAAATTGGGAATGTAAATCATGAAAGATTTACATTCATGACTGACACGCACGCGCACGTTGAGTGGTACCTGATGATGGTGATGAACTGCGTCATGCTGAGCTCGTGAGGAACCAGGAACTTGGTTTTATCCAGAGGAGGAAGAAACTTCTCTCTGTCGAACCGCTCGATGATGACCTGAGTCAGAGGAGACACCTCATCAACACAACACGTTCACACAGCAAAGTAACACACCAACACAGTAACACACCAACACAGTAACATACTATAACTTGACCTCATCAGTGCAGACTCCCGGGGTCTGACCCGACAGCAGAGGTGAGTCAGAGGAGAAACCTCGTCCACACAACAAGTTAACACACCAACACGTTAACACGTGTCTCTAAGTTGTGTGATTGTGTTATCAGCTGTCACTCACCGGGATCTTATTGGGGAACTTGGCTCTGATTCCCGCCACCTCCTGCCTCCTGGTGGCTGCGGAGAGAACAACACACGTGGTCACGTCATGTCAGTGGATCAGGGGATCAAAAGGTTTTTAAGACTTTTACCGAAACTCTTCCGCAGTTTGAACGGTTTGTTCTGCAGCTGAGGCTTTTCTAACGGAGGCATCGTGCGTGTGAGTCCGTGCGTGTGTGATGGAAGCCGCTGCCCGCGCTCTGCTGTTATATACACGAGGAGGAGGAGGAGCAGCTGGACATGATCAGCTGATTAACACGTGGAGCAGGAGTCAATCATCTGTTAAATAAAGTGAGAGGAGGAGTTTCTATAACCACAAATATACTAATATGAACAAAATTATATATAAAGTCACTGATCCTCTTTATATACAGTCACTGATTCTCTTTATATACAGTCACTGATCATCTATATATACAGTCACTGATTCTCTTTATATACAGTCACTGATCATCTTTATATACAGTCACTGATCATCTTTATATACAGTCACTGATCGTCTATATATACAGTCACTGATCCTCTTTATATACAGTCACTGTTGGTCTTTATCTTCATCGTTTGCATAGTTTATAAAGTATGAATTAGTTGTTATGAAGACAAATGGAGACAAATAATAATAACAGATTTGTTATTTACGAGAGAATGTTTTAATGTGAAGGTGCGGGGCGGAAGTGCCGGTGTTTCCGGTGTCTCTCCGGTTCTCCGGTAGCTCCAGGCTCAGACCGGAGCTCCGTCGATTGGACCGTTCATGGACGACTGTTCCCGCCTGAGGAGGTTACACTGAGGCGGTTGAGAACCGAAGCGGAGCCACCTCTCCCGGCCCGGCCATGGACGAGCAGGCGGGCCCCGGTGTCTTCTTCGGCGGCAGCAACAGCCCGGGTCTGGTCGGCGGTGTCAGAGCTCCGAAGCCCGGGGACGGAGTCGAAGAAGCGGCCCGAGCTCACTACAGCGTCCCGGGGATTCTCCACTTCCTCCAGCACGAGTGGGCCCGCGTGGAGGTGCAGCGGGCGCAGTGGGAGGTGGAGCGGGCCGAGCTGCAGGTGAGTGACCGACACTTGCGCTCCATCGTCGGACAAGGTGTCGCTAGCTACGCTCCGCTGAACGCGGGGAACGTTGAGCCAAAGCGCGTTTAAGAAGGAGGAGATTAATGGCGTCGCCGCTGGTCGGTGGATTTATTTTGAGGATAAAGAAAGACTCGTTATTTATTTTGAGTGTTAAAGACACGAAGATGAATTCGGCGTCGTTGTGGGTCAGTGAACGTCCAGACTTCTGGACATTATTCTACTTTTCTGGACGCTTGTCTCGGTTTGACGCTGCCTGTGGAGCTGTTGTGTTCCCACTGAATGACGCACATTCACATCGAAGTTCTGCTGCGACACAGGCTCGTTAGCTCCATCAGCTCAGAGCCGAATCACACAACGAGCTCCTCTGGATCCAGAACCGGGTTCAAATCATGTTCCTGCTGCCCGTGGGTCCGCGTCGAACCGGAAGAGACCGAATGTCCAAATATTTACATGTAGTCTGGATCAGTCTGAACCAGATCAGTTCATTCATGATAACAGGTCGTGTGTGTGTGTTAGTGTGTGTCTGCATGTAATGTGTCAGTGTGTGTTAGTGTGTGTCTGTGTTAGAATGTGTGTGTTAGTGTGCGAGCGTGTGTAAGTGTATGAGTGTGTGTTAATGTGTCAGTGTGTCTTAGTGTGTGTCTGTGTTAGAATGTGTGTTAGTGTATGAGCGTGTGAGTGTGTGAGTCTGTGTGTGTGTGTGTGTTACTGTGTGTTAGTGTGCGTGTGTGTGTTACGGTTGGGTAGGTCTGTGTTGTTGAACCAGTCCAGTTTGTTCTTGAATATCTGGACTAATTATAATAATAACACATTTTATTTAATGAAGACTTTTACGTTTCAACACGTTTGATTAAAAGTTAAATCTTTAATCAATTCAGAAGTTTGACCATTATCGATTCTGATCGACTTTTAGTTTCATTAATAAACAGATGGTCTGAGACCAGGAGGGTTCATGTCTGTCCCACATGTCCCACATGTCCCACATGGCATAGCAAAGACAAATGTAAACAATGTCAGCTGTAAAGACCGTCTGACAACATGACAGTTTCATGCTCTGATGTCACATCAGCTGACCAATGTTGTGATGATACAGCCTCCATGGAGCCAATCACCCGCTGTGTGTTAATGATGCTCCTCTAGAGAACTTCCAGAGATGGTGTAGTTTGTGTGATGCAGCTGTTTGGCTCCGTCCAGTCGAGGAGCCTCCGGGTGTTTACTTATTAGCGTGTCTGTGTGCGTGTGTGTGATTCACGTGTCACACGGTTTGACACGTTCACATTCCTCCACACCTTTTTATGAACAAACACACACAAGTTAAACCTGATTTAGAGTCAGTGATATCAGACGTGAGGAGAGGTGGACTGTTCCAGCTGGTGGGTGGAGCTAACCGTGCTATGACATCAGCCTAGATCAGAAGACGTAGTTTTGAGTTGTCTGTGTTAGGTCACGTGATCTGTTTACGGCCTGATGGGTCGAAGCAGCCAATCAGGACAGTGAGATGCTGCTTAGAGAACTTCACACAGTGAATGAGTCTGTTGTCCGGTGGAGGTGAAGTCCTGATGACGCCTTCATGAGGGTTCTTCTTACCAGGCCCGGCCCACGCTCCTGAAACTCAGCCTCTCCTGTGAATCTGTGTCAAGCTGCTCTGTAAGAAATGTGATGCGGAGCAGGCCTGGAGGAGGAGCAGGCCTGGAGGAGGTGCAGGCCTCCAGGAGGAGCAGGCCTCGAGGAGGAGCAGGCCCCGAGGAGGTGCAGGCCTCCAGGAGGAGCAGGCCTCGAGGAGGAGCAGGCCCCGAGGAGGTGCAGGCCTCGAGGAGGTGCAGGCCTCCGGGAGGAGCAGGCC
>CM028858.1:26356015-26367708 GCA_016801935.1 Platichthys stellatus
TTCCCAATGCCAACGCGACACAGGGTCTGCCCCCAGCCCCACGATCAGCCCACATGACTCAGAATCCGCCACACTGGATCCAACACCGCGCCCCCCGGTGCGCGATCGACAAACCGCAATCCATGGTGAGGCCACAGAGGCCCTGGATCTTTGGGTGATAAAGCAAAGGGATTCCGGGGAAGGGGGATAGGGATGGAGAAGAGGAAGGAGAAGCTGGAAAGAGAAGCTCCGTGTGTCATGTGTCATAAAATAGAACAAGTAACGTTCTGGCGCACTAATTAGCTCTAACTATAAGCTTTATCAAAAAGGAAGGTTTTGAGCCTACTCTTAAACGAACAGATGGTGACTGCCTCCCGAACTGAAAGTGGTAGATGATTCCACAGCCGAGGGGCTGATGGGTGAAAGCTCTGGCTCCTCCTCTACTTTTAGAGACTTTAGGGACGACAGCCTGAGTTCTGGGAGCGGAGTGCTCTAGTGGGTTGATAAGGTACTAACAGCTCTTTAAGGTAAAAAGCTCTATATTATTACGGGCCTTGAAGGTACCTCAAATAGAAGCAGAACAGAAGTTTTGTTTTGAAGAGGATCCACAGTGAGGCAGGAACCACCGTCATGACCACAGAGGTCGTGAACACCAGCGGGGGGGCACGGACTGACTCCAGCGTCTTCAGCCGTCATAAGATCTTCTTCATTTCTTTACCTTCGTTTTCCTGATGTCTAAAGTTTTCGTCTCTGGCCCAAACATGGTTCCTCTTCCTTCCTTTGATCTATTTCCCTCCTCTTCCTCTTCCTCCTCTTCCTCCCCGTCTGTCCCTCCTCTTCCTGCTCCAGGACCAAACCGGTCGAAGCTTCAGGACATGCTGGCCACCCTGCGTGACGCAGAGGAACTTCCCTCGATGCAGCCTCCTGTGACGCCTCCATCACGGCCCAGTGTGCCCAGACTCACCAGTGAGCAGGAGGCGGGACGCCCCGACGACGGTGACCTTCCCTCCTCCTCATTGGTCCATTCATGAGAAGGTGAAGGTTGAAGTGTTTCTAACCAGGTGGACCCACCTTGTGTTCACAGAGACGATGACCTACCTGCCGGCGTCTGGGAAAGCGCTCGTCCTGGGCCGAGTGGACGAGGCGGTTTCTAACGAGCTCGGACTGGGAGAACTGGGAGAACTGGCCGGACTGACGGTCGCCAACGAAGCCGAATCCCTGGCGTACGACGTGAGTCACGTAACAAGCATTTAGGTCGTTAATGGAGAATAAGGAACAGAAATTATTAATTCAATCATTAATGTTCAAACCCAAAGACGACTCACTGATGAACAGGTTCCTGTTTCAATCTGACCTTTGAATCCTAATCTGTGTTGTTCTCTTTGGATTTTTAATTTGACCTCCTCGTTCACAAACAACAGATTCTCTCTGAATTATGAACACAAGTGAAAAGTTCCTCCCACAGTTTTAGTTTGAAGTTTCTCTGAGGCCTGGTTTCACTGGCTCCTCCCTCAGATCACCAGCAGCCAGGACGCCCTGAGGAAAACCTGGAACCCCAAGTTCACCCTGCGGAGCCACTTCGACTCGGTGCGGAGTCTGGCCTTCCACCCGGTGGAGCCGGTCCTGGTCACCGCCTCCGAGGACCACACCATCAAACTGTGGAACCTCCAGAAGACGGCGCCCGCCAAGAAGTGAGGCTCCGACTGGTCACACAAATATTCACCATCACAAATATTCACCATCATAAAGTCGAGTCAGGGAAGATTAATAAATACAAGCTTAACTCTTTTCTGTCATCGACCAGATGTGCAGCTTTAGATGTGGAGCCCATCTACACATTCAGAGCCCACAGGTGAGATCCTGTTCACCTGTTCACCTCTTTACCTGTTCACCTGTTCACCTGTTCACCTCTTTACCTGTTCACCTGTTCACCTGTTCACCTGTTCACCTCTTTACCTGTTCACCTGTTCGCCTCTTTACCTGTTCACCTGTTCACCTGTTTACCTGTTCACCTGTTCACCTGTTCACCTCTTTACCTGTTCACCTGTTCACCTCTTTACCTGTTTACCTGTTCTCCTGTTTACCTGTTTACCTGTTCACCTGTTCACCTGTTTACCTGTTCACCTGTTTACCTCTTTACCTGTTTACCTGTTTACCTGTTCACCTGTTCGCCTCTTTACCTGTTCACCTGTTCACCTGTTCACCTGTTTACCTGTTTACCTGTTCACCTGTTCACCTGTTTACCTGTTCACCTGTTTACCTGTTCACCTGTTCACCTGTTCACCTGTTTACCTGTTCACCTGTTTACCTCTTTACCTGTTCACCTGTTCACCTCTTTACCTGTTTACCTGTTCACCTGTTCACCTGTTCACCTGTTTACCTGTTTACCTGTTCACACCACTGAACGCTGGTTATTACCCATGATCCTCTGCTCCCTGAACCTGAGGAGCTGATGCTGTAACAAATCCAACAAACTCTGTTCAGAATCTTTCATGTTTCCCAGTTTCCTGCTGAATATTGGAGATAAACTCTGGTTTTAACAACTTCAGAGTCTTTTTAACTGATCTCAGTTCAGCTTCAGTCTTCAGCTGCAGCTGGTGGTGACAGTTTGTGACTCTTAGTTTGAAGGTGATAGTTAAACCATCTTCTTCTTCCTGTGCAGCGGCGCCGTCCTGTGCGTCACCGTGAGCTCCAGTGGAGACCAATGCTTCAGTGGGGGGGTGGACGGCACCGTTCAGAGCTGGAACATGCCCAACCCCAGCATCGACCCCTACGACTCATATGGTACATTCCAGTTTAACATCCGCACACGCAGCAATGCATTCTGGGTCATCGGTCTAGAAACAACCCACAAGTCTCCAGAGAGAGTAAAATGAGAAGAAGGAAAGAAAGTGAACATGAAAAAGAAATAAAGAATAAAACAAGTGGAAAAAAGTGACGTGAAATAAGAAACTAAAATAAAGAACGTGAAACCTTTTCGACCTGATGTTTGTCTTCACCTCCATGTTTGTGTGTTTGCTGCTGCAGAGTCCTCCGTCCTGCGGGGGGCGCTGTGTGGTCATACGGACGCCGTGTGGGGGGTGGTCTACAGCTCGGCTCATCACCGCCTCCTCTCCTGCTCGGCGGACGGGACGCTGCGGCTCTGGAACGCCGCCGACACCTCGCCGGCTCTCGCCGTGTTCAATGAGCAAGGAGGTGAGAGCCGCCGACCTGTAGCGCCACCAACAGGCCGACAGTAGATCAACCCCTGAAGCTAAGAAACTGCAGCTGTCAACTGTGATTGATGACGGATTATTGATTACTCTAGAGCTTATTGATTTTTAACATGAAATATTTGTTTCTCTTAAAACTCTCTCTGAAGAAGCTGATTAATAATAATGTATAATAATACACATGGTCCCCTGATGTGTGTGTGTGTGTGTGTGTCTCTGTCTGTGTGTCTCTCTCTCTGTGTGTCTCTCTCTCTGTGTGTGTCTCTGTGTGTGTGTGTCTCTGTGTGTGTCTCTGTGTGTGTCTCTGTGTGTGTATGTGTGTGTGGTGTGTGTGTCTCTGTGTGTGTGTGTGTCTCTCTCTGTGTGTGTGTGTCTCTGTGTGTGTGTGTCAGAGCTCGGTGTTCCCACCTCCGTGGACCTGGTGAGCAGCGAGCCGGCCCACATGGTGACCTCCTTCACCTCGGGACACATCGGCCTCTTCAACATGGAGACCCAGCAGCTCGTCCTGAGGCTGGACTCTGCCGGAGCGCCAGGTGAGTCCGCCGGCCAATCACAGCCTCCACATTCCGCTGACACGTTGACGTCACATGATAACGTTGGCCCCTCCTCCCACAGAGGCTCCCTGCAAGATCAACAAAGTGCTGAGTCATCCCACGCTGCCCATCACCATCACGGCGCAGGAGGACCGCCACATCCAGTTCTTTGATAACAACACAGGTAGGACGCCCTGGACACAGCGTCATGTGACCACAGGGGAACTTTTCAAAATAAAATGCTGTTTGTCTTTAATTTGAAGGTAAACTGATCCACTCGATGGTCGCTCACCTGGACGCTGTGACCTGTCTCGCTGTGGATCCCAACGGACTGTACCTCATGTCTGGAAGTAAGTACTCACCTGTACTACCAGAGTACTACATTACTATACTGCAGTACTGTGTATAAAGAGTCTCTGTCTCTCGCTCTGTCACTCTCTCTGTCTCTCTCTCTCTCTCTCCCTCCTCTCAGGTCATGATTGTTCTATCCGTCTGTGGAACATGGAAAGTAAAACTTGTATCCAGGAGTTCACGGCTCACCGTAAGAAGTTTGAGGAGTCGATCCACGACGTGGCGTTCCATCCGACCAGGTGCTACATCGGCAGCGCCGGTGCCGACGCGCTCGCCAAAGTTTTTGTATGATCCGAGACGGACTGGAGCTCGGTGGACTGTGTGTTGGAAGAAGGGTGGAGTCTCTGGTCAGAGGGTGGAGTTTGATTGGACAGCAAAACAGGAACCTGAGCTGCTCCCTGTCCCCGCCCACCTGCAGGACTCCGGCTGGCCTGGGTCACAGAAACAAACCAACCTCTGGATGAGAAGCCGAATGACAGGAAACTGTCACAGGTCACATGATAATGTGCCTTCAGCTCGGACTCCACTTCCTGCTTCTCATGAGTTTGCTGGGATTTTTAAATTTTATTTTGAAGTTAGGTCGAGATGAGGGGGAGGTAGTCTTTGAGTCTGAAACTGAGACTTTAGTAAACGGTGACGCAGACATTCTCTTCCTGATTGGTTCTCATCAGTCACATGACTCGACTAGCAGCGGTGAACACATCGCTAACACTTCCTGTCAGTACCACTTCCTGTCATTACCACTTCCTGTCAGTTACAGTTCCCCCTCATCATCACTGCTCCTGCTTTCTGTTACTAAGCAACCAACTGCAGAGGAGACAATCTACTTCCTGTTTACATCACATGACCAGTGTGCGTGAACGGTCATGTGACGGGTTTTCAGGTCTGTTGGTGTGGGCGGAGCTAAAATGCTTGTTTGGACAGAGGTTGTTTTGAAATTCTAAATGTCAAGGTGTCAGTGTTCTGAGTTGATGTGGAACAGGAAGTGACCCGAGCACGTCTCATGTGAGGAGCCGTGTTCAGCTCGATTTGATTTTAATCTCTTTGAGAGTTTCATATTGTGTATTTTTCTTGGTACGATAAACAGAAGATGAACTCTCTTCTTTGTGTTGTGGAGGCTCTGCAGCTCGGAGACGACTCTGAGTCTCTGTGAACTCCTGACGTCTTTCATTCACACACAACGTGGTGGTGACGACGCTTCATTTGAAACCTGTTTGAATTTTATATTAATTGGTGAAATCCTGAAGCTTTGCTCTTCTATTTCTTTTTGCTTCAGTTGCTTCAAGTATTTATTATGACGTAAAACACCAAATGGAACCAGAGAGATGAGATGATTCCTGCTTAACAGACAGCTAGCTGTTGTTGCTAATGCTAATTAGCTTTTCTTTACATCTTGTGTTTTGTGTCGTTATCATTATTTGGATCAGTTCTTCTTTCTTTTCGTGTCTGAAACAGATCGATATTTTTTTAAGGTTTTTCTCTGCTTTTCTAGAAAGTGATGTTTCTTCTCTCTGGGTTTCTGTGGCTTGTTGTGAGGTCACATGACTTCACAGCCGTCACTGTAAAACCTTTTGAATTTTACCAAATTCTCTGAAGCTGTTTTCTGGAAACGTCCTTAAAGTAAACGGTGTAAAAAGGGTAAACAGATGTTTGTACAGTGTTTAGTTTTTAAATTTAAATCTATTTATTGATCTGGTGAATTAAGGGAAAATTTAACTGTAAAGTGAAAGTCTGTTTGAGCCGAGAGAAGAAATGTTCCCGTGAAGTCACAGACTTTAAATCAGCTTTGAAATCATGGTGAAAATGAACAAACTGTTTTTGAAATTTCTTCTCTGAAGCTCAACACCTCAGACGACTGGATCTTTAAAACAGGTTCTGACCAATGCCACGTCTTTCAGGTTCATTTCTAAAACATGATTGAAAACAGTCATCAGGGTGTGGTCATGTGACCTGTGAGTCACTGTGAGGAACCAGCAGGACAATGTGTGGAAGCTTCCCAGTGAGCGAGTGGACGTGTGGACGAGGTTTCTAACACGTGACGTGAAACCTGAAGAACACAAACATCTCAGGATGAAGAAGAGGAGCCGGACACGTAGAAGATGAAGATGTCCACTTGGAAACACGAGGAGATTCCAGATCTTCTGGTGATGAGGGCCGACGCCGGATGAGCTGTAAACAACAACACTGATCTTTATACAGCAGAGTTTATACGTCAGGCTCCGCCTCCTGCTGCTCTACAGGCTCCGCCCCTCGCCTGATGTTCCCACATGTTCCTGTTTGAAGGAGTCGGACCAACAACCTGCTGCTGCTCCACAAACACTAACTACACAACATGAAGTTTTAAACAGTTCCTGTGTAGAGGAGTTGTTCTGAGCCTGTTTCTCGTTCCTCGGCTCCTGAACTTCTCAGTTCATCAAAGTATAAAAGTTTATGTTCTGAACTTTAGTTACTTTCATTTTTGATTCTCGATAAACAGAAAGCATTTATTCTTCTTCTCATTTAACATTCAACACTGGTGATAAAGCCGTTACCATGGAAAGCAGACTTTGGCAGCTGATTTTGTTTTGTCTTTAGTGTAAATAATTGTTATTATTGATGTGTACAGTGACACTACAGAGAAAATATAGAAACTAATCTGTACATAAACTGTGGTTTCGTTTTCCATGTTTTTAATTTGACAGATTTATCAGTAACAACAATAAAGAAATATGTTGTGTATCGGTGGTTGTGCTGTTTTAACTCCACTTTATTTTTCTGTACAGCTTTACAGAGTGAACACAACAGCACTCACAATTCATTCATTACCTTTTATAAAATGTTTGTTTAAAAAATATATAAAACATTTCATGAAAATAAAAACACCAGAGGAAATCAGAAACTGATCTGTTCAGTTAAATCACATTAACACGTTAACTTGTAGTTCAACAATAATGATGATACATTTAAAAACAAAGAATAAGGGACTGTTTTCTTAGCTGGGTGCAGTTCTCCTGAGTGTCCGCTGGGGGCGGTGTGGTTCCTTCAGTGAGCTGATCATGTCCTCTACATCCATCACTACACCACCTTCTCCTCCATCACCTGCACCATGTCCTCTACATCCATCACTACACCACCTTCTCCTCCATCACCTGCACCATGTCCTCTACATCCATCACTACACCACCTTCTCCTCCATCACCTGCACCATGTCCTCTACATCCATCACTACACCACCTTCTCCTCCATCACCTGCACCATGTCCTCTACATCCATCACTACACCACCTTCTCCTCCATCACCTGCACCATGTCCTCTACATCCATCACTACACCACCTTCTCCTCCATCACCTGCACCATGTCCTCTACATCCATCACTACACCACCTTCTCCTCCATCACCTGCACCATGTCCTCTACATCCATCACTACACCACCTTCTCCTCCATCACCTGCACCATGTCCTCTACATCCATCACTACACCACCTTCTCCTCCATCACCTGCACCATGTCCTCTACATCCATCACTACACCACCTTCTCCTCCATCACCTGCACCATGTCCTCTACATCCATCACTACACCACCTTCTCCTCCATCACCTGCACCATGTCCTCTACATCCATCACTACACCACCTTCTCCTCCATCACCTGCACCATGTCCTCTACATCCATCACTACACCACCTTCTCCTCCATCACCTGCACCATGTCCTCTACATCCATCACTACACCACCTTCTCCTCCATCACCTGCACCATGTCCTCTACATCCATCACTACACCACCTTCTCCTCCATCACCTGCACCATGTCCTCTACATCCATCACTACACCACCTTCTCCTCCATCACCTGCACCATGTCCTCTACATCCATCACTACACCACCTTCTCCTCCATCACCTGCACCATGTCCTCTACATCCATCACTACACCACCTTCTCCTCCATCACCTGCACCATGTCCTCTACATCCATCACTACACCACCTTCTCCTCCATCACCTGCACCATGTCCTCTACATCCATCACTACACCACCTTCTCCTCCATCACCTGCACCATGTCCTCTACATCCATCACTACACCACCTTCTCCTCCATCACCTGCACCATGTCCTCTACATCCATCACTACACCACCTTCTCCTCCATCACCTGCACCATGTCCTCTACATCCATCACTACACCACCTTCTCCTCCATCACCTGCACCATGTCCTCTACATCCATCACTACACCACCTTCTCCTCCATCACCTGCACCATGTCCTCTACATCCATCACTACACCACCTTCTCCTCCATCACCTGCACCATGTCCTCTACATCCATCACTACACCACCTTCTCCTCCATCACCTGCACCATGTCCTCTACATCCATCACTACACCACCTTCTCCTCCATCACCTGCACCATGTCCTCTACATCCATCACTACACCACCTTCTCCTCCATCACCTGCACCATGTCCTCTACATCCATCACTACACCACCACCTTCTCCTCCATCCTTAACTTCCTCCACCACCTGCACCATGTCCTCTACATCCATCACTACACCACCAGCTCCTCCATCACCTGCACCATGTCCTCTACATCCATCACTACACCATCTTCTCCTCCACCACCTGCACCATGTCCTCTACATCCATCACTACACCACCTTCTCCTCCATCACCTGCACCATGTCCTCTACATCCATCACTACACCACCACCTTCTCCTCCATCCTTAACTTCCTCCACCACCTGCACCATGTCCTCTACATCCATCACTACACCACCACCTTCTCCTCCATCACCTGCACCATGTCCTTTACATCCATCACTACACCACCTTCTCCTCCACCCTTAACCTCATCCATTTCCCCCACCTTCCCCCCCACCTCTACATCCATCTCCTCCACATGATGATGAGGGACACAGGTCTGATGATATCATCTAGATTTGAACGATCAGTGTCTTGACTCCGTCCATGATGGAGCTGCAGCTCCGTCACCACCTCTGGTCTAACCTCCTGGTGAACCCTGTGTCTCTGTAGAAACTCGGTGATGTTCAACAATGAGACGATGGCAGACGTCCACTTCGTGGTCGGGCCGCCCGGGGGGACGCAGCGAGTCCCAGGACACAAGGTAAGTCCAGAACCATGAGCCTGTCCCCCGTCAGTGAGACATCTTTATACATCTCAAACACATAAGAGACATCTTTATGAGAAACGTGTCTTCTCAGATTTATCAGTAAAGAAAAGTTACTTATCTTCATCTCCAGACTTCATGAGTCAATTTCTAAACTTGATGTGAATTTGATTTTAGAGCATTTCACAGATTTGATCATTTCAGAGAATTCTGGTAAAGTTTTGTTTAACTTTCAGAAAGTGATATTTTCTTTATTACTTTGAGGATTACACAGAATTAGTGTTTTGGCAGCTGGGTGACATCAGAAGCTGAAGCTGGGTCACGTGACTGCGCCCTCAGTTTGAATCTGATCCGTGGTCTCTGTGCTCGACAGTACGTCCTGGCGGTGGGCAGCTCGGTGTTCCACGCCATGTTCTACGGGGAACTGGCCGAGGATCAGGAGGAGATCCGGATCCCTGACGTGGAGCCCCCGTCCTTCCTCGCCATGATGAAGTAGGTCCACCTGTTTGTCACTTTCATGATGTTTAATCTGAACTGACTCATCTCAGCTGGGACTCCTCAGGTACATCTACTGTGACGAGATCGACCTCTGTGCCGACACGGTGCTGGCGACTCTCTACGCTGCCAAGAAGTACATCGTGCCTCACCTGGCCCGGGCCTGCGTCAGCTTCCTGGAGACGAGCCTGAGCGCTAAGAACGCCTGCGTGCTGCTGTCCCAGAGCTGCCTGTTCGAGGAGCCCGACCTCACGCAGCGCTGCTGGGAGGTGATCGACGCCCAGGCCGAGCTCGCGCTGCGCTCAGACGGCTTCTGTGACATCGACTCTCAGACGCTGGAGAGCATCCTGCGGCGGGAAACGCTCAACGCCAAAGAGATGGTGGTGTTCGACGCGGCGCTGCACTGGGCCGAGGCCGAGTGCCAACGACAAGACCTGGCACCGACCATCGAGAACAAGCGCCTGGTGCTGGGGAAGGCCATCTACCTGATCCGCATTCCCACCATGGCGCTGGAGGACTTCGCCAACGGAGCCGCCCAGTCCGACGTGCTCACGCTCAACGAGACCAACGACCTCTTCCTGTGGTTCACCGCCGCCAACAAGCCGGAACTCTTGTTCTGCACCAAACCTCGTAAAGGCCTGTCGTCCCAGCGCTGCCACCGCTTCCAGTCCTGCGCCTACCGGAGCAACCAGTGGCGCTACCGGGGCCGCTGCGACAGCATCCAGTTCGCCGTGGACAAGCGCGTCTTCATCGCTGGTTTCGGTTTGTACGGCTCCAGTTGCGGCTCGGCCGAGTACAGCGCCAAAATCGAGCTGAAGCGCCAGGGCGTGCCGATGGCCCAGAGGATCATCAAGTTCTTCTCTGACGGCTCCAGCAGCACCTTCACAGTCTGGTTCGAGTACCCGGTGCAGATCGAGCCGGACACCTTCTACACCGCCAGCGTGGTGCTGGACGGCAACGAGCTCAGCTACTTCGGCCAGGAGGGCATGACGGAGGTGCAGTGCGGCAAAGTGACCTTCCAGTTCCAGTGCTCGTCAGACAGCACCAACGGCACCGGAGTGCAGGGGGGGCAGATCCCCGAGCTCATCTTCTACGCCTGAGCCCGAGGAGCCAGATCCCCGCGGAGGTTCCTGCTTCACTAACACAATGACTTTTATTTTGAAGTTCTCAGGAAGCTGCTGAAGGGGGAGGGGGGGGGGACTCCTGGTTTCACCACAGACACAAGACGAGTCCGATTGGTCCCATTGCACCACAGTTGAAGTTTGAACCCTGTCTCTCAGAGAGGGGGGTTATGGGTAACCTGTTTTTGCAGAGTCTATCCACACACACACCCACACACACACACACACACACACACACGCACACGCACACACCTCTCCACCAGTCTGACAGGTGTTCTGTGTGTTTGCTGTCGTCAGTGAATCTTGACGAACGTTTGTTCAGATCAAAGTCGGTAAATAAAGATGGACGACACGACGGATCCCGAGTGAAGCCAAAGTGCTCGCTCGCCCCCTGGTGGCTGGCTGCAGCACAGGTCATAAACCTCCTCCTCCATGTTAGCAGAAGGGACAGGGACCAAACTCTCTCGTTTCAGGTCGTTCTTCTCTCCGGAGGCTGGTTCACGTGTTTCTGATCCGTTTGGTTTAAATCAGTTGTTTGATATTAGAACAGGCGGAGACTCACGATTGGCTGAGAGCCTGTGTATGGGCGGCACCTTGATGCCACAACTGTCATCACCACAAGATGGCAGCGTTTGTATCTGAGATATTTCAGCTTCAAATCTGGCAGAAGTGGAGACGAGTCGACTTTATTCAGATTCTCAGTCATATGTTCAGTGTTGTCTCCAGGGGTCATGTGACATGTAAGGAACCAATCAGAGCTGCAGATGGTCATGTGTTTGATCTTTACACAACGTGAACTCTGGATGAGGATGGGACCACACACACACACACACTCACTCACTCACTCACACACACTCACTCACACAGACATACACACACACACACACATACACACACACA
>CM028858.1:26369344-26382356 GCA_016801935.1 Platichthys stellatus
AGTAAGACACATGAACTAATATGTGAATCTGCTAATGATCAGATCACAAACTAATAATTACAAGATATTTATACGAAAACACAAAACCAGGAAGAAAAAAGAAAAGGATGAAGTCTGATGAAGATGAAAATTCATTTTAGAGTAGAATTAAAGTTTATATAAAGGTTCCCGTCAGCTGCTCGGTGCCCTTTCAAAATAAAGCTCAGTACAAAGCTGGTCCGCAACAGGAGATGACGAAGGGGGCGGGGCGCTCTTCGCTCTGTTTGTCCCTCGTCGGTCTCCGTCCTCAGGGTTTGCGGAAGTGTGACTCAGTCTCACTGACGAACTGAGAGCGGAAATAAAAGAGAACTCAAACCGTCATGTTGAGATTAAAGAACCTCTCTGGTCACCTGTTTCCTCCCCCTGACCACAAGGGGGCGCTGTGCAGGTCAGACTGCGGCTCAGGGACCGGGGCCTCGTGCAGCACGGACCCGAAGGATGTGGTGGTTGTTCACGGCCTGAGGAGCGCCATCTGCAGGGCGAAGAGGGGATCGTTCAAGGTAACAACCGTTTAACATGACAAACATCTGGGAAACATCTGGAACTCTGGAACTCTGGAACTCTTTAACTCTTTAACTCTTTAACTCTCCTGTAACTCTGTAAATCTTTAACTCTTTAACTCTCCTGTAACTCTGTAAATCTTTAACTCTTTAACTCTCCTGTAACTCTGTAACTCTTTAACTCTGTAACTCTTTAACTCTTTAACTCAGTTACTCTCCTGTAACTCTTTAACTCTTTAACTCTTTAACTCTTTAACTCTTTAAATCTTTAACTCTTTAACTCAGTTACTCTCCTGTAACTCTGTAAATCTTTAACTCTTTAACTCTCCTGTAACTCTGTAAATCTTTAACTCTTTAACTCTCCTGTAACTCTGTAACTCTTTAACTCTTTAACTCAGTTACTCTCCTTTAACTCTTTAACTCTTTAACTCTTTAAATCTTTAACTCTTTAACTCAGTTACTCTCCTGTAACTCTGTAAATCTTTAACTCTTTAACTCTCCTGTAACTCTTTAACTCTTTAACTCTCTAACTCACATGTAACTCCAGTGTAACTCACATGTAACTCTACTGTAACTCTCTAACTCACATGTAGCTCTAGTGTAACTCTCTAACTCACATGTAACTCTAGTGTAACTCTCTAACTCACATGTAACTCTAGTGTAACTCTCTAACTCTACTGTAACTCTACTGTAACTCTCTAACTCACATGTTACTCTACTGTAACTCTACTGTAACTCTCTAACTCACATGTAACTCTCCTGTAACTCTACTGTAACTCTCTAACTAACATGTAACTCTCCTGTAACTCTACTGTAACTCTACTGTAACTCTCTAACTCACATGTAACTCTCCTGTAACTCTAGTGTAACTCTCTAACTCACATGTAACTCTAGTGTAACTCTCTAACTCACATGTTACTCTCCTGTAACTCTACTGTAACTCTCTAACTCACATGTAAC
Organism: Platichthys stellatus; assembly: GCA_016801935.1. Classification (NCBI taxonomy): domain Eukaryota; kingdom Metazoa; phylum Chordata; class Actinopteri; order Pleuronectiformes; family Pleuronectidae; genus Platichthys; species Platichthys stellatus. Next base: position 26,370,844 of record CM028858.1, read on the forward strand.
TCTCCTGTAACTCTACTGTAACTCTCTAACTCACATGTAACTCTACTGTAACTCTACTATAACTCTCTAACTCACATGTTACTCTACTGTAACTCTACTGTAACTCTCTAACTCACATGTAACTCCAGTGTAACTCTCCAACTCTAGTGTAACTCTAGTGTAACTCTCTAACTCACATGTTACTCTACTGTAACTCTACTGTACCTCTCTAACTCACATGTAACTCTCCTGTAACTCTAGTGTAACTCTACTGTAACTCTCTAACTCACATGTTACTCTACTGTAACTTTACTGTAACTCTCTAACTCACATGTAACTCTACTGTAACTCTCTAACTCACATGTAACTCTACTGTAACTCTCTAACTCACATGTTACTCTCCTGTAACTCTAGTGTAACTCTAGTGTAACTCTCTAACTTACATGTAGCTCACATGTAACTCTAGTGTAACTCACATGTAACTCTACTGTAACTCTCTAACTCACATGTAACTCTACTGTAACTCTCTAACTCACATGTTACTCTCCTGTAACTCTATTGTAACTCTACTGTAACTCTCTAACTCACATGTTACCATCCTGTAACTCTAGTGTAACTCACATGTAACTCTCTAACTCACATGTAACTCACATGTAACTCCAGTGTAACTCTCCTGTAACTCTAGTGTAACTCTCTGTGTTTCAGGACACCACTCCTGACGAGCTGCTGAGCGCGGTCATGAAAGCTGTTTTGACAGATGTTGGCCTGTCAGCCGATCAGCTGGGGGACATCTGTGTAGGTGAGTTCACTTCTCTATCATCATCCTCTCATCATCCTTTGATCATCCTTTCATCCTCCCTTCATCCTCCTTCCTGACACTTGTGGTGTTGTTCACCAGGTAATGTGTTGCAGCCGGGAGCCGGAGCTCTGATGGTCAGAGTGGCTCATTTTCTCAGGTCAGACTAAACAGACACAGTATAGATATACTGTCTTTTTTTATATTAACATATATTTAGTGTGTGTATTTATACAGCATGTGTATTTGTCGTCCCCTCAGTGGGTTTCCAGAGACAGTTCCCGTCTACACCGTGAACAGACAGTGCTCCTCTGGACTTCAGGCTCTTTTTAATGTAGCAGGTAAAACATCTGCAGCTTCATTTAAAGCAACTGAAGGTGAGAACACAGCTGCTGTTTGTTTACCCACAATGCCTTGGGTCTCCCTGTGTTTGTGCAGGAGCCATCAGAAGTGGATCCATCGACCTGGGCCTCGCCTGCGGGTACGTGTCCTGTGTTGTTCCTATCACAATTAAACACGTATGTTCTGGGACTTAATTAAACATGGAGACACTGTGTCAGTGGTGAGAAGCTCATCCAGGATAATACATCAATTCTTAAAGAAAGCATTCACCACACAATCCTGTAGTTGTTAGCCACCCTAGAGGAACCTCAGTCCAAGGCCTGTAGAACCCTCCTGAAGGACCTGTAGAACCCTCCTGTAGAACCCTCCTGTAGAACCCTCCTGAAGGACCTGTAGAACCCTCCTGTAGAACCCTCCTGAAGGACTTGTAGAACCCTCCTGTAGAACCCTCCTGAAGGACCTGTAGAACCCTCCTGTAGATCCCTCCTGAAGGACCTGTAGAACCCTCCTGTAGATCCCTCCTGAAGGACCTGTAGAACCCTCCTGAAGGACCTGTAGAACCCTCCTGTAGAACCCTCCTGAAGGACCTGTAGAACCCTCCTGTAGAACCCTCCTGAAGGACCTGTAGAACCCTCCTGAAGGACCTGTAGAACCTTCTCTAGATTCTCTGATGTGGTGAATCCAATGGGAGCAGATTGAAGGTGTGACATGTTCTGTGTGTTCCAGTGTGGAGAGCATGTCTCTGCGTACGATGGGGAACCCTGGAGATCTGAGCTCCAGGCTGATGGACAACCACAAGGCCAGAGACTGCATCATGCCCATGGGGTGAGGCGGCTGCTGCAGGTCACATGATCTAGAACAAGGAGCTCCGGTTCTGAGTTCTGAATCACTTTCACAAAACCATGAAAATAGCAAAGTGAGAATGTGATCCAATGTTTTCAGGAGTTATATTTTGAGCGATCAGTATAAAAGTGACGAGGACGCTCCGTGTCTTTCTTCATGTCCTCACGTCACAGACGCCCCCCCCCCCCCCCCCCCCCCCCCCCCCCCCCCGTCTGTGACTCTGAGCGTCTCCTGTTTTTCGCAGCCTCACGTCGGAGAACGTTGCAGAGAGGTTTGGAATCTCCCGAGAGAAACAGGACGCCTTCGCTCTGAGCTCCCAACAGAAGTAAAGCATCTGCTCTTTTCTCACTGAGCTCTGCAGCAGCTGGTCCATCTGAGCAGCTCCTCTGTAACAGAGCGTCTTCTCCACAGAGCAGCCCGGGCTCAGGACATGAACCTGTTCCTCCAGGAGATCGTCCCCGTCTCCACCAGGCTGCTGGACGACGCAGGTGTAGAGCGGCAGGTCACGGTTCTGAAAGACGACGGCATCAGACCTGGAACCAGTCTGGAAGGACTGAGCAGACTGCGGCCGGCCTTCAAACCCGAGGGCAGCACCACGGCAGGTGGGTCAGAGAGCAGCTCACCTGCGTCTCCTAGAGGAAACTAACTCTTCACTGTCACATGGTGTCAGGTAACTCCAGCCAGGTGAGTGACGGAGCAGCGGCCGTGCTGATTGGCCGCAGGTCGGCCGTGGAGGCTCGGGGTCTGCCGGTGCTCGGGGTCCTGAGGGCGAGCGCCGTGGTCGGGGTTCCTCCTGATGTCATGGGAATCGGACCTGCGGCTGCCATCCCTGCCGCTCTGCAACAAGCTGGTGAGAGAGTGTGTGTGTGTGAGAGTGTGTGTGTCTGTGCGTGTGGTGACGTGGAGCTTCACTCTGTCGTTGTGTGTCTCAGGACTGACGCTGGACGATATCGACGTGTTTGAGATCAACGAGGCGTTTTCCAGTCAGGTGAGTTCCTGAACTGGTTTCATAAACAGATGAAGAACTTTCCGTCTCTTTGTTACAGACGTTTTAAAATGAGATTAGTTCATAATAGAAAGTTAACGAAGGAGGAACCAGGTTGTTCAGATTCACAGGAGTTTGGAGATCAGTGGAGACGCTGTGGTTCTCTGTAGCATGGGAAGGTAGAGGCATGGGTCGGAGGACAGAGGACAGACGATGTGTCTCTGGTTGTCTTCAGGCCGTCTACTGTGTGGAGAAGTTGGGGATCCCCCCCGAGAAGGTGAATCCTAACGGCGGCGCCATCGCCCTGGGTCACCCGCTGGGCTGCACCGGGGCCCGGCAGGTGGTGACGCTGCTCAACGAGCTGAGACGCAGAGGAAAGAGGTCAGTTCCCAGAGACCTGATCCGTGACCTGTTGACCTCTTGACCTGTGTTTGAGACCCGGCTGCTGTGTGACCTCTTGACCTGTGTTTGAGACCCGGCTGCTGTGTGACCTCTTGACCTGTGTTTGAGACCTGGCTGCTGTGTGACCTCTTGACCTGTGTTTGAGACCCGGCTGCTGTGTGACCTCTTGACCTGTGTTTGACTCCCGGCTGCTGTGTGACCGCAGGGCGTACGGGGTCGTGTCCATGTGCATCGGGACCGGGATGGGAGCGGCGGCGGTCTTCGAGTACCCGGGACCATAGGAGCTGTGGTTCTCATCCGTGTCATTAACCAATCAGGTGTGAGCAGGGACCCGAGCAGCAGATGATCCATCGACAGGAAACCAGTCGTCAGAATCGAGAACAAACTGCTTCAGGAAGTTTTGCTGCTTTTGTGTCAGAAATAATATTTTTCACTATTTTCTGAAATGTTACGATTGAAACGTGATTTTTTTTTCCGGTGTTTCTTTTTAAGTTCTTTGAAGTTAAAAAACACTGAAGCTCAGTTTACACCAGGCGAGCTGACCAATCAGGGACTTTGACAGGAGGGTGTAAAGAGACAGAGGCTGAAGAGAGGAGCTGCAGCGACAGACAGGCGGAGGAAAGTGAAGCTGAGCATTAGAGATGAAAACATTTTAGTGATAACATTAATTAAAATGATCAACATGAACAGAATGTTTCTTCTTTAAATTGTACAACTTTATTAACAGATACAATTACTGTTTTCTAACAGACTGTAATAAAGAGTTTATTCTGGATCTTCTCCTGGTAACATGTGTGTAACATGTCAGAGTCCATGAGAGGAACCAGCAGGACAATGTGTGGAAGCTTCCCAGTGAGCGAGTGGACGTGTGGACGAGGTTTCTAACACGTGACGTGAAACTGGAAGAGCACAAACATCTCAGGATGAAGAAGAGGAGCCGGACACGTAGAAGACGAAGACGTCCACTTGGAAACACGAGGAGGTTCCAGATCTTCTGGTGATGAGGGCCGACTCCAGTGTGGATGAGATGTAAACAACAACACTGATGTTTCCACAGCAGAGTTTATAGGTCAGGCTCCGCCTCCTGCTGCTCTACAGGCTCCGCCCCTCACCTGGACCTTCCCACATGTTCCTGTTTGAACGAGTCAGACACGACAACCTGCTGCTGCTACACAAACACCAACTACACAACATGTTTCACACAGTTCATGTGGAAACATCTTTAACCATTCAATCTGATTCTGACTCATTCAATATTATAAAACATTCTCAAACTAAAAGCAGAGAGATGAACTTCAGTTTAATTCTTTAACATCATCTTCCTGTTGTTTCCTGTAGAACACAGAGACGTGTCCTCAGGAGACACCGAGCACAGTGACGTGTCCTCAGGAGACACCGAGCACAGTGATGTGTCCTCAGGAGACACTGAGCACAGTGACGTGTCCTCAGGAGACACTGAGCACAGTGACGTGTCCTCAGGAGACACTGAGCACAGTGACGTGTCCTCAGGAGACACCGAGCACAGTGACCTTGAGTCTCAGTCCATCAGAAGTTCTCAGTTACACGAGCTTCTGTTTCTTTCGGGCCTGAAACTGCTCTGTTTTGCTTTTGATGGATTTGACCAGCAGAGACAGACTCGGCTCCATCGGCTGCTTCGCCGTCGCAGCATCAGAGTCACTTTGCACTTTCCCCCCCGTCACTTCCTGTTCAGCCGTGGCGGGCGGCTCTATCCGCGTGGCCGACTGAGCACCGAGGTCCTCGTCCCTCCGCCGCTGCTCTCTCCGGCGCTGCTTCTCGGCCGTGATGCTCTGAGTGGCTCTGGTCTTCTTGAAGCTGGGGTGGGACGGGTCCAGGTTGAACAGGTGGGACGTGAACATGGCCTGGAAACGAGCGTCTTTGACGTCCACCTGCAGAGAGACAGGAAGAGGCGTGTCACTGAGGACAGACTTCAAACTAAAGCTCCTGGAGTAACACGAGGCTGCAGGTTCATAAACAGGAACAGCCAGCATATTACTAAATATAACATTTATTATTAAATGTATTAAATCAATGACGACTCGTTGTGTCTTTGTGATTTGCTTCGATCTGATGATTGATTTTGTAAAAGTGTCTGGTGATGAACAGCGTCACTCTTCATCAGATCATTGTTCTACGTGACGACTGGAGGAGCTCACAGGAAAAGTTCCAGCACTCGTAGAGAGTTTGAGAAACTTTTTTACGTTCTTGCTTTTAATTCATTCAACACTTCATTTGGACTTTTCTTTGTTTTAATGTCCTTTTCCTTTAATTCTTATTCTGAGCGCTGCTATAACAACTCAAACTTTCTCTTTGAAACTTTTCACAAAGTTTTTACCTGGAAGTCGTCGTTCTCCAGAGGCTCCTCCCCCTTCTTCAGCAGCTTCTTCCTCTTCTTCTTGCTCAAGTTCTGCTGCTCCACGATTTCATCGAAGTTAAAGTGTTTGTGTTTGAGCTCGTCTGCGTCGTCCTCCATCAGCAGGGCCATGGCCGCCTGCACACACACACACACAGAACCACACACAGACACACACACTTGAGGAAACCAGCCTGACGTCTGAAGCAGGCTTGATGACGTCACATGAGATTAACCTCTGACCTTTTGTTTTTCCAGCTCTTCTTCCTCCTCAGCCGTTCGCTCCTCTTCCTCCAGCTGCTTCTTCTTCTTCTTCTTCTTCTTCTTCTGATTCTTCAGATCTGCAGACACAAACTCGACACCTGATATTTTGGTTCAGATGAAACTGACTCTGCACTGCTGCATCCTGATTGGCTGATGGATAAATGCACGTGTTCCTAATAAAGTGCTCAACACAGAAGATGCTTTTTTCTCTTTAGTGTTTAAAAGTTACAGAAAAGTGTGAGTCAGATCCTTGAGGGATGATCACCTGTGGCACCGAGCTCCTCGGTGAAGAAGGCGTCGCTGAGGTCAACGTCTGGAGGAAGCTCATCGTCACTGAGGTTGTCCTCTGCCGCCTCCTGGTGGAAGACAAACACAAAGAGGATGAACCACAGACCCTGTGTTGGTGAAGACGCTCAGACACTTGTACTCACTGGTTTGTTCTGAGACTGCTTCTGCTTCTTCCGCTCCTTCTTCTTCCCCAGGAACTCCTCCCAGGGCGTCTGCTCGTCCTTCTCCTCCAGCTTCTTCTTCACCAGCTGCTCGGTCGTCTCCTTCAGGCCTGAAGACACAACACACACAGGTCCTCAGGGATGTGTGGAGCCCTGATGCCGACTCTCACATCTGGAGAGCTGTTGGGATTTAAACACAGAGTATTGAGAGGTTGAAGGTACCTGGCACCCAGGTGATCTCCATCTCCATCTCCTTGTCGTCCTGCAGCTTCTTCTCTTTGTTCCGGATTCCTTTCAGCAGCTCTCGGTACTTAAAGATCTGATCCTCGCTCTTTTTCTTTTTCTTCCTCTCTTCTTCCTCCTGAGGTTTCTCCTTCGTCTCTTCTGACTGTTCAGCTGTGAAAACAAACCCTTAGTGCTGCTTCCTCTCATCACAGAGGACAAGAGTCCTGAGGAGATGTCTCACCTTCGGCCTGCTCTCCAAACTCAACCGCCCCGTCTCCATCCTCCTCTTCCTCGCTGGAGGAGGCCAGGTAGGCGTTGAAGTCCATCTCCAGCAGCTCGTCCTTGTTGAAGTTCCTGTTGAAGGCGGTCACTCGGTCGTGGTCCATCTCGTCCCACGTCAGCTGCACCTGATTGGTCGGTTGAGAGGAGCAGGAGTGTCACTAGTTGTTTCTGATGTTACAAAGTACAGATGTCCTTGAACGCCTCAGAGGCCCCGCCCCTCCTCACCCGGGACGTGGCCGTGGCCGACGAGCTGAACAGTTTGGGCGTGTACGCCGACAGGTTCACGTCCGTGGCCAGGTCGGTGGGCTCCTCAGCAAACACCACGTCATCAGGGATGAACCTGTCACAGAGAGGTTTGAGTACAGCTTGATGGGGGGGGGGGTGGGGGGGGGGGGGGGGGGGTGAAGTGCTCAGGTTGTCCTACCGGAGGTCGATCACCGAGCAGCTGCTCTCGTACTCGAACCCGTCACACTCCTCATAGAGCTTAGCCGCCGTGTCCGCCGAGTCACATTCCACCACGGCGTAGAAATATCTGAGACGCTTGAACTGGTAGTCACGCATCTTCTCCCTGTGCACCCTGGGAGACACACGTGCACCCGTCAGCTCCACAGGAACACTGCATGTGTGTGTGTGTGTGTGTGTGTGTGTGTGTGTGTGTGTGTGTGTGTGTGTGTGTGTGTGTGTGTGTGTGTTACCTCTCCTCCTCTGTGTCGTCCTCGGGGTCTTCAGGCAGGGCCTTCAGCTCCATCGGCCCCTGGGTCTGCTCCATCTTCAGCCGCTCCTTCCCAAACTCCGACGGGTAAATCTGGACAACAACACCCACAATGCACAACAGTTTCATCCACACTCTGAGCTCTGATGTGGATCAAAGCTCAGCTCATGATGTTTCCAGATCCAGATTCGAGGCTCCAGCCGATCACTGATGATTATGATTCTATATGAGTTCAATAAACCTGAGCTCAGCTGATCCGTGAAACCACAAGATCCCGACCTTTATAAATATCAGTCGTCTAAACTCGTCCGAGTCTTTGAATCAAGATTCATGAATTCATTCGTTAGATCAATGAAACTTATCAATTTGAAAGAAAATGATCCAGATCCGTTCAAACAGAAGTGAAATCGAAAAATATAATAATGGAAATCTTCGTAGTTCAAGTGAGTGACAGAGAAACAAACCTCCCCCAGTGACTTCCTGTTTCAATACCTTGACAGACAGCACAGCGCCCCCCTGTGGTGTGAAGGAGTTGAACAGTGCCAGCAGGTCTCTGGCCTTCATGCGGTCCCAGTCCATGTTGCAGACGGCGAGTCGAGCAGAAACCTGACACACACACACACACACACACACACAGGCTTCATTAAATTAGATTAAAACCTTGAATCAGACTGTAACTAAACAACAGAAACCATCTTTGACAAACATTTATTTAACCTCTACTTTTTGCTGTTTGGTCCATGTCCCATCACACACACACACACACACACACACATTAGTATGAGTGTCAGAGTCTCATCTTGAACACACTCAGACTCCACACCTCACCTCGTCACTTCGCCGAGCGTCTTTGCTCAACTCCCCCCAGTTGTGCTCGATCTCCTCTTCCTCTTTCCTCAGGATGGCGTCCGCCTCTTCATCGCTGTCTTCCTCTGAGCTGGTCTCGATGTTGCCTTTACCTCGGGCCAGGTCCGGCCCGCTGTCACTATCTGAACCCGAATCCAGACCGGACTCCTCCTCCTCCTCCTCCAATCCACTTCCAACCTTGCTCTCCTCCTCTGCATCATCATCTTCATCCTCCTCACTGTCATCTGTGACACTGTCTCCCAGGTCGACACCCCCCTCCTCCTCCTCCTCCTCCTCCTGCTGCTGCTGCTTGATACCTTCATCATCTGAAAAACAAACAAATTAAACTCTTCTGTGATTTAAAACAAACCAGCCGAGACTCACAAACGTTTTCATCTTCCAACCTGAAGAAACCTTCATCCCTCACTGCTGCACTCATAAGGTTTCTGACTGAGTCCTGATCCTGAAGCAGTAAAAACTCGTCGGACATTCTTCTACATCTCATTTCTTCGGAGACGAGAACAACGACCGAACTCTTTTCTTTAAAGATGAAACTTTGTGTTTTTACACAAAGAACAAAGAAGTTGAACTTTCAGCTGAAAAGTGAAGAACATTATAAAGTGAATATGTGTAAACACATGAAATTCACCTTTGTCTTCAGACTCCTCGTCTTCATCTTCGCTGCTCTGCACTGCTTCTCTCTCAACTTTCACCAGCTTCACTGTCTTCTTCTTCTCCGTAAGCTTCTTCCTCTCCGTCAGCTTCTTCCTCTCCGTAAGCTTCTTCCTCTCCGTCAGCTTCTCTCCCTCCGTCAGCTTCTTCCTCTCCGTCAGCTTCTCTCCCTCCGTCAGCTTCTTCCTCTCCGTCAGCTTCTCTCCCTCCGGCAGCTTCTTTCTCTCCGTCAGGTTCTTCCTCTCCACCAGCTTCTTCCTCTCCACCAGCTTCTTCCTCTCCACCAGCTTCTTTCTCTCCGTCAGCTTCTCACTCTCCACGTCCTCTTCGTCCTCTTCGTCCTCGGAGTCCAGTTTGTAGAAGCGTCTCAGGTCTTCGGAGGACGTGTGGTTGATGGGGCGTCCTCGTTTGTCCACCGTGGACTTCACCTGGAAGCGCTTGTCGTGGAACATGGACTGGAAGCGCTTGTCGATCTTGACCTTGCGTTCCCTCTCTGGCATTTCCCAGAAGCGTGGATCCTTCTGCACCCGAGTGAAGCGCTCGTCACCCGCCGGGTTCCTCTGGGACGACATCGTGGAGAACCCTGAGGAACAAGAGCACCTTCAGAGTGTGACGCTCCAGCAATGAGTCGGCACGTGTGAGAACACGTTAACAACATGTGACGTGCTCATGTGTTGTGTTCACATGTTGTTTACGTGTTAGAACACGCAAACAACATGTGACGTGCTCATGTGTTGTGTTCACATGTTGTTAACGTGTTCTAACACGTAAACAACATGTGACGTGCTCATGTGTTGGGTTCACATGTTGTTTACGTGTTAGACCATGTAAACAACATGTGACGTGCTCATGTGTTGTGTTCACATGTTGTTAACGTGTTCTAACACGTAAACAACATGTGAACACAACACATGAGCACGTCACATGTTGTTTACATGTTCTAACACGTAAACAACACATGAGCACGTCACATGTTGTTTACATGTTCTAACACGTAAACAACACATGAGCACGTCACATGTTGTTTACATGTTCTAACACGTAAACAACACATGAGCACGTCACATGTTGTTTACATGGTAAACAACATGTGATGTGCTCATGTGTTGTGTTCACATGTTGTTTACGTGTTAGAACATGTAAACAACATGTGACGTGCTCATGTGTTGTGTTCACATGTTGTTTACGTGTTAGACCATGTAAACAACATGTGATGTGCTCATGTGTTGTGTTCACATGTTGTTTACGTGTTAGAACATGTAAACAACATGTGACGTGCTCATGTGTTGTGTTCACATGTTGTTTACGTGTTAGAACATGTAAACAACATGTGACGTGCTCATGTGTTGAGTGACCATCAGACTCGTTATTGAACGGAGTCAAACTCGACTTGAATGGAAGCTGATTGTAAAACGTGATGACGTCAGAAACCACAATCCTCTATGAGAACATTTCATTTACGGTTTATTTTCTCCACACGACATTCAGACACAGCGCCGCCTGCAGGACACAGTGAGTGAGACGCTGCACAGGCTCGTCTCGGTTTAGTATTTCATTTTAAATGATTTTCTCACGAGTTGATAAACTGAGGATCAGGATTCATGATAAACAAACGCGTTAAAACAGAGACAGAGTACAGATGGGATTATGACGTCAATCTGCAGCAACGCGACGAGCGACAGAAAAAACATAAAGGTTCGTCACGAGCGCAGAGAATCAGTTGATGACGTCACACTCACCTGCAGAACCGAGCGAAAACTGCGAAAAACTGCGAAACCGATCACAAGTAACACGTAACTTGACGTTTGTTTCCTCAAACACGTGTTTTCCCAGCATGCATCGCTCCAGTGACCTCTCGGAGCCCCGCCTATTCCCCGCTACGGAAAGCGAAGTGGGACAAACAGAACAAAAGTCGTTTACAAAGATAGCTTCATTCATTTCTTATTATCATGAACTCTTCTTTTCATGAACAGAAGACATAACACTTTGATCTTTCCACACGTCAGGATAGACAAAGTTAAATGGTTTATTGTTATATGTTTATGTTGTCATTAGTTTTCTGTGAACTTATTTAAAAATCAAATGATCTTTGCAGCTTTTCATTTTTTATATTCATTATAAAGATACGTCTTTGGATACGACAAACTGGGAATATGACAATTTACCAATTTACAGGTCAGAGCTGAAACATGACAAACTGGTGACTATAGTGATCAACACTAAAGTCAATTGTGCAAACATTAATCCAGATTTAGATAGATAGATAGATAGATAGATAGATAGATAGATAGATAGATAGATAGATAGATAGATAGATAGATAGATAGATAGATAGATAGATAGAT
>CM028858.1:26382393-26415654 GCA_016801935.1 Platichthys stellatus
CTAATCTATTCTATTTTATTTTATTTTATTTGATATCAATCGATCAATTAAATTTTATTTGTATAGCCCATATTCACATATATATATGATATCATATGATATTATAGATCTAACTTTGATCAAGTCATTTGAAGACAACACAGACAAATTGAGGCATCAGTAAAAACAACAAGCTCCATGTTTTATAAAGAGCGGATCGGATCCAGCTCCATGTTTTCTAAAGAGCGGATCGGATCCAGCTCCATGTTTTCCGGTGAGCCGGTGCAGAGGTCACAAGATGGCCGACGGCCTCACGGAGGAGAAACAGCTATGATCTCCAGGCGGCTCCCCCGGCTCCTCCGGCTGCTCCCAGCCGCCTGGCCTGCTCCCTCCCCGGGCAGCGGCAGCAGACAGACGTCGGGCTCCAGCCGCGGCTCCATGAACGTGTTCGACCGAGAGATGAAGAGGAGGCAGAGGAGGTGGGCGGGGTCTCTGCAGGACTCTCACCTGTTCGACTACCTGAGGGACGAGGTGAGACACCCGCCTCACTGCAGGGGGCGCTGCTCACACACGTTCACAAATATCTGCAGAAATGAGGCTTTTAATAAATGTGGGAGACCTGTTCTCCTTCACGTGTCGTCACTTCCTGTTGGTCGAGGGACGGTGATGATCTCAGCTTCTTCTTCTCTGGTTGGTGCAGGTCGGAGGTCGAGTGGCGGATCGGGTCTACGACATCGCGAGGTGGGTCCGTCACACGTTCAGCTGTTCATACAGAGACAGTGACACACACACACACACACACACAGTGACATACACATTGACACACTCACACACACAGTAACACACTCACAGTGACACAAACACACTCACAGTGACACACTCAGTGACATACACAGTGACACACACACACACACTCAGAGTGACTCACAGTGACACACTCAGTGACATACACAGTGACACACACACACACTCACAGTGACACACTCAGTGACATACACAGTGACACACACACACACACACACACACTCACAGTGACACTCACACACTCACAGTGACACACACACTCACAGTGACACTCACACACACACTGACACACACACAGTGTCACACTCACACACACTCACACTGACACACACTCACAGTGACATCGGTCACGTGTGTAAACGGGATGCAAACACCATGTTTTCTTCACGACACAGTTGTGGTGTTTTGCACACAGAGTGGTGTGCGAGGACAAGTGGTCACAATAAAGTGTCTTGTAGGTCACGATAGCTCCGCCCCCAGTCTCAGGCGAGTGGTTCTTCGTCTTCTTGACCAGTAACCAGTTGGAACCAGTTTGTCTGAGTCAGTTCTCTGGTTCAGATCGGACATGTTTGTCACATGTCAATAAAACACAGTTTCAATAAAGTTTGATTGAAGTCTTCATGTCTCCTCAGGACGTTTCCTCTGGCGTTGGACATCGGGGGGGGGAAGAGTCACATCGCAGAGCATTTAAGCAAGGTGTGTGTGTCTGTGTGTCTGTCTGTGTGTGTGTCTGTGTGTCTGTCTGTCTGTCTGTGTGTGTGTGTGTGTCTCTGATCTCTAAACAGCGCCCCCTGTCTGTTGCAGGAGGTTGTGGAGCGTCTGTTCCTCACGGACGTCTCAGAGAAGACTCTGGTGAGTGACACATGGACTCAGTCCCGTCCCTCAGCTGAGACAGAACCTCAGCAGCTCATGTGTCTGTCTCATGTCTCCTGATCTGCAGAGGAGACGGACGGACATCCCGACTCACTGCGTCCTGGCTGATGAGGAGTTTCTGCCGTTTCCAGAAAACACCTTTGACCTGGTGGTGAGCAGCTTGAGGTGAAGAGACTCACAAGATGGCGTCTGCACGTCCAAGCTGCCACTCCACGTCTCTAATCTGTGATCTGTGTCCCCCCTTCAGTCTGCACTGGATCAACGACCTGCCGGCGGCTCTGAGACAGGTGGGACATCTTTACCTCTGTTGTACGTCCTCTTCACACGCTTTGACCTGACCTGGGACATCCGTCTCCTCAGATCCACCAGGTGCTGAAGCCGGACGGCGTCTTCATCGGCGCCATGGTGGGCGGAGAGACGCTGTACGAGCTGAGGTGCTCCCTCCAGCTGGCCGAGACGGAGAGGGAGGGGGGGTTCTCCCCCCACGTGTCCCCCTACACCGCCGTCACCGACCTGGGGAACCTGCTGGGCCAGGCCGGCTTCAACATGCTCACTGTGGTGAGACACAACCATCAATGAATTACTGACTGTCTGTCTCTCTCTCTGTCTGTCTGTCTGTCTCTGTCTGTTTCTCCGTCTGTCTGTCTCTCCGTCTGTCTGTCTCTCTCTATCTCTCTATCTGTCTGTCTGTCTCTCTGTCTGTCTCTCTCTGTCTGTTTCTCTCTCTCTATCTCTATCTCTCTGTCTCTCTGTCTGTCTCTATCTATCTGTCTGTCTCTATCTCTCTCTCTCTCTCTCTGTGTCTCTCTGTCTCTCTCTCTGTCTATCTATCTGTCTGTCTCTCTGTCTGTCTCTATCTCTCTGTCTGTCTGTCTCTCTGTCTTTCTGCTCGTCTCCAGAACATTGACATTATAAATAAGAGTTTGTTTTGTCCCTCAGGACATCGATGACGTCCAGGTTCATTATCCAGGACTCACTGAGGTCATGACAGATTTACAAGGTAGCGGCACATTGAGGAATCGAACCTGTGACTCCCAGAGCAGTGTGGTGTTCCTAATAAACTGAGCTGTGTTTGTTCCTGTGCCGTTCAGGGATGGGAGAGAGTAACTGTTCCTGGAACAGGAAGTCGCTGCTGCACCGAGACTCCATGTTAGCAGCAGCTGCCATTTATAAAGGTGGGTTGAACACAGAGACACAAAGTGTAAATATGTGTATATATATATTTATATATACATGTACACACATCAGGTACAATGTGTATATATAAGAAATAATGTGTACATAAACATTTCAGAGATGTATGGAAATGAGGACGGCTCTGTTCCTGCCACCTTCGACATCCTCTACATGATTGGCTGGAAGCCTCATGAGTCCCAGGTGAGACAGGACAGGTGACAGTACTGAACCAGTTCAAACCAGTTCAACCCAGTTCAAACGGCTGATCTCTGTCTCCTCTTCCTCAGGCGAAGCCGGCGAAGCGAGGATCGGCGACGTCGTCCTTCAGGAATCTGTCAGAGATCAAACCGCCGGCACCATGACACAGCACTTTACTGAGATGTAAATAAACTGTTGTAATAAAGCTGAGTCATGGAAACGGGGAGCACTGTTGTTATTGACAGGAAATGAACCAATGAGGAGCTGGCAGGTGACACACTGCTGTTGCTATGGTTTCACCTTAGAACTGATGTGTTAATTACGATGAGGTTTAGAACCCAAAAGGTCAAAGGTCAAATCCAGTGTGGCCTCCCAGCTGCATCCTCCAGAGGCTCCTCCCTCTGGACTCGTTAGGTGCTAACGAGCAGCCGCAGATTAAAGATCATAATTAATGGTAAGAGTGAGACAGGAAGTGACCTCACTTCAGCTTGACCTTCTCAGTCCAGAGCGGGAGGCTGCGTCCTCACAGGTCGAGTCCTCTGAAGGACGAGGACATCCACCGAGACACGTGTCCTGACCTGGATTCATATCGTGACCAGAGGTGCACTGCTCTTCAAGACATGGGGGGGGGGGGGGAGAGGACAAACTGACCCATGGCTGAAGTTCCTCTCAGAGTAAAGACAGATGCTGATGTCCTTGTGTCGTCTCAGAGACTCGTCCTCCAGCTGAAGACATGTTGTTCGTCCTCTGTGTCCTCTTCACTGGAGGATCTGTCAACATCTCACCCACGGATCCAAAGACCAGGCGTCACAGCAGGAGACGACGGACTGGGGTTCGACCTGGAGACCGGCCACAGGGACACAGACTCAGAACAGACGACCTGTGGGTCGGTGCAGCTCGGAGCTCCTGGTCTTCACCGTGAGATGGAGACAGGGACCAACCTGAGGAGGTCCACGAGGAGGTCGGACCACCTGGTGTAGAGACCGAGGACAACTGGTCCAGTGTCAGCGAGGGGACGGCATCAAACAGGGACGTGAACAAGCTGAAGGTCAAAGGTCGCTGCACTGACCCTGAGGGTGTGTATTCACTTGTCCAGAATCCACCACAGGCAGGAAACCATCCACACACACATCTGGAAACAGTGTATCCAGCTGTGATTGGTCGAAAGGCTCACGTGTAAAGATTCATCGTTATGCAGATGATAAATTCTGAAATGGAAACTGAGACGTGTTTAATTTTCTCTTGGTTCACAGCCACGTAGAAACAAGAAGATCGGTTCCATCCGGAGTCCGAAGCTAAGAGACGAGTCGACCGCACGATGTTCACGTCTCCGACTGGAACTGAGGATTTAAAATGATTTCATTTCAACGTGTTTTAATTTGTATCGTTATATTAACGTTGTTTTTACGAATTTCTCCACGACGTCACCTTCTTTTGTGTTTTTTTGATTTAAAGCATTTCATGCAGTATTGATAAAGTTTATTCGGATTGACTAATAAAATGATTCTGAGAATAATTTAATGCTCAGATCATCTCTGATAATTGCGCTCTCTCTCTCTCTCTCCCTCTCTCTCTCTCTCCCTCTCTCTCTTTCTCTCTATATATATATATATATACTCTGTATTATACTATTATACATTGTGGCGGCTGTGGCTGAGGGGTAGAGCGTTCGCCTCCAACCTGAAGGTCGGCAGTTCGATCCCCAGTCTTGCCCATCTGTGTGCCGAAGTGTCCTTGGGCAAGATGCTGAACCCAGAAGTGCCCTCATAGAACAACACAGTGCTGCAGATAGAAGGTGTGTGTGTGAGTGTGTGAATGTGTGAATGTGTGTGTGTGAACGTGTGTGTGTTAAAGTTAAAGTAGCTTTATTGTCGATTTCTTACATGTTCAGAACATACAGGGAATCGATACAACGTTTCCCACTCTCCCACAGTGACACATATAAAGTGCACAGGCACAACAGATAACACAAGACATTTCCTAATACTAAGTAAACATACAGAATTTTTTAAAATACAGCAGCATAAGGTTCTCTAAAAGTGTAAACGTAGTGATTTAAGTGATAAAGTGCAAACAGTACAAGAGACAGTTTGTTGCAGAAGTAAACATACAGAATTTTTGGACAGCCATCTTGTTCTAATAGTGTAAACGTAGTGATTTAAGTCATAAAGTGCAAACAGTACAAGAAGTACAAGAGAGTCCTGAGTGTTTTTAGTTTTTTGGGGGGGGTTAAGCCTCCAGTCAGACTTGAGGTATGGCTGGGGGGAGTGAGGGGAGAGAATTTAGCTTCCTGACAGCTTGGTGTATGAAACTGTTTCTGAGTCTGGTGGTGCGGCAGCGGAGGCTGAACAGACCGTGTGCGGGGGGGCTGGTGTCGCTCACGATCGGGGTGGCTTTCCGGGTGAGGCGGGTGGTGTAAGTGTCTTGCACGGAAGGGAGTGGGGCACCAATGATCTTACCACCTGTGTTGACTATGCGTTGCAGTCTCTTCCTGCTGTGTGCAGTGCAGCTACCCCCCCACACAGTGATGCAGCTGGACAGGATGATTCAATGGTGCCCCCCCCGGTAGAATGATTTCAGAATGGGTATGGGAGCTCTCGCTTTCTTGAGTTTGCGGAGGAAGTAGAGGCGCCGCTGGGCTTTCTTCACCAGTGATGCAGAGTTGGTGGCCCAGGAGAGGTCCTCGGCTTAGCATCAGCGCTCGTTAGCTTAGCATCAGCGCTCGTTAGCTTAGCATCAGCGCTCGTTAGCTTAGCATCAGCGCTCGTTAGCTTAGCATCAGCGCTCGTTAGCTTAGCATCAGCGCTCGTTAGCTTAGCATCAGCGCTCGTTAGCTTAGCATCAGCGCTCGTTAGCTTAGCATCAGCGCTCGTTAGCTTAGCATCAGCGCTCGTTAGCTTAGCATCAGCGCTCGTTAGCTTAGCATCAGCGCTCGTTAGCTTAGCATCAGCGCTCGTTAGCTTAGCATCAGCGCTCGTTAGCTTAGCATCAGCGCTCGTTAGCTTAGCATCAGCGCTCGTTAGCTTAGCATCAGCGCTCGTTAGCTTAGCATCAGCGCTCGTTAGCTTAGCATCAGCGTTTAAACGTCTCTGTTTGTTTCCAGGCGCCGAAGAGTAAGAGTAAGAAGCCCGGGAAGATGAAGTCCTCTGCGGTGGTGGACAGTCTGTCCACGGAGGACATGTCCAAGGACCAGGTCAGAAGCTAACGATGCTAATACGGCTACAGCTTTAGCTTCAGAAGAGATCCCATGATACAAACTGTTCTATGGATATGTATTATATATATATATATGTATATATATATATATGTATATATATATGTATATATATATATAGGTTCATCTGTGAAGCTCAAACTCCAACATAATGTTAAATACTATATATATAAGTGTCTTTAAGTTTAAAAGCCAACTTCAGATATAATAACTATCTTGATAATGAAGTTAATCCTTTCACACTTTCTTAACTGTGCAATAAAAAATGTTTTCATTTAAAATTAGTAACACCATCGTTAACGTGTGTGTATTTGACCCGATAAGAAACTAAACATGGCAGATTGAAATACTTTTAAGGTCAAATGTAGAACGGCATCATGGGGGAACCCAATAATAAGGCTCTAAAATTTTTGACAAATTTGGGAATCGTTAATGAAAAATCCCCAAAAAGAGAATGGAGCTGGGGACGTGTTCTTCTGTCCACTGCTCCTGGGACATGTCCCCTGAAGACACAGTGTCCCTGCATCACTGTCCACTTTGGGAGAGATGAACAAAAAGGCATTTTTCCAGAGGGGAACAATCACGAGCCGACTATAAAAACATTTTCACAATTGAATTCCCTTGGAAATGATCACTAAGTGATATTTATTTATAACCATTACACTGAATAAGGATGACATGCAAATTCGAAGCTAGATAACTGAGCTCTAGTATCGAAGAAGAAGTCTGTGTAGCTAACGATGTCATTGAACCTGAGTTCTACTCACTTGATCATGAGCTGTGACACGATGGAAACTTCGCCTGATATGGGGCGATAAATATGGCGGGCCTGAAGGTTGTGACCCTGATCGGCTGATTTAATACACAAACACTAACGTCGGGTGACAATCCCCCGAACACGCGTTGAAACCACCAGGGATGGGAGCAGCTAGCCTCAGTGAGCAGACTGAAGCTACACAAGGACCCACTACACTCAGACACAACACAATGAAACAGGTTTAAAGAGCAACCGTCACGTTGACCTTTGACCTTCAAACCAGGTAGAAATAAAGGTCAACATGAGTGAAAAATAACAGCAGCGCCCTGACCCCTGACCCCCCCCCCAGCTGGAGGAGCACGTGGCTCGTCTCCGGGAGGAGCTGGAGCGCGAGCGGGAGGAGAGGAGCTTCTTCCAGCTGGAGAGAGACAAGATCCAGGCCTTGTGGGAAACGTGCAGGAGAGACGTGGAGCAGGTGAAGGACGAGCTGAGGCACCGGCACCGGGAGAGAGACGAGGCTCAGCAGCGCCACCGAGTGGAGATCAGTGTGAGTTGCACACTTTGTGTTATTTCATAAACGTGGTTTTAGTTTATTAACTGATGAAACGTGTCCTCTGACGTGTGATGTCCAGGTTTACAAGCAGAAGCTGAAGCACGTCCTGTCTGAGCAGCACAACAGCGTCTCCGAGCTGAAGATGGACGCCGCCGCCTCCGCAGCACTGGTCCAGAACCAGCAGGCGGAGGCGGAGCTGGAGCTGCGCCGCGCCGCGCTGCCGGCGGACGCCAGCGAGAAGACGCTCCGCAACAAGGAGCGCATCGAGGAACTCAAACTGGTGAGTCAGACTGAACCACTGCATTAAACCACTCTGATTATTATTATATTATTTTATTCATGTGAGTGAACATCAGTTGGTTCTCAACAGAAACACCAGGTGGCGCTGCTGGGGCTGACAAACGACTACGACAGGAGAATCAGAGGTAAATGAACTGAACCCCTGGTGGTCAGAGGATGAACTGTAAATGAAGATGCTCTCAGAAGTGAAGCCAGATCCTCTGAACCGCCCCCTGGTGTCTGGCTGCAGTATAGGTCATAGACCTCCTCCATGGTAGTGGATGGGACAGAAAGTCAAAGTAGACGTTAAATAAATGTTTGTAAAGATGTTTCATGATTGACACTTGGAGAGTTAATGTTAAATTGAAGGGATCATGTGATTGATCCCTTGTCCAATCAGATCATCCCACATCTTTCAAAACAGTTTTTCTGTCTGCAACAAAATCTGTTAATAATAATAATGATCATCAGGAATCACAATTATTATGATTCCTACAGAAAGAATCTTTTGTAGACAACACTCATCAGATGTATTGATCATGTGTAAATATATATTAATTAAAAATAGATTCAATAATTAATCTTTACCAGGTGACACCAGGTGACACCAGGTGACACCAGGTGACACCAGGTGACACCAGGTGACACCAGGTGACACCAGGTGACACCAGGTGACACCAGGTGACACCAGGTGACACCAGGTGACACCAGGTGACACCAGGTGACACCAGGTGACACCAGGTGACACCAGGTGACACCAGGTGACACCAGGTGACACCAGGTGACACCAGGTGACACCAGGTGACACCAGGTGACACCAGGTGACACCAGGTGACACCAGGTGACACCAGGTGACACCAGGTGACACCAGGTGACACCAGGTGACACCAGGTGACACCAGGTGACACCAGGTGACACCAGGTGACACCAGGTGACACCAGGTGACACCAGGTGACACCAGGTGACACCAGGTGACACCAGGTGACACCAGGTGACACCAGGTGACACCAGGTGACACCAGGTGACACCAGGTGACACCAGGTGACACCAGGTGACACCAGGTGACACCAGGTGACACCAGGTGACACCAGGTGACACCAGGTGACACCAGGTGACACCAGGTGACACCAGGTGACACCAGGTGACACCAGGTGACACCAGGTGACACCAGGTGACACCAGGTGACACCAGGTGACACCAGGTGACACCAGGTGACACCAGGTGACACCAGGTGACACCAGGTGACACCAGGTGACACCAGGTGACACCAGGTGACACCAGGTGACACCAGGTGACACCAGGTGACACCAGGTGACACCAGGTGACACCAGGTGACACCAGGTGACACCAGGTGACACCAGGTGACACCAGGTGACACCAGGTGACACCAGGTGACACCAGGCGACTCCAGGTGACACCAGGTGACTCCAGGTGGCACCAGGTGACACCAGGTGACACCAGGTGACACCAGGTGACACCAGGTTACTCCAGGTGACACCAGGTGACTCCAGGTGACACCAGGTGACACCAGGTGACACCAGGTGACACCAGGTGACTCCAGGTTCTGTCAGCGCGGTGGCACCAGGTGACACCAGGTGACACCAGGTGACTCCAGGTGACACCAGGTGACACCAGGTGACTCCAGGTGACTCCAGGTTCTGGTTGTGGGCAGGTCCAGAAGGAGCGTGACGAGCTGCTGAGGAAGCAGAGGGAGGTCATCATGGAGCTGCAGCAGAGGAGCGGCCTGAAGCAGTTGCTGCTGGAGAAGAAGCTCTCTGCTCTGACTCAGACGGTGGAGACCAAGGAGGCTCAGCTCTGTGGAGCACTCTCCACCGCCGCCGCCGCAGGAAGCAGCGCCGCAAACAGACTGAAGGTGAGAGTCCAGAGTGTGAAGGACACGTCCTCTGAAGACGACTGTGATCCATGTCTTCAGTCTGGATTCTTCTTCTCGTAGGAGACGTTGGAGTCCAAACACGTGACTGTCGGTGCGTTGGAGGAGGAGCTGGCTGGAGAGCGTCAGGTGAGTGACCTCGTGACCCTGAGGCTGTGAAACAAGTCACTTCCTGTGGTGACCCACTGACCATGTGACCTGCAGGAGTACGAGCAGCTGCTGCAGAGCTGCACCGAGCGGCTCCAGGCTCTGGGCGTCCCTCAACAGGACTTCAGGCCCGCGGAGCAGATGTGACCAGCCGAGCCCAGAACTCCGACCTGAAGGCAGCGATGACGTCGGGGGTTGAAACCTGTTGATGATCTGGTTCCTTCCAGAAGGGTTTGTTCTTGAAACTGATTGTGGCCACAAGGGGGCTGAAGCTACCACTTCCTGTCAGGAACAGGAACAGGAACCACTGCTCCTCTGTAACCAGGAAACCAACTGGAGGGACATTCCACTTCCTGTTTACACAAACTAAACTTTAACCTTTTAAATCAGGAGTTTGAGAGTTTAGAGGATCAGACTGAGGGAACAAGCCTTCTACATCTGGTGCTTTATGGTCTGTTTGACTCTAAATAATCATACTTCTCTAATGATCATCAGCTGTTAGAAGAAGACGTGAAACTAGAGACTGAGACAGAAACTCCTGAGGAAAATGTTTATTGAGGTTATAAAGTGAGAAGTGAGTTCTTTTCTATAGAACCTACCAGAGGAGTCGCCCCCTGCTGGTCAGTACACAGAAGACCGGTTTCAGACACTTCATCAGCTTCACTTTCTGGACCCCGAGTCTACGGACATTTTTAAAAACAGTCTGAACTCTTAAGCCTCAGCTACAGGTCAGGACTCAAACACTCCGTCTCTGATTCGTTCCCTTTGGCGACACTGTACATCGTACACAAGCCAATAGAAAACTGCACATGAATATTTACATTGTATTTACACAGTGTGTTCCTCTTCAGTTCATCTTCAGAGGTGACGCTCAGTCTCATGTGATGTTGAGAATCAGCTTCTTTGTTGAGTAAATATCGATCATCAGAGCCCAGAAGACGTTTTCAGTCTTTTACACATGAATCTGTCCTGAAGACCTCCACATCTGAGGATCAAAGACATCTGAGGATCAAAGTTTCAACATGTAAAACTTTGGAATCAGCTGATGACGTCATCACTCCGAACACTTCCTGTTTATCAGCTGAGAACATCCGTTTAGGCCCCTCCCCCCTCCCCCTTGTGTTCAAATTTAAAATTGGGTTTAGTGTCACTTTGTCAGAAACTTATTCTGAAGAAACTCTTGTTTGTGGGAATTGAACCCTCAACCGTAGCAGTTCGAAGGAAACGTTTACCAGCTGCGGGTCACCCTCTGGATTCTGAGTGAAACTTGACTCTTTGTGTGGATCACGTGGAGCTGGACCTCTTGAGACAGAGTGTCCCCGTGAGGACATTGAGCAGCGTCTCTCAGGACAGACGAGAGGAACTGACCTGGGACCTGTCCCCTCGGAGGACACGGCGCTCTGGGAGTTGGGCGGGGGTTTGTCTCCGGACTCAGCCGGTGCCGTGGCTGCTGTACTCGAACACGCCCTTCTTGAAGAACGGGGAGAAGTCCCAGACGGCGTGTTTGGACAGACGGAACCCGGCGTCGGTTCTGAGCGGAGAACCGACCGACGCCAGCATCACTCGGAACAAGCTCCTCAGATAACGCTGGAAGAGACAAGGAGACAGTTTCAGATCCAAATCAGATTTCTGTTCATTTAGTGTCTGTGTTGTTTGTAATGTCCCTGAACTGCAGCTTGAATCTGTGTCTGAAACCTGCTTCATAAATAAAACTTCTTCAGTAATGATCTAAAACGAGTCCTGTAGTTTCTAATGTCTGTTGTGCTGACGTCAGAGACTCCCGGCTGGTTCCAGGGTTATTGTTATTATATTTTATATTCCCTCATGTCACTGATCTTTCATTTCATTCATTACGACCTTTAGAGGTCAGAGATTCAACTTGTTGCAGAAACCCTGAGTAGAATGTGTTTGTGCTTCTTGATGTGTAAATGAAGTGTTATGGAATCCTGCCTCCAGGTGGCTCCGGCGCTCAGCGACCATCCGCTCGTCTCGGTTTCCAAACAGCTTCTTCGGAGGGAACTCCAGAGCCGCCAGCTGAAACAGGAAGTCACAGACACTTCACATCAATAATGAAAAACAAACTGATCAGCCGGGGAAATTCATCCAGATTGAAGGTTTTAGAATTCATTTCCTTATTTGTGTTAAACGTTGTGTTTGTCCAGATGTAGTAAGAAGCCTCTGACCTGTGGATACTTGGTCCGGAGGCTGTGGTGCATCTCTCTGAAGCGGCTGTAGCGTCGGAACACGCTCCAGGTCTCCTCCATCACACTGATCTGAAACCAGTTCACACTGATCTGAAACCCAGTTCACACTGATCTGAAACCAGTTCACACTGATCTGAAACCAGTTCACACTGATCTGAAACCAGTTCACACTGATCTGAAACCAGTTCACACTGATCTGAAACCAGTTCGAGGCGCAGCATGTTCTCTCCCTCGAGAACAAGTTCCTAAGATGGATTCAACTTTAAAGGCTCAGTGTGGAGGAGGAACTGACATCTAGTGGTGACGGTGGACATTACAAGTGAACTTTCCACACGTGCAGGAGAATCAGAAGGTAAATAAAGATATGAACGCTGCCATCTACTGGTGATGACGTCATCTGCAGTCAGAGTCTCTTCAGCAGTGATGGTGAGGTGGAGTCATGGTATCGAGGTCCCGCCCACACACACACACTCAACCAATCAGGAGCAATTCTCCACGTCTCTGTTTTTACATCATTAATAACTCGATACAACCAACTAATCAGAAACACTTGAACAAACCTCAGTGAGATACGACCTGAAATGACAAACATAGATTTCCCCATCAGCGAACATGGAGGAGGTTTATGACTCCCGCCACCAGGGGGCGATCACGACACTTGGAGACTCATTCTGAGGTCACGAGAACACTTCCTAGTTTCAGGTGATTAAAGTTGAATTTAATTTTCTTTATTACATTTGACTTGTTTATCAAATGAGAATTTCCTCAGTTTGAGCTGAAAAGTAAAGATTATAAAACTCCAGAATGATCCTCAGACTAAATGTTGAAAGATCTTTGACCGGTCACTCGCTATGGCACCAAAACATCTGTGACACAAACACCAAACCACAGTTTGTAGGAAACACTGAAGTTCTCTCACCTTCACCTCGAACTCAAAGTGCTCGTCCTTCCCCTGGCCGCGGAGAACGTAGCGTGGAATCCTGATCCTCACGGGCTCCTGTAGGCCGTCAGCACTCGACCCGAGAGGACGAGAGACCAGGTGCTGCAGAGGAAGAGGAGGAGGAAGAGGAAGAAGAGGAAGAGGTGAAGAAGAAGAAGAGGAAGAGGAAGAGGAAGAAGAAGAAGAGGAAGAGGAAGAGGAAGAGGTGAAGAGCAGAGGGCTGACATGAATTCATTTCTAAACTTGATTTTAGCAGAAAGTGCGAATAATTTTCAAAATAAAACACCATGAGAATTCAAGTTCAATCTTTATTATCCTGCTGAATTATGGATCATTCAACATCAATAACCAGATATTATTTCACATCATTTCACACAGGAAGACTCACGTTTTCTTCAAATCATCAATATTTGTTTTTTTAAATGCAGCAAAGTTTCAAAAGAATCATGAATAAAAATAATAATTTAACTTCTGTGAAAACAAAGAGTTTCTTTTCTTTCATCGTGAGTAAACTCCAGAGGTCAAAGGTCAACACACGCCTGAACTCAAATGACTTCACAGAAACATTTTTATTGGTTTTAAATATTTCATCCCGTTCAGACTGCAGATTATTTTAAACATCGTAGAATAAACGATATTGATCATTTGTTTTAAAGAGGAGAGAAGCTTCTGCCTCAGGAACGAAGATGATTGATGAAGATCTCGGCTTCTGAGCTACAACCGAAGCACAAGTTCCAGGAGCTGCACCGAGGAGTGTGATCAGAGGAGGCCTCCACCGAGCCGAGCCCCGACTCCACCTTCTGGTCTCCAGCTGCAAACACCACGTCCACCACCACGCAGCCGTCCTGCTGACCCACCCTCAGCCGTCTGACCTCGGACCGCTGGTGGAGTTCGAGTCCCTGAAACTGTGGCTGCGCAGGAACCAGGCTGGAGCCCCGCGGCACCGGGTGAGAGACGCCGTCCTCCTGGAGAAGAACCAGGTGGGTGTCGGTCAAGAGGAGCTGAAAGATGGTGTCCTGATGCACTCGGGTGGAGTTCATGACCTTGACACTGGTGTAGAGGAGAGGACAAACCTCCGCCAGAGAAGGTCGGCCAGGGCCTTCCATATTCCCGTGGACAATGTAGAGTAAGTCGGCGAGAACCCGCTTGAACCTGGAGGTGACCTGAAGGCCGTTGTCCAGGAGGAGGTCAGGAACGGTTGATGTCCAGTCCAGCGAGAGGAGCGTGAGGTCTTCAGAGAGCAGCGGGTGACCTTGAGTCCCTTCACAGAACCTTCCAGGAGCCACAGCCTTCAGCAAAGCCTTACAGAACTCCTGGGTGAGCTCCTTGCTGTGGGTGAAGACGGCCAGGACCTCACCTTCAGAGCAGCCGATGAGGCGGACATGCTGCCCTGCCAAGCTGATCTGGACCTTCTTGATTTCACAGAGATGAAGATGGTGAGAAAGAACCAACGTGCCCTGAGGATCTGAGCCGGCTGACACCACGCTCATGAT
The DNA here is from genome assembly GCA_016801935.1 of Platichthys stellatus. Taxonomy (NCBI): domain Eukaryota; kingdom Metazoa; phylum Chordata; class Actinopteri; order Pleuronectiformes; family Pleuronectidae; genus Platichthys; species Platichthys stellatus. The sequence goes on from CM028858.1 coordinate 26,396,902, forward strand.
CTTCTCTGACAGAAGCAAGCAGCCAGGCTTCGGGACGGGCTCCTCACTCCTGGCCGTTTTAACCCAGAAGATACTCAGAAGTTTGCCAACTTGGATTTGAGGCGACAGAGATTCCAACGTCTCACGTATCTCCTGGGATGAACAGGTCTGAAGCTGGGAGAGGACTGGAGGCAGCTGGACCAGCCTCTGATGAAAGGCCTCAGGACTTCTGTCTCTGAAAGAAGACACAGATCCCTCCGGCCATCTGGAGATGTCCATGATCACAGAAGCTTTCTGAGGAAGGGCGACCTTGTTGTGTGACTGGCTGGAGGACTCGGGCTGTGGCTGAAGCTGCAGGTGATGAATCAGAGGCAGTTCTTTGGAAACCATGGTCACATACTGAGAGAGCACGACCTTCATGTCCTCCACTCCAACGTGTTGGATGATGTCCCGAGTGCCCTGCAACCTTCTGCCAGCATCTCTGTAGGCCTCCGACAGCTTCCGGACCAAATATCCAAAATCGTAGCTTCTGCTTGATTCAACTTCCTCCGGCTCCTTCCACTGCTCCTCAGAGCTCGGGGACTTGGACGTCTGATCACGTTCTGCTTCCTCATGTTTCTCAAGGTCACGCGTTTGGAGTTTGACTTTTTCTATCGGGGTTGAAAGAGAGCGTCGATTCAGAAGAAGCTCCTTCGCTTCGCTGTTCTCGTCTTCATCAAATCGACTGCGTGAAGGTTCACAAACTTCAGCAGGAGGTTTCACTGCTCGTTCCCGAGCCGTGTCTCTAACTCCATCTCTGTAGGCTTCCTCTTCTTCAATCCAGACCTCAGTGGAAAGATCGGCTTCTTCTCCGTGACGCTCTGACGGGACCTGTTCAGGGTCTTCTGATACGTTCTGCTGGATCTCAGCAGGAGGGTTCTTCTGAAGCTCTGTGGCCGACAGGAAGCTAGACCCCCACCCACTCGTTCTCTGTGTGCACAAGGGCGAGTCCGTGACTACAGCATCAGGAGGGACCTGAGGCTCCTTGAATTAGACCCAGTGAGAATCACAGATGCTGCTCAGCAGGAGCTCCGGTGAGTGATTCAGAGAGGGAGGAGGTGTAACATGCAAATCAGGTGAAAGAGTGAAAGAAATGATTCCGTCAGATCCTTTTTGAAATCTGAAAATGTATCAGACGTGTGTAAAGTAGAATTTACACATTTATAATCCGACTGAAACTTTACTTCACAAGAAAAACACGAAGATACCAAATTAGGATTGTGAGCAGAAATATGTCTTTTTGATCATTTCAAGATGTTTTGTTTATTTTCCATGCAGTGGTTTGTTCCCTTCCAGAGAATGAGCTTCCTGATGAATGTTATTAATGAGAATAACCAGCAGCAACGTTCAGAGCTGCCAAACCAGCTGAATGGATCCCATACGGAACTTTGTCTGAATCAGTGTCTGTGATTACAAAACAAAACAAACTGGAAACTCAGTCACCTTCTCCATTACAATCTAATTTCATTTCTCAATTATAAGGATTCCAGATAATCCAGGAGTCGATGTCTAACTCCCGATCAGGATCATTGATTATTTAACCAGTGATTATTGGATTGTAATTCATCCCCAACAAGATACTGGGCTCACCTCATACTTCAGCCTCCTCGGATTCATGTTCTGCAGCTTTTCATCCTACAGAGAATTAAACTTTGCATCAACTGATGATCAGTGAATATAAACACAATATTCTTCATTTGCAAAATAACTCAAGTTAAAGATTCTACATCATCACAGGAAATTCAACAGCAGCAGCATCAATGTGAACATGAAGAAGATCCTGGTCCTACCTCGTCTGTGAATGGAGCCGAGCTACAGTCGCTAGCTTCCTCCTGGTCCTGTGGGGTTAGGGTTAGATATCAGATATCATATCAGATATCAGATATCAGATATCATATCAGATATCAGATATCAGATATCATATCAGATATCAGATATCAGATATCATATCAGATATCATATCAGATATCAGATATCAGATATCATATCAGATATCAGATATCATATCAGATATCATATCAGATATCATATCAGATATCAGTCCTTCACACTGAGCCTGGGCCTGATGACCTCACTCCTCACAGATCAAATGAGGACTAAAGTCAAACACAATCAAAGGTCCTGTGGATCGAAGGTTCCAGCTGTTTCTGTTTCCAACAGAATCTGAACTCGTCTATTTCTACTCTATTAATAGAATCTATCAAATCTGATAATCCATCGATTTGATCGAATGTTAGAAAACAAACATTCTGACGTCTTCAGCCACTTTTACAAAAACATAAAAACACTAGTTCTCCCATTAGAGAAGCTGAAGTCATCTGAAACCTGAAGATGAAACTTTGATCAATGAACAGAAGTGATGAGGAGATGAAGGAGAGAGAGGTGCTCACCCTGACCACATCCAGCCACATCCAGCCACATCCACCCACATCCAGCCACATCCAGCCACATCCACCCACATCCAGCCACATCCAGCCACATCCACCCACATCCAGCCACATCCAGCCACATCCACCCACATCCAGCCACATCCAGCCACATCCACCCACATCCAGCCACATCCAGCCACATCCACCCACATCCAGCCACATCCAGCCACATCCACCCACATCCAGCCACATCCAGCCACATCCACCCACATCCAGCCACATCCAGCCACATCCACCCACATCCAGCCACATCCAGCCACATCCACCCACATCCAGCCACATCCAGCCACATCCACCCACATCCAGCCACATCCAGCCACATCCACCCACATCCAGCCACATCCAGCCACATCCACCCACATCCAGCCACATCCAGCCACATCCACCCACATCCAGCCACATCCAGCCACATCCACCCACATCCAGCCACATCCAGCCACATCCACCCACATCCAGCCACATCCAGCCACATCCACCCACATCCAGCCACATCCAGCCACATCCACCCACATCCAGCCACATCCAGCCACATCCACCCACATCCAGCCACATCCAGCCACATCCACCCACATCCAGCCACATCCAGCCACATCCACCCACATCCAGCCACATCCAGCCACATCCACCCACATCCAGCCACATCCAGCCACATCCACCCACATCCAGCCACATCCAGCCACATCCACCCACATCCAGCCACATCCAGCCACATCCACCCACATCCAGCCACATCCAGCCACATCCACCCACATCCAGCCACATCCAGCCACATCCACCCACATCCAGCCACATCCAGCCACATCCACCCACATCCAGCCACATCCAGCCACATCCACCCACATCCAGCCACATCCAGCCACATCCACCCACATCCAGCCACATCCAGCCACATCCACCCACATCCAGCCACATCCAGCCACATCCACCCACATCCAGCCACATCCAGCCACATCCACCCACATCCAGCCACATCCAGCCACATCCACCCACATCCAGCCACATCCAGCCACATCCACCCACATCCAGCCACATCCAGCCACATCCACCCACATCCAGCCACATCCAGCCACATCCACCCACATCCAGCCACATCCAGCCACATCCACCCACATCCAGCCACATCCAGCCACATCCACCCACATCCAGCCACATCCAGCCACATCCACCCACATCCAGCCACATCCAGCCACATCCACCCACATCCAGCCACATCCAGCCACATCCACCCACATCCAGCCACATCCAGCCACATCCACCCACATCCAGCCACATCCAGCCACATCCACCCACATCCAGCCACATCCAGCCACATCCACCCACATCCAGCCACATCCAGCCACATCCACCCACATCCAGCCACATCCAGCCACATCCACCCACATCCAGCCACATCCAGCCACATCCACCCACATCCAGCCACATCCAGCCACATCCACCCACATCCAGCCACATCCAGCCACATCCACCCACATCCAGCCACATCCAGCCACATCCACCCACATCCAGCCACATCCAGCCACATCCACCCACATCCAGCCACATCCAGCCACATCCACCCACATCCAGCCACATCCAGCCACATCCACCCACATCCAGCCACATCCAGCCACATCCACCCACATCCAGCCACATCCAGCCACATCCACCCACATCCAGCCACATCCAGCCACATCCACCCACATCCAGCCACATCCAGCCACATCCACCCACATCCAGCCACATCCAGCCACATCCACCCACATCCAGCCACATCCAGCCACATCCACCCACATCCAGCCACATCCAGCCACATCCACCCACATCCAGCCACATCCAGCCACATCCACCCACATCCAGCCACATCCAGCCACATCCACCCACATCCAGCCACATCCAGCCACATCCACCCACATCCAGCCACATCCAGCCACATCCACCCACATCCAGCCACATCCAGCCACATCCACCCACATCCAGCCACATCCAGCCACATCCACCCACATCCAGCCACATCCAGCCACATCCACCCACATCCAGCCACATCCAGCCACATCCACCCACATCCAGCCACATCCAGCCACATCCACCCACATCCAGCCACATCCAGCCACATCCACCCACATCCAGCCACATCCAGCCACATCCACCCACATCCAGCCACATCCAGCCACATCCACCCACATCCAGCCACATCCAGCCACATCCACCCACATCCAGCCACATCCAGCCACATCCACCCACATCCAGCCACATCCAGCCACATCCACCCACATCCAGCCACATCCAGCCACATCCACCCACATCCAGCCACATCCAGCCACATCCACCCACATCCAGCCACATCCAGCCACATCCACCCACATCCAGCCACATCCAGCCACATCCACCCACATCCAGCCACATCCAGCCACATCCACCCACATCCAGCCACATCCAGCCACATCCACCCACATCCAGCCACATCCAGCCACATCCACCCACATCCAGCCACATCCAGCCACATCCACCCACATCCAGCCACATCCAGCCACATCCACCCACATCCAGCCACATCCAGTCACATCCACCCACATCCAGCCACATCCAGCCACATCCAGCCACATCCAGTCACATCCACCCACATCCAGCCACATCCAGCCACATCCACCCACATCCACCCACATCCACCCACATCCACCCACATCCACCCACATCCAGCCACATCCAGCTGGAAACTGAACGCCTCTCGTACCGTTTGAGCTCCAGTTTCTCCAGCTCCTCTCGCTGCTGCCTCTCAAACTCCAGCCTGGGGACAAAGACACAGACCCTAGATCAGCTCACGTTCATCTCGTCAGACACACATCACTCAGCAGCAGGGGGAGGAGAAGCAGCACTGGACGCATGAGATGAGGAACAAGCTGCAAGGAAAAGTAACAGTGAGTGTCCGAGCGTCCAACGGAGACAGAGGACGAGGGATCAGGTTGAAGAGAAGTGGACACACGTCCCTGTGAGAACAGGACCATGAAGACAGGAAGTGGACGAGTCTACCTGAGGAAGACGGGGCCTATCAGGGGAGAGACTGTCATCAGGACAGGGGGGACAGAGGGTGGACCTCTGCTCCGCCACAGGATCATCCTCCAATATAATAATCTAAAAGTAAACAACCAGATTCCTCTGAGGTTGAACCTGTAGAAGGATTCCTCAGATAGCCTCAGTGACCAGCAGGTCCATCCCCTGGAGATACGCTCCGACAGGTGTGGATCTGACTCCACCTGATGGTGCTAACGGATGAGAGGTCACTGAAGATCTGCAGGATTCATCATCTGGGGACCAGGAATGACCACAGCACCATGTCCTCAGTATGAGTCTGATGTTGTTTTATGAAGAACTATCATAAATAACTTTCATCTGAAAGGGGGGGGCAGGGAGGGGGGTGCACAGTGGGGGGTGCACAGTGGTTCTGAGCCAATCAGCTGGTTCAGATGTTTCCTGGTCACTCACCCCGGGTTGTAGAGCATCACAGTCGACAGGTTCTCACACGACCTGGACAGATCCGTCATCGACAGGCTGAAGGAGGAGAGCAGGCCACTCTGGCAAAGGTCAAAGGTCACAGGTCATTAATGACTGAAGGTCGTAGACTGTAAGTACATCTTCAAAATGACAGGTGAAATCATCGCCCCCTGGTGGCTGGCTGCAGTAAAGGCCATAGACCTCCATCTTTATGGAACCACACTCGTCATGTGTGGTGAAGGTCCAGTGAAGCTCATTAACAAAATGAATAGACCCTGAGTGAGCAGGTGACCAGGGTTGTGTAGCAGGAGGAACTCCACAACACAAGTGACCTCAGGCCTGTGGACCGAGTCCAGGTTGATGTATGTTGTTAGAAAAGTGCAACAAGTCAACAGCCCATTACAGACCTCCTCCATGTTAGCAGAGGGAACATGGACCACATTTAAAAGGTCAAAGGTTAAATAAATGTTAGTCAGAGCTGGTTTCTGTCCGTTCAGGAGGTTCTTCTCACTCTCGTTCTTCATCCTCCAACACAAACCTTTCGTTTCTCCCTCAGCTTCGCCGCCTCCTTCGGATGGTTGAACCGGAACATGTTTGTCCTGCCGAGCAGAAGAACGGCGCCTGAAGACAGAACAGGAAACACCTGCGTCACGGGAAAGTGAACATCAAGGTGTTCTTCAGATAGAAGAATGAGATGACCCTGAGGGACTGGTTTCCACTCCTCACCTTGGTTGAGCTGCGACGGCTCCGTCACCTGAACCCCGTTCACAGAGCACTGAGCTCCACCGAGCGGCACCAGGGTCACCGTGCCGTTCTGATTCTCAAACATGCAGTGTTCACTCTCCAGGTCCAGACCGTGAAGGACTGAGGAGGAAGAACATCACGTCATCAGACGCTTACAAGGTTCAACTGAAACTGTTTCCACACATGAGCTGTGTGAAACATCAACAGGAACATGTGAGGAACATGTCAGGAACATGTGAGGAACATCTGAGGAACATGTGAGGAATATATGAGGAACATCTGAGGAACATGTAAGGAACATGTCAGGAACATGTCAGGAACATGTGAGGAATATATGAGGAACATGTGAGGAACATGTCACCAACATGTAAGGAACATGTCACCAACATGTGAGGAACATGTCAGGAACATGTGAGGAACATGTCAGCAACATGTCAGGAACATGTCAGGAACATGTCAGGAACATGTGAGGAACATGTGAGGAATATATGAGGAACATGTGAGGAACATCTGAGGAACATGTCACCAACATGTGAGGAACATGTCACCAACATGTGAGGAACATGTCACCAACATGTGAGGAACATGTCAGGGACATGTCACCAACATGTCAGGAACATGTCACCAACATGTGAGGAACATGTCAGGGACATGTGAGGAACATGTGAGGAACATGTGAGGAACATGTCAGTGGTTCAGTTCGAGTCTGAAACCAGATGATATGATCAGCCCTGTGATCCACTGACCATCTGTCCAGCTTGTATCTGCCTCTCGTCTCCTCTCAGCTGGGATCCACTCAGCCACCCTCAACCCTTCAAGGTTCACCAGATGAGGGATGGATTTCACCCTCTCTCTAAGAAACTACCACATGACTTTAATTCTAAGATTAGAATTCTTTGAGAATCCCTGAACTCACTGATGTCCGGCTCTGTGGACGCGTCCTCTCTGCCCACGTATGTCCGTCCCTCCTGAGGACAAAGAAAGACAGAAAGTCCATGAGGACCCTTCATCCAGCTCAGGTGAACTCACTCTACCATCTGAGCTGTGACACTGGGACATGGGATGTAATGTGGGAAAAGGTTTGAAGAAGTTTCACTGAGCAGAGTTTTTTATTTTCCAGTTCAAATAAATCAAATGGCTGATCTGAGATCAGGTGGAGACAGTCTGGTCCTGACCTTCAGATGATACAGGATGATTCCGGTGCTGAGGAGGTCGTCGTCGATGCCGATGAGGTGAGGCAGCTCCGAGTCCAGCACCACGCCGATGCCCTCTTTCCTCAGAGCCAGGGTCTCCTCCTGCAGACACATCCACATCCACTCGTCAACATCTCATTCACAACAGTGAGGGGAGTCCACACTGAGACGCCCTCCTCCTGATTGGTCCTCATCAGTCACATGACTCGACTACCAGCGGTGAACACAATGTTCCTCCTTCAGAGGAGTTTCTGTGACTGAGCAACCAGCCGCAGAGACAATCTACTTCCTGTTTACATCACATGACCAGTGGACGTGAACGGTCATGTGACACGCAACATCAAATCTGCACTTTGGGAAATCATGTGGATAAAATATTGATTCCTTGTAATTAAGATGAGATAAAGGTTTGTTCTCTGAAGTCTCCTCACGGGTGTGAACTGACGTTCTCCTGGTGGACACGAGGAGGTGTGAACGTACACGAACCTTCAGGATGTTCTGGGTCTCGTTCCACTTGTTGGTCCACTCCTTCGTCAGCTCCAGAACCTGCAGACACAGAGGAGCCACACAGAACACAGGAGCCGCTGTGAGGCTGCAGATGGGAATGTTCTTTGAATAATCAACAGATTATCTGAGTCACAGAATCAGAAGGTCCAGAGTGTAGGATTCAGGCGAAAGGATCTTTTAGCAGAAATCAAAAACAAATATGGAAATGAATCTGGAGGCCGTCATGTTTTTTACAGTAGCCCAGACTAGATAGTTTAGAGTTCTACTTTCACCTTGGGGGGGGGTGAGCAGCTGCAGCACCTCACCACTAGATGTCACTACACTCCACACACTGAACCTTCACACAGAGTCAACGTGAGGTCAGACTCACTCTGGCCTCGTTCTGCAGCAGCTTCTCCTCCATGCTCAGAGCTGTGGGTGAATCCAGGAGAGCGATCTGAAACAGAGAAGAGGAGCTCAGGTTCGATTCCTCGTTCAGAAGCTCTACCAGCAGCAGCGGCGCCCCCTGCAGGTGATGACCGGCTCCTCACCTGGTTGCCCTGAACCAGCAGAGCCTTCAGTCGAGCGATCTCCGCGCGCAGCTCTCGGATCAGCCGCACGTTGCAGTCCTCGTTGACGGTGGGCTTGTTGATGATGTTCTTGGCTCGGTTGGCGTAGCGCAGCGTGCTGAGCGTCTCGCCGTAGTTCACGTCTGCCGGGGAAACCGCTGGGACAGGAAACAGTTTCACAGAGTTCAGTCCAGCACTTTCACAAATCTCAAATGATAAATAGGAAGTGGTTTCTCACTGGCGATCATGAAGGTCTTGGAGTTGCCGCCCAGGCTGTCTTTGAGCAGCCAGGTGAGCACCGAGTCCCGGTAGGGGACGAACACGGACTTCTTCTTCAGGTTGGTGTTCAGGCCGTCCTGCGCCATGTCGGCTGCACAGAGACAGGAAACAGGTCAGCTGAGTGACAGTGAGTGCAGCAGCAGAAGAGAAGAGAGAGTGACTCGGACCCAGAGCGGAGATGACGTTTCCCAGTGTGACCAGTGACTTGTTGATGTTGCCTCCTTCCTTCAGGCGGACGCCGGTGGCTCCGGTGGCGTCGGCTCGCTCGCTGCCGGCCAGGTCGACCAGGTGGATCTTACTGACCGTCTCACTCGGCATCTCGGCATCGAACTTCGCCTGAAACAGAGCAGACCTTCAGCTCCACAGGAAACCTTCTCTCAACAAGTCCTCTGCTCAGTTAGGTCTCCTTCCTGACCTGCGTGAAGTTGATGGTGAAGATGGCGTGGGAGCGGCTGCTCACGTCGTTCATGCCGGTGCTGGCGGTGGTGCGGTGGATGTTTCCGGCCTCCATCAGCTCCTCCACGTCGCTGTAGTTCTGCACCAGGTGTTTGGAAAGATCTGAGATGACACGTGGAAACAGGACCCAGGGCTTTACTTCTCATTTATTCTATTTTCAGTTTTATTTGTTTTAATGATCAAGTCAAAAATCTTTCACTGAGTAAAATCTGGTCCTCGTAAAGCAGGGAAATAGAACCAGAGGTTGAACTGAAGGTTCTGGTTCTGACCTGCGACAGGTTCAGACTGTTTGAATCTGTGTTTAGATCATCAGTGTGAATGGGTGATGTCATGGAGTCAGTGAACGGGTCAGTTGTTACTTCGCTCTTTTCACAGACTCCATCGTCCTCCTGTCGTTTCAACAACTCCACTGTGACCTTTGACCTCCGAAATCTAACCCTATCAACTGGTCAAAAGGATTCCCTAAAGACAGACTATCCTGATCAGGAGGAGGAACCCAGGTCCCGGTCCCACCTTCCACGTAGGGCCCGTCCTTGGGATGCTCCCTGACCCTCAGGTTGAAGGTCACAGTGGACTTCCTCCTCAGCAGGTCTCTCACCCTCTCGTTGTAGATCTCCAAGTAACTGAGAACACAAATCAAAACCTTCAACACAAATCGGTTTTTAAACCTTTACATCAAATAGTGCAGCTGTCAACTTGATGTTTCCGTGGAAACAATACTTTGATATGAACCAGATTAAACAATAATCTGAATCTGACTCTGAACCCGATGTTCTGATTTACAGAACCGGACTCAGATCAGATTTTCAGATTACGTGGAGAAGTTGGATTTCAGTGATGTCGACATGTTTACGTCTTAATCTCAGAACGTCCAGTTCTGACCTCAGGTCACGTGATGACGTCACGTGACCTCAGGTCATGTGATGACGTCACGTGACCTGAGGTCCAGTGCAAACCAGATGAAAAGATAGGAGGAGCTTAGACAGGAAACCCTCAGAAGGGCACACCTCAGCATCCAAAAATATTACATTAACAATTCATGTAAACACAATAATCAAACGTATTTAATATTCTGAATATTTTTAATAATCAGATTATTGTTGTCCGGGCAAACGTCATCAGTGATGACACATGTGACCTCTGACCTCCCTTGTGATTGGTCTGGAAAGATCTGACATAATGTCACGGCTGTCTTTACCTGTGTTTGTTTGTTTGTTTGTTTGTTTGTTTGTTTGTGGGATTACATACAAACTGGGTCAGGATGTGATGTGAACTGGTTTCCTTCTGGTCTCACCTGACCTTCTGACCTCAGGTCACGTGATGACGTCACGTGACCTCAGGTCATGTGATGACGTCACGTGACCTCAGGTCATGTGATGACGTCACGTGACCTCAGGTCATGTGATGACGTCACGTGACCTCAGGTCATGTGATGACGTCACGTGACCTCAGGTCATGTGATGACGTCACGTGACCTCAGGTCATGTGATGACGTCACGTGACCTCAGGTCATGTGATGACGTCACGTGACCTCAGGTCATGTGATGACGTCACGTGACCTCAGGTCATGTGATGACGTCACGTGACCTCAGGTCATGTGATGACGTCACGTGACCTCAGGTCATGTGATGACGTCACGTGACCTCAGGTCATGTGATGACGTCACGTGACCTCAGGTCATGTGATGACGTCACGTGACCTCAGGTCATGTGATGACGTCACGTGACCTCAGGTCATGTGATGACGTCACGTGACCTCAGGTCATGTGATGACGTCACGTGACCTCAGGTCATGTGATGACGTCACGTGACCTCAGGTCATGTGACGTCCAGTTCTGACCTCAGGTCATGTGATGACGTCACGTGACCTCAGGTCATGTGATGACGTCACGTGACCTGAGGTCCAGCGCAAACCAGATGAAAAGAAAGGAGGAGCTTAGACAGGAAACCCTCAGAAGGGCACGTCTCAGCATCCCAAAATATTAAATTAACAATTCATGTAAACATAATAATCAAAAGTATTTAATATTCTGAATATTTGTAATAATCAGATTATTGTTGTCCGGGCAAACGTCATCAGTGACGAGACATGTGACCTCTGACCTCCCTTGTGATTGGTCTGGAAAGATCTGACATAATGTCACGGCTGTCTTTACCTGTGTTTGTTTGTTTGTTTGTTTGTTTGTTTGTGGGATTACATACAAACTGGTTTCCATGACAGTGAGGGGCGGGACACAACTCATCTGGAGCAGCAGACACATCCAAACATTCTTAATCTAATTTCATGGATTAATAATTCATGAAATCAAAATGAGGATCTAGTGAGTTTAACGAGGTTTCTTCAGGAGACAGTTAGAGAGCTGATGATGTGTGAGCAGCTCATGAACATGAATCCATCAGGATGTGAACTGGTTTCCTTCTGGTCTCACCTGACCTCCGTACGAAACGACGCCACGTCCCACCGAGTCGCCGCCAGCACGCGGCTGAACAGACCTTCACAGATCCTCGGGATCAGACCTGCGTCGCCCTGGGACATGAGGACAGAGGAGGTCAACGTGAGCACGGCTCCTGAGGACGGACGCAAGGAAAGACAAAGACACTTCTCCACAGCTGCTCTCTGTCTGTCTCCAGCCCTTTGGTCTACACTACGATCAACGACCTGTTCACGAGTAGAGTGCCCCCCCCCCCCCCCCTGGTAGGAGGTCTGAACCCGGGAGATGATCACACTCATGTCACCTGCACCTGATCTTGTGAACTCTGTGGTTTGGACTTTTTGGAGATAATGTTCTTTCCTGATTCTTGTTGTTCTGGTTTGTTCCCTCATGGTTGATGCTCTCAGTGGAAGTCGGCTCAATGAAAGGTCATGTGACCATGGTTGAATCACCACTTCCTGTTCTGACCGTGAAGCACTTTGTTAATAAATAATAAATAGTGTAGCTGAACTCGCTGCTCTTTGTCAGTCCAGCTGATAATCCCCCTGATAATCCCCCCCCCCCCCCCGTGAACTTTGACACCTCGGAGCCGTCACTCATTCACCAGCAGCTGTCTAACAGCCTGAAGCTGTGAACACCAGAGCGTCTTTGAACGCAGCACATTTATACATGTGTGTTTCTGTTCTTATTCTTTCTCTCTCTTTTATATTTCTGGTTTCATCATCTTCTCTCGTTTGGTGTTTTATTTTCTAGGTTCAGTTTCTGGTTCCTCAGGAGTCGACACTTGTTCAGACTCATCTTCCTCGAGAGGAGCATCTCCACTGTGGATTCCTCTGGAGTGGGTTCTCACCGGGTTTCCCATCATGGTGTAGGACTTCCCCGAGCCGGTCTGACCGTAGGCGAAGACGCAGGCGTTGTAGCCCTCGAACGCAGCCTTCAGCACGTCGGAGCCCAGATCTGTGAAGACCTGCCGAGGAGGAGAAACGTTTCATTTGTTAGAAGCTTCTCATCAGGTCTGACGTGTTTCACTGTGGAGATAAAAACAGACGTGACCTTTTCCTGAGAGACGAACGTGGAGCTTTCACAGTCGGTGGAGTCGTAGGAGAAGTCGTACGTGAAGGTCTTGGTCCGGTCCCTCATCGGATCTCCAGTGACACCGTCAGGGATCTTCAGGAGACAAGAGAACATCACAAGTTCAGATCATGGATTTCACAGCTGACTTTAAACAACAGATAAATAGAAACCTTCAGGTTGGTGATGGAGGTTTTGGTTCCTTCCATCTTGATGATGCATTTTGAAGTCAAGTCTTTCTCCCTGAAAAAGACAGAAGAGGATATTTGTCTCTGATGTTCTACAGATCAGAAGTGGAAGGTGAAATACAATGCCCCCCCAAGCTGATGGAGACGCTCCAGCAGATCAGGAACAACATCTGGAGCCTCTGTCCAGAAGAGCTCAGTCCTAGAACCAGATAAGATACTGACATAACAACATCTGGAGCTTCAGGAAGACACAGAACATCTGGAGCTTCAGGAGAACATACAAACATCTGGAGCTTCAGGAGGACATAACAACATCTGGAGATTCAGGAAGACACAGAACATCTGGAGCTTCAGAAGGACATAACAACATCTGGAGCTTCAGGAGGACATATCAACACCTGGAGCTTCAGGAGGACATAACAACACCTGGAGCTTCAGGAGGACATAACAACATCTGGAGCTTCAGGAGGACATAACAACATCTGGAGCTTCAGGAGGACATAACAACATCTGGAGCTTCAGGAGGACATATCAACACCTGGAGCTTCAGGAGGACATATCAACACCTGGAGCTTCAGGAGGACATATCAACATCTGGAGCTTCAGGAGGACATAGCAACATCTGGAGCTTCAGGAGGACATAGCAACATCTGGAGCTTCAGGAGGACATAACAACATCTGGAGCTTCAGGGGACATATCAACACCTGGAGCTTCAGGAGGACATATCAACATCTGGAGCTTCAGGAGGACATGGCTGGCCAGCAGAGCTCAGAGCAGTTGAGCAGGGGGAGATTGTTAAATCATGAAACTGTGACCTGGTGATAACAGTGAGATTAGAGCAGCACTAGCACAGATGCTACATCAGTTAGCTTCCATGTCGCCCACTCACCGCCGGTTCATGGGCCGGACCCGGACAGACACACGGACCGAGGCCATCGCTGCTGGTGTCCGCCCGAAGCAGCCGCTCAGCCGGTCGGAGACTCGGTTAGTCGATTCGCCTGTTAGCCGGTTAGCCTCAGTGGCTCTACGGTGGGATATCTACACAGCTCATATGCTAACCGGATAACTGGCTAGCGTGATAAAGAAGAAAGGGCAAAAGTCCCGGAGATGAACCCGAGCAGCTGCACCCGGAGCCGGGCGGACGGACTGACGCGGGCCGGTGCTAGCGGTGGTTGTCTTGGACCGGGGACACCACGTCACTGTCCCGGGAACAACCGACTCTCCCTATTGGTCAGTGCCACAGCATCTGTTAGCTTCTGTTAGCTTCTGTTAGCATCTGAGCTACAGCTGTCAGCTGAGGCTCACGTGACGACAAAGAAGCGTCAGCTGATGTAAACATTAAACTGTTAGAGGAGACACAATATATTATATCTATTATTTATTTAATAGATGAACAACAGAACACTGATGGAAGGTATTATTATTGATGTTGTTGTTGTCGTCATCAGCTGTCTCCCGGACCTGCAGCTGTCTCCCGGACCTGCAGCTGTCCCCCGGACCTGCAGGGGGCGCTGACCGGAGGAAGGAGCCTTAAAGTAGCAGCAGCAGCCGTGTGACGTGTTTCCTGTTGCGCGCAGAGGAGCAGAGCAGGTGAGTCCATGTTTCCAGTTCTTAGTTTCTCGTTTCTTCTGGTTCTGACCCGCGGCTCCACTCACACCTGGAACCGGCCTGTGTTCGTCCGGAGGCGGCTGGCATGAGGAGCATCGGCCGCTGGTTCTCCAAAGCTAACTGCGCTAGGCTAACGTCATGAATGAATCTGATGAAGCTAACACATGCTAACATTAGCTCCAGCGCGTTCTTCAATGGAGCTGTTAAATGAAGTGTTTACATGTTTTTAAATTGACTCAGGGACTCGAACCCAGCAGGTGGATTCTCCCTCTGACACCACGAAGCTTCAGGCGCATGTTTATCATTCATATTCATATGACTTCGTTCATTTGGTCAGAGACAAACAGATCCAGGATCCACTGATGGAGGCTCGAACACAAGAGTCAGCTGTTTCAGCTCCGACACAATCTGACCCACGTTCCATCTGAAAACCTTGAGACAAACACAAGAGGAAACAATTGAGTTGAGGTGTTTTACAGTTGAACTGTAAACTGACAAATGTATAGAAAGATGATTAATAAAATAATATCTACATCAAATCTCCACATAGAACACCTTTCTGCTGAGTTTCCTCTGTAGAGTAGATCTGAGTGATAACGATGATCTGTTTCCTCAGACGTCACCATGGACATCCGACCCAACCACACGATTTACATCAACAACATCAATGACAAGGTCAAGAAGGAAGGTGAGTGTCCTGAAGAGCCTCAATAGAAGAGGGAGTCGAACCGACTGTGGAGCCACGTGACGGAAGCTGCCAAGATGAAGAAATTAACAAATCAATAATATACGACTAAATTAATGAGAAGATACTTGATGGAGTTCTGAAAGGCTTCTTGTGTATTTGTACACTTCTTGATTCTGTCTCGTGTGTTTCTCGTCTCCCCCTGCAGAGCTGAAGCGCTCGCTCTACGCACTCTTCTCTCAGTTTGGACAGATCCTTGAAATCGTGGCCTTGAAGACGATGAACATGAGGGGGCAGGCCTTCGTCGTCTTTAAGGAGCTCGCCGGCGCCACCAACGCGTTGAGGCAGCTGCAAGGTTTCCCCTTCTACAACAAGCCCATGGTACGAGCTGCAGTGATGACCTCACTTTGAGCCGGGTGCCGGTTCTGTTTAGTCATGTTTCCATTCCCCCCCCTCGTGAAACATCACACAGCTTCAAGTGAGTTGTAGATTCTAACACTGCAGAGTCCCTGAGCCTTGTCCTGTTGATTCCAGAGGATACAGTACGCAAAGACCGACTCGGAGGTCATCGCCAAGGTGAAGGGCACGTACGGCGACAAGGAGAAGAAGAAGGAGAAGAAGAAGAAAGCTCTGGAGGCCGGGACGAACCTCATAAAGAAACCGGCGCTGGTGAGCGATGACTCTACTGAGGCCTGACGTCTGTGTGTCGGTGGTTAAACTGTGTCTCATCCTAATTCTCACATCATCAGCCTCCATGTTCTCTCGCTCCTGGACCAGGAAGCTGATTCCTGTAGTTATTTATTCACTGAATCTGTTTCTGCTGAGTCACATTTAACTGTAACAAACTGTGTGTGTGTACTTACTCACGTTGCTCTTCACTGTGTTTGGTCTTGTCAGGGATCAGCGGCGCCTGTGCACTCGGCTGACATCCAGGTGAGACTCTCCTACACAAGTTGAACATCCTCGTCACACTCACTTTTCTTTACGTTTTGATGAATCAGTAAAAACGCTGAACATGAGGAACCACCAGAGTTCTCCAGGTGGACGTAGCGTCCTCTGTCCCACGTCCTTAAACCACAGACTCTGAATAAAGACGGATCCCCGGAGAGAAGCCAAAGTGTCTCTGACTGCAAACAACGTCATGACCACAAGATGGCAGCTTTTGTAATCTGAGATATTTTGGCTTAATTTCTGGAGGAAGCATCTTTATTTATGCTCTTCATAAACATACATGTATGATCTTATTTGTATTTTAAATTTCAACACCAACCTGTTGAACCTGTTGAATGTTCTCCATCGTTCAGATAGTGGACGAGTTCAGGTTGTTGAGATTTAATTTTTCTTTGAATCTGTTTCCTCCTCAGGTTCCAGACAACCCCCCCAACCACATCCTGTTCCTCAGCAACCTGCCGGAGGAGACCAATGAGATGATGCTATCGATGCTGTTCAACCAGTGAGTGTCGCTGTCAGGGGGACAGGCGTTTTAGTTTGGCGAGGCTGAATCGTTGTTTCCTGTTTGGGTGGAGTAGGCTAACGAGCTGCTAGCGGTTAGCCTGTTAGCATCAGGGAGTGAACCACGGTTAGCTTGTTCTAACTATAAACAAAATGCATCTCGGTCACTGAATAAATCCTCACGTTCAACAGCGACAGATTCATTTTATGCTAACTGCTAACGACAACAGCTAGCTCCTGTGGCGCCGTCGTTTCACAGCAACTACACTTCCTGTCGGATGCTTCAAAATAGAATCTTCGGTGGTTCATTTTATTTATGTAACTTTATTTAACAGGTAGAAGACTTGTATATGGTCCTGTGACCTCTTCAGCCTTGATGCTAATGACCTGGAGAGGTTTGAATGAATGGAATGTGTTCATGTTGTGTCAGGTTGTGTTAATGCAGGCTGTGTGTGTGTCTCCAGGTTTCCTGGTTTCAAAGAGGTGCGTCTCGTCCCGGGCCAACACGACATCTCCTTCGTGGAGTTCGAGGGCGACACCCAGGCGGGCGTGGCTAAAGACGCTCTGCAGGGCTTCAGGATCACGGCCACGTGCGCCATGAAGATCACCTACGCCAAGAAGTAGCTCCATGACCAGACAGTGGAGGGGGCGTGGCCTCTGGGTTTCCATTGAGCTCAGATCTTTGTAAATCTTTTTTTTATTGGATCAATTTAGTTTTTTCATTGTTTGGTTTGAGAGAAAATTCTTTTCATCTTACTCTGTAAAATAAAGAATAAAAGACTTTTTCATAAATTTGGTCTCAGATTAATTTTCCATAGGGACAAACGTGAATTAAGATTTTACTGTAACTGCCCCGGAATACACAGATGGAAACATACTGTGTGTGTGTGTGTATGTGTGTGTGCTCAGGTCCAATGAACAGGAAGTCAAACACAAACCTGGAGTTTTCAAACTAAGACTAAACACTGGAACACTCCCTGTGTCACCATAGCAGCAGAGATGAGTTATTAATTTACCTTGACCTGCCCAGATTCTGTTGTGTGTGTTGTGTGTCTGTGTGTTCTGAACGTACCTCGTGGTCTCCTCCTCAGTCTCCTCCTCAGTCAGTGGAGCAGCAGCAGCTTCAGGTCTGTCTCTGACTTTAATTCATTAATATCAGATATATTACTCATCTTTAATCTGTGTCTTCATTTACATTTGTCTTTGATTCAGGTTCATATATTTACTAGAACACTTTATTATTGTCTTGTTTTATGATACATTTTTATGACTAACAATAACATTGTACTGTAATATTGAACCACGGGGTTGTACTATGATACACTATATCAAAGTAGTATAATACTGTATCATAGTACTAAGTGGTGTAGTGGAACCACAGTGTTAATAAACTGCAGAGGGAAATGAGTCGTGGTCGTTTCTCACGGAGACGTTCGATTCCTCAGCAGAGAGAGGTTTGTCCTTCTGTCTTCATGAGGACACTCATTGGACTCATGTCCTTCCAGCCTCTGACCATCTCACCAGGTTCTAAACCCACAACCTGTATCTTAGATCACAGTCCTACAAACACACAGAAATACTGCTCCTAATTGATAGTTCGTTACTGAACACAATCAATCTGTCTACCCCCCCCCCCCCCCAGATACTCGACCTTCACTGATAATAATCCATCAGG
>CM028858.1:26417020-26436378 GCA_016801935.1 Platichthys stellatus
GAGCAGGGGGCCGGAGGGGCCGGGGCCGGAGCAGGGAGCAGGGAGCAGGGGCCGGAGGGGCCGGAGCAGGGAGCAGGGAGCAGGGAGCAGGGGCCGGAGGGGCCGGAGCAGGGAGCAGGGAGCAGGGAGCAGGGGCCGGAGGGGCCGGAGCAGGGAGCAGGGAGCAGGGAGCAGGGAGCAGGGGGCCGGAGGGGCCGGAGCAGGGAGCAGGGGCCTAATTCAATTTAACACGACCTCTGTAACAACTCAATCACATTGTATTAGTATAGTCTCATATTCACAGGTCCCAGTTTGTCTCCTCGTCTTTAACCAGTGAGACGTCCTCTGTTCTTCAACAAGAGTCAAACCACTGAGACCTTCAACAGGTGGAGAAGGTAGAGACCTCAGAGACACATGTGAGGACCCGTCTCCAGGACGGACACTAGTCAACAGATGTCCTGTGTCACAGAGGACATCAGAAAGATCAGAGTCTTCACAGCTTTGATTAGAATCAACACTTTGTAGCAGAACTGAAGATCTATGACCTGATGGATTATTATCAGTATTATATATCAAGCAGACTTGTTGTGATCATAGTCCACGATCAGGATCCACCATCAGGATCCGGATCCACCATCTAGTCTCTCAGAGAGAAAGCGGCCTCATGGTCCTGACCCCCCTGTCTGTCTGCAGGTACATGGTGATCCTCCACCCTCTGAAGCCTCGGATGAAGCAGCAGACGGCGTGCTGTGTGGTCCTGACAGTCTGGATCGTACCCGTCTTCATCTCCATCCCCTCCGCCTACATGGCCTCTGAGACCACCTACCCACGTGTGGAAGCTGACACCCACAAGACCTTCTGTGCTCAGATCTGGCCGGTGGACCAGCAGGTTCTCTACCGCTCCTACTTCCTTCTCATCTTCGCCCTGGAGTTCATGGGCCCGGTGACCGTCATGGTGGTCTGCTACATCCAGATCTCCAGGGAGCTGTGGTTCAAGGATGTTCCTGGTTTTCAGACGGAGCAGATCCGGAAGAGGCTCCAGAGGCGTCGGAGGACAGTTGTGATGCTGATTCTGGTCCTGGTGGCCTACGTCCTCTGTTGGGCGCCGTACTACGCCTTCACCCTGCTGAGGGACTTTAACCCGTCCCTCATCTCCAGGGACAGGAACTCCCTGGTGGCCTTCTACATCATTGAGTGCCTCGCCATGAGCAACGGGGTCATCAACACCCTCTGCTTTGTGAGTGTCCGAAACCACAGCAAGCGCCCGAGGAGGACAGGCAGGTTCCCGTTGAGGCTGGTGTCCTACGTGTCTGCCAGGTCTGTGGAGGAAGGGGACGCACGGACGTCCTCCCTCCGAGAGACGGAGGACGTGGAGGGGACTCGGCTGAGGTAGAGCTCCAACATCTAACGCATCAGCTGCAGCTCTACAACTCGTGGAATGAAACACACCAGAGGAACCAGAAACTACAAGAACCAAGAACCTTCAGAGAACATCAGGGACTGAACCTGTCCCACAGGAAGGACATTTCATAGAATGACTTCCTGTGGGACGTGTCAGGGCCGCAGGTCGAAGCTGATTGGTCGAACACTGGTTCATTAATTATTTGGATGAAAAAATCTTCTTCAGCACAAACGAGACACTGATGTGGAAAAAACTGCTTTATTTAAAAAAGATCAAGGTACAAGATAAAGACTTCCCAGAGTGCATTGCTCTGAGGATCAGTTCTGGACGCCATCGTTCAGACTCGTCATGGATCATAAACTCCTCCATGTTAGCAGATGGGACATGGACCAAAGAAAACCATGGAACCAGACGAGGTGGATGTTTGTTCAAGTGTTTCTGATCAGTTTGGTTTGAATCAGTTATTAAGATATAACAAGTGTCTTGATATTAAACCACGTGGAGACTGAATGAGCTGCCTCCATGTTTCTGTCCAGTCCTTTATTTATAAACCGATGACGTTAACTGCAAACTTAATAAAATATTAAGAGATATCAATTATACGTTATGATCGAGAGCTGAGACGAACTGTGATTGGTCGAGTCACCTGAACATATCAGCTGATCATAAAAATCAAACAGTTGAAGGACTGATACTCGTCTCCAGTGAGAGCACAGCTGCATGTTCACATCTGGAGTCTCTTTCAGACGTGAAACCAAAGAACCAAAGAAACGGTTTGAGGACAGAGGCGTGGCATGTGAATATTACATATACAATATATATTATTACATGTGAGGACGATTCTGAGGAGACTTGAAGAGACAGAATCAGTGCGTTGGTCTGAAACCTGGCGTCACTGTAGGTGACCTCAGGTTGGTAAGGTCAGGGTGACTCCTGCATACAACACGTGGCCAGAAGAGTGTCATCAGGGGAGTAATCGATTACTCCTCTGTTGGCACTAACAGGAGTAATCGATTACCTTCTCCCTCGGGGCGATTGAGATGATGTGAGAGTTTTGCTGTCGTCCATCTTTATTTACAGTTTAACTCTGTTTCAGTTCATCACAGCAGTGTAACTGGACTGGACCATTTCAAATGGTTCCTTCCACCTGACCCGTGTGTGAGTGTGTCTCTTTCAACCGGATCATCACAACCAGTTGTTGTGCTTCGGTTGCCATGATGACAGGGCGCGACCTGAAGAGGTCAGAAATGTCGTGAGAGGATGTGAACAAACATGGAGTCGACACTCAGGTGCCGACTCCTCATGTTCCTGATGTTTATTAAACGTGGAGGACGATGGAGACGTTTTCTCTCAGCAGCTCAACGAGACGTCTCTGAAGACAGACGGGCGGCGGCACCTCAGTGTCTCTGAATCAGAGACTGGAAACTAATCTGGTTTTATTTTCCTCTGGGTTTGAGTCTGAACAGAAACTGAGACTTTAGTAAACAATGACCGTCCTCTTCCTGATTGGTTCTCATCAGTCACATGCTGTCAGTTACACTCCCACCTGAAAAAGGACACAAAGACAAACACTGGAGGAAGCTGGCTTCTACTTCCTCCTCTTCAGGAACCCCTGAGCTTCTTTCTGCAGTCTGTCCACGTCCTCCTTGCTGCTGTCCTCCGAGTCCGGAGGGACGTAGTCGGAGTCCTGGCCCACGTCTTCGCTGTCGTCATCGATGAAGCTGTCGTCGTCTTCGTCTTCGTCTTCGTCTTCGTCTGGGCTCTTCCTGGGGACAATTTGTGATCGAGCTGCAGAGACGTGATGACATCATGTGAGGAAACTGTCACCAGAACATTCTGTATGGTTCTCAAATGTTTCTGTGATCTCTGATGAGCTGGTTCAGGCGTCCACACTCTATCACGTGCTGAAAGCTGCAGGGACACACATGTTGTGTGATGTGTGAGATGTGTGACGTATAAAAGCAGCTCACCTGCTGTCTTTGTGTGTTTGTATTCTTTCCTGTGAAGAGGATTCTTCCTGTGAGAGAAACACAGATTATGATCAGACTCACACAGACACTGTAATGGAACTTTCTGTCTGTGGTCACACCATGTCTGTGTGTGTCTCACACAGACACAACCTGTCTGTGTGTGTCTGTGTGGGACACAGAGACACAACATGACCTGAATTACTCCACAGCTGCTGTTAACACAATAATGATAATTAAAATGCTGACAGATGGTGAGGACGACAGCGTCGGTCCAGTTAGCTTAGCTTAAAGACTGGAGACAGGTGGAAACAGCTAGCCTAGCTCTGTCCAAACAAAACCCACCAACCAGCAGCTAAAGATCCTGAATTGACTTGTTACAATCTGCTGTGAAACAGGTGTCACAAGTTCGATTCCTCGTGTTAACACACGTCTGGTAAAAATCTGACGTGTGACGTCACATCAACTGTCGTGGATTGTGATTGGTTGTTGACAGGACCTAAATGCTCTGAATGTGCATCACGCCCCCTGGAGGTCAACATGGAAAGTCATGATGACAGCCTGCACCTCCAGCTCCGACTGAAACAGGTCCCCGTGGGCCGGTCATCAGGTTTCCCATCATGCCTTTCAACCGATGCCTGTCATCTTCAGGTACAACAACATGTCTGACCTGTAGCAGCCTGTGCCGTAGGGACACTCGGGTCGGTCCTCCTCCTCCTCCTCCTCCTCCTCCTCGAAGTCACTGTCCCCGGGGTGACTGGTCTCCTGGAAATGAACCGGGTTCTTCCTGGAGAAACAAACGTGTGGATAAGAGGTTTTCAGTCTCTCACGCTGCGTCGTCTCAAACACAAACATTTGTTCCTGAAACTAAAGACACTGATTCCAGCAGCAGAAAGTCAACGCAGCAGGTCTTCTGAAAATGTCCGGCTGCTGAGGACGAGGACGAGGACGAGGACGAACCTGTAGCAGTCCTTCCCGTATGGACACGGCGGTCGTGACCGAGCAGAGACAGACGAGGATGCTTGAGTCCCCTGTCGTTCGTCTTTCGACTTCCTGTCCTCCTTCTTGGATTCGGTCTCCTCAGGGTCCTGTGTCATGGCGGCGGTGCTGGTCGCCCTGGATGTCTCTCCTGCTTCTCCCTCCTCTCCCACCTCCATGGCGAGGCTGTCGGCCTCGCTGCTTGTCTCAGGTCTGCTGGAGCCATGATGACGGGCTGTGACATCATCCTGGAAGTCGACAAATCAACAGACGGGTCGGAACATTTAAATATTTACATTATTCATATCAATGGAATCTAATTCATTCATCTCCAAGAAACAACAATTCTCAGAGATCACGTTTCAGAGGTTAAGGTCACGTGGACTTTCTCTCATCAGCTCCTTTCTGAGTCCAAGTGAGCGACAGAGGAACCACCTGAAACCTGAGGCTGCTTCAGAAGAGTGGAGACTTAGATCTGAGCTTAACTTAGGATCCAAAACAGAAAATCTTCTGATTTTACTTTAAATATAATTTGAAAAGTTTCCAAATATTCATTAAAGTTTCCACATCAATGAGTAATCAGTCTGTACGTTTATTTCTAAATGCTAAGCTAACGGCTAACAACCCTGAGACGTTTATTCAGGACATAGAGCAGTAGAGCAGAAGAATTCATTTGAACTCACTCTTCATCACTCACCTTCCTCCTCCTCTTCCTAGGATGCTCCTCCCCCTCCTCACTACGCCCCGCCCCCTCTGGTGATTGGGTGACAGTGGGCGTGGTCAATTTGAATGTTTTACTTCTCTTAACGGACGACTGAACTAAAAGAGACGAAGAGAAATTTAACATCAATGTTTTTATGTAAACAAAAAGATTTGCAGTCATGTGACGGACACGGGGGGGGTACCTTTGGGACTGGAGGACGAAATGGGAGCGACAGCTGCCGTCATCCACGCAGGTAAAACTCTCTTCTTCATCACAGACACAGCACGGCCATCATCCTCCTCTTCCTTTGGAGGCCTGAAGTCCTCCTGTGTGAAACAAGAGAAAACACAGCGCTCTGATTGGCCGCCTGCAGGTTTGCTCCAGCCTGTGATTGGTTGGACAACACTGACTCCAGTTCAGACACGTCACCTGATTGATTATCGTTTATATTCATTCATATATTTGAGTTTTGAAATCTAAGTCACAATGAACCATGAATCCAATAGATAATCCCAAAATGAATCAATAATGTTAAAACTTAAAGTCTAGAGTTTATGTAGCTGGAGACTTGAGAGATGTCCTTTAGAGACTCGTGATGTGAATCAGCTGGACGTGAATTCATTATGACAAATATCCAGTTGAATGAGAAAAGACAAAAGAGATAAAAAGGTCAGAACGATGTGTTGACTGAAAATGATCTAACGAGATCATCACCACATGTGGCAGCAGGGGGTGCTGTGGTTCAGTAGCTGTTACACAGTGTTGCTTTAAAGATCAAAGCAGCTCTGAACTGAAATGAGACCATTGCATCAGCAGGAGAACGTTTATTGGTTCTTGGTTTTTAACATGTGACCGTTTGACCTGATGTTTGAAAGTGTAAACGATGTGTAGTACACATGTTGGCCTGAGAGGCGTCGACCTGTTGGAGCCCTCGTTAGAGAGAAGGTCCCATTTGAATCGGTTCTTAACGACTCGAGGATCCGGAGCCTGAACAGTTGAACTGTGACATTTTAACAACCACATTTTAAATCATCTAAACGATTGGATGATCTACATTTCCCACGGGATTAATAAAGTGTCTATCTATCCATCTATCTATCCATCCATCTATTAAATATTCATGATCTTGTTTCCTGCTTCTCTGGTGATTTAGTTTTGAGTCAATGAACCTGATGTAAATGTCTGGGACCCTCCTCCTCCTCCTCCTCCTCCTCATTGGACAGAGCTGCCGAGGTTGGCTCCTCGTGAGGCGGAGTCTGTCCAGGGTCGAGTCTGATTGGACGAGCCGGCTCCACATCTGGCTTAGGAGAAGTGGGACGTTCCTCCTCTTCTTTTTCTTCTTCTTCAAACGTCTGACTGTTTCTACAGGAAGTGACAAATTAAAAAAGACAGTTTGAAAACTCTGCTGCTCGGTGTGAGTGTTACATCGATCACATGATGACACGAGTCAACCTGAAGCCCGCTGGTATGAGATCAGATCCCACAGGAGCAGGAGGTTCATCTCACATCCCTCCTGACATGTGACTACCTGGGGGTGTGCTCTCCTGCACCCACAGCCAGCACCTGGTAGATGAACTGTCCCGGCAGCAGAGACAACACGTCTCCGTCCTGAAGAGGGGACCAGGACCCTCTCCTCAGAGGTCGAGGGTCGTCAGCGAGGGACGACTGAATGAAGCACGGGTTCATGTGCATCTAGAGACGCAAGCAGAGGATGAACCAGTTTGTGTTGTTCAATGATATGAAGGATTTGAAAGATGAGTGAAGCTTCTGCAGAATGACGGGTCTGGTGTCGAGCTCCAGGTCCACAGTCGAACACTGATCCACACAGAAACATGAGGGATCGAACATGTGACGTCTGTTTCACACACCGGTCAGGAGCACAAACTTTAAATAAAGATGGACGACATGCTAAAGTGAAGCCAAATCATCTGGATCGCCCCCTGGTGGTTGGCTGCAGTATAGACCACACCCTGCCTCCTGCATGTTAGCAGATGGGACAAAGTAGACGTTATGTTCATGTTGTTCAAAGATGGTTTCTGTCATTTCAGGTAACGTTCTCCGGTAGTTCCTACGAGGTCTGCTAGCTTAGCCACTTCTGGTGGACTTTTAGGCTAACAGCGTTTTGTGGACTCGAACACTTCACCCCTCGTGAGTAGATAATGAGGGAAGTTTCACTTATGGTGAACTGTCCCTTTAAGATCTGAAACGTATCTGTTGGATTAAGTGACAAGCAGCAGAAACTAAGCAGCAGCTGTTCAGGGACTGGGTCGGTTCTTCTCGTTAATAAAATCAAAGGTTTAATTCATGAACACAAACAGACGATGAGGTAAATAAGAGAGGAACTCTGAACCTGAACTGATTCATGAACCTGGAGCCACTCTTTATGAAGAGGGTGTGGATCTCAGATCGTGTTGGACACCAGGGGGCGATCTAGACACTTCTCTTTAGGGAGCCGTTGGTCACTGATCATGTCCACGTCACCTTAAAGGACTGAATGTCCCTGATGGAATGAACGAGTGATGATGGTTTCAGTTCTTTTCCTTTGAAGAAGAGAGGAACTCACAGGTTTGATCTGCAGCCGGCCGCTCAGGTTCTGCAGCAGCCCGTGAAGTCTGGACACTCTCTTATCACTGACCTGGGACCACGTGGAGACAAAGCAGGGGACGACCTTCAGCACATGTTAGTTTGACCTTCAGCACATGTTAGTTTGACCTTCAGCACATGTTAGTTTGAGGGAGAAGATGACTGTTACTGTTGATATTAATTATGTTCAATGTCCTGTGAAAAATATAAACACAAAATATTCATTTTAAAACGTTTATTAAGATGTAATTAAAGCAATTATTTTGCTATTTAAATAGTTTGAATTCGTTTTCTGTCAACTGTTTTTTAGAAGCTCCATGAGCTGAAGACCTGTTCCTGACAAGTTCCTGACATGTTCCTGACATGTTCCTGACATGTTCGTCCTTCAGGGGTTGAGATCAAACACTCAACTGGGCTCCTGACCAGAGGAGATGGCTCCTCCACCTGAGGAACCTTCCCCTTCAGGAGATCTGCTCCGTCTAACACACCTGTTGTCCCAGGCGTCCTCCTCGAGGACCTTTTCCTCTCAGGTGGTTTTACTAATCTTTTATCTTATTTGAATTATTTGACAGTTTAGTCGTTCTACTGGCACCTTGGTGTATTCTGTTTCCCGCCCTTTTGTTGTTCCACTGGTGAAGTTGGTCAACGAGTGGTTTTTAATGTGTTAAATCAATCCCAGTGACGTTGACCAGGGTTAATCCGGTCACACCCCGGGAGGACAGGTGACATGTGACCGTTTGGTGAACCACAGGATCCACTGACGTCCCAGTTCAACTAAACCACAGAGGACACTCACTCCCAGTAGGGGGCCCCTGCCCAGCACCGTCTCCCCCGGCGGCAGGTGCACCGGGGCCCCGCCGTCCAGCGGGACCAGGTCGAAGCCGGACATGGGTCAGCTCAGCCCGGGTCACTGGGTCACTGGGTCACAGGGTCACTGGAGGCGCTGGTTGGAAAACACACAACAACACTGAGACTGGGAGCACGTGCACAGGAAGGCTCAGCTGACGTCACAGAAGGAGCGTTACCTTTGTTCACCTGAGGAGAAAATCCCGCGAAGACAGATAGAAACAAACACAAACAAACAAACAAACAAGCCCACTCCTCCGGCAGCACCAGCACTTCCGGGACGCAGCAGCGCATGCGCACTGGAGCAGAACGCAGGCGTGGCTCTGTCCTGTAGATTCACATCCGCAGATTCACCAAACTGAATCACCTCCTATTATATGTTTATTTTTAATGAAGTAAATATTTGCGTTAATAGCTAAATCTCAGGTGAGGTTATAGATGACTACATTACATTCTATAATGAAATAAACACTTAATAAACAGGAAACGACTTATACACTCAGAAACTCATTCTGATCATTTAAAATGTTATTGTTTATTAGCTAAATATTGTTGTGTGTTTTAAATGTAGCAGCAATCTGCAGAGAGAAACTTTATTGATTTTATTTTAGACAAAATGTTAAAGTGTTTTTTCTTTGCAGGATGACGCCCTGTGCGCATGCGTGTTTCACCCAGTGACGTGTGTAAACAACCGTTGAGACATTTAAACCTTCAGCTGTCAGACACCGAGGGGACACGTCACGGTAAGAGGACATCGTTAGCACGAGACACTGTTAGCACGAGACACTGTTAGCAAGAGGACACTGTTAGCAAGAGGACACTGTTAGCAAGAGGACACTGTTAGCAAGAGACACTGTTAGCAAGAGACACTGTTAGCAAGAGACACTGTTAGCACGAGACACTGTTAGCAAGAGTCACTGTTAGCACGAGACACTGTTAGCATGAGACACTGGTGGCAAGAGACACCGTTAGTACGAGATACTGGTAGCATGAGACACTGTTAGCAAGAGACACTGTTAGCATGAGACACCGTTAGCAAGAGACACTGTTAGCACGAGACACTGTTAGCACGAGACACCGTTAGCACGAGACACTGTTAGCACGAGACACTGTTAGCAAGAGACACTGTTAGCAAGAGTCACTGTTAGCACGAGACACTGTTAGCACGAGACACCGTTAGCAAGAGACACTGTTAGCAAGAGACACTGTTAGCACGAGACACTGTTAGCACGAGACACTGTTAGCAAGAGACACCGTTAGCAAGAGACACCGTTAGCAAGAGACACTGTTAGCACGAGACATCGTTAGCAAGAGACACTGTTAGCACGAGACATTGTTAGTAAGAGACAGAGGGACACTGTTAGTAAGAGACAGCGGGACACTGTTAGTAAGAGACAGAGGGACACTGTTGGTTGAGACAGGTTGTCCATGAACCTGTCTGTGATACTCTGCTGTGACCAGGACTTGGACAGGACCTGTCCCTGTGTCATCACATATTTGTCTTCTCTAACCTCTCAGGTGGTTTCAAACTGTTGGACTCTATCATGCAGCATGAGCCCACGAGGACGACCTCCGTGCTCCACCTCAGTGGAGGAGGACCGTCCCTGACGTCCACCAAGAGGACCGAGCCTCAGAACTTTGCAGAGTCTCTTCCCTCAGAGATGAGCGTGAGGATCTTCAGTGAGTTGGACCCGGAGAGTCTGTGCAGCGCGGCCTGCGCCTGCAAACTGTGGCACCAGCTCATCGAGGACAGCGAGCAGCTGTGGAGGACTCAGTGTCTGCTGGTCCGAGCCGTCTGCCAGAGGGAGGTGGACAGGGACCGGAGACACGGGCTGTCCTGGAAGGTTGGTGGACGGTGCCGTGGACGGTGCTGGGGAAGCAGGGCTGCTGCTGGAAAGGGCCCACGCCATGAGATGTCTAAAAGAGATGTATAAAGAAAAAGATAATAGTCTTTAAACTCTGTTCTCATTTACTTACAAAGATTTGTTTTTAGAAATGATTAAAATAATTATTATATATAAATAATGCATCATGGTACACGGGCCTGGGCGTGGACTTGGTGTCAGTGGCGCTGAGCAGCCGGTCCGGCCCTGGCAGGGAGGTCAGTCTCAGTGGCAGCCGGAGGAGGAGCAGATGATTCAAGGCTCCTTCAGCTTCCTGAGGAGCTGGACACTGTCCCATGTGTCCTCATGTGTCCTCATGTGTCCTCATGTGTCCTCATGTGTCCTCATGTGTCCTCATGTGTCCTCATGTCTGTCACAGCTCCTCCTCACACGAGAGCTCTGGTATCGGAGCCTGAAAAACTCAGCTGTGTCTGTTTACGTTTCATCAGTGGCTTCCTCAGAGAGATCCTTCTCCAACCTGTGACGATTAGAAACATGGTCACGGTCCAACATGATGCAAAAGAGACTTGATGAATGTTCACAGACATTAGAGCTCTTCAGACATCAGTGACCTAATGAGACGTTGTCTCCACAGAGCCTCAGGTCCTCTCTCCACGGCCCTGCTGGGGGACCACAGATAAAACCTCTAGTTTCTTTGTGCTTGTCTAACGTTCACAGTTCATCACATGGAGGCTCTGGCCCAGTCGCCTCTTTTCCTCTGTTCATTAAAAGTGTTCCTATCAATAAAGAGAATGTCCGTCCCGTCCTCTGATTGGCTGCGGCTTCCTCTCTGCAGGTGACGTTGGTGAGGAACTACACTCGCAGCTGCCTGAAGAGCGATTGGCTGAGAGGAAGGTACAGTCACGTGAGGTCCGCGGAGGAGCTGAGCGGCAGGAGGATGACGCTGCTCGACGCCGAGACGTGGGGGGAGATCCTGGAGGCGGAGCTAGACAGATGACTTCAGGAGATCAGAGGATCTTCTTTGTATATTTTGTATTTTTATCACACAAACAGCTGGACGTGTTTTTTTTACTTTTTTAAGAAAAAGAATCATGTGGAAAGAGAATGAATCAAATGGAACAGGAACTTTATTGGTGAATTGTTTCTTCAGCTGTTTCATTGCTTCGATGTAAATATGTAATAAATCTCTTTGTGAAACTCATGATGCCGATTATTAATGAAGCCGTTTCTTGGTAAAGTTCTGGAGTTTATTACACTGGAACATCTTTCTATAGGCAGGGATCATACTCATTTTGATCAATGGATTTCCAGGACTTCTCAATAACTTTAAATTTCCATGATCATACATTTTGTGAGATCTCGGTGTATACATGAAAGTGACCACATTTAGTATTTAAGCTGACAATGAGAATTCCAAAGTAAACCTTGAATTACACAAATGAATGAGTCAATAGTTTGATTGAGGTCTTTGTCTGTTGTGACCCATCACATGTACTTTTCCATTTGTAGCCGAGCATGTTTAAATCTACACTTCCCTGGCAGAGTGCTTTATCCCGCCTGCTTCCCCACCGAGCCTTTCACTTAGTATCAGAGCGTACGCCTGCTTATAGTTAGAGCGTATTTCTTTTAAAAGCATTTGAATTATTGAAAACTCCGCGTAAATGAACGACATGAAAATATGAATATAACAAATTTCCATGACTTCTCCAAAACTTTTGGGATTTTTCAAGCACTTTTCCAGGCCTGGAAATAAACATTTAACATTTCCAGGTTTTTGATGACCCTAGGAACCCTGTATATGGCTTTCTTTTAGACATGGGCTGAAAATGATTTTATTACATTTAAATAGTTCATGAACATTTGAATGTGCTGGCCTTTTAAATGTGCAGTTTTGTATTTGACCACCAGGTCCCAACACACAAATCAAATCCCTTGAACCAGAACAAACCTGAGGACATATCTTATTCTGAAAAGTAACGGCAGAGGCAGCCCCGCAGAGCTTCCGCTTTTATTTTGACAACAGGAAGCGTGCTTCCCCCCAGCTCGACAGTGGTCCCCGCTCAGCATCCACAGGCCGAGACGGAAGCGACTGAACCCGGGACGATGGACGACGTTCCCCCGCTCGTCCACCTCGCCATCTCCCTGAAGATCCAGCCTAACGACGGAGCCGTGTTCTTCAAGGTGGACGGAAGCCGCTTCGGTCAGAGCCGAACCATCAAGCTGCTCACGGGCTCCAAGTACAAGATCCAGGTGGAGATGAAGCCCGGAACCGTGGAGGCCACGTAAGACCATGAAGGCGTTCAACGACGATGAGGACAGGGAGTGAAACCTCCTCTTCCTCTTCCTCCTCTTCATCTTCATCTTCATCTTCCTTCTCTTCCTCTTCCTCTTCCTCTCCTCCTCTCCTCGTTTAAAGACGAGTAGGTCAGGGAATGAAACCTCCTCTTCCTCCTCTTTATCTTCATCTTCATCTTCCTTCTCTTCTTCTTCCTCTTCCTCTTCCTCTTCCTCTTCCTCTCCTCCTCTCCTCGTTTAAAGACGAGTAGGTCAGGGAATGAAACCTCCTCCTCCTCCTCCTCTTCATCTTCCTCTTCATCTTCCTCTTCCTCTTCCTCCTCTTCTTCTTCCTCTTCGTCTTCGTCTTCCTCTTCCTCTCCTCTCCTCGTTTAAAGACAAGTAGGTCAGGGAATGAAACCTCTTCCTCTTTCTCTCCTCTTCCCTCTCCTCCTCCTCTTCCTCTCCCTCTCCTCCCTCTTCCTCTTCCTCTTCCTCTCCTCGTTTAAAGACGAGTAGGTCAGGGAATGAAACCTCTTCCTCTCCTCTTCCCTCTCCTCCTCCTCTCCTCTCCTCTCCTCCCTCTTCCTCTTCCTCCTCTCCTCTCCTCTCTTCACCTCTCCTCCTCTCTCTTCCCCTCTCCTCCTCTCCTCTCCACTCCTCTCCTCTCCTCTCCTCTCTTTTCCTCTCCTCTCTTTTCCTCTCCTCTTCCTCTTCCTCTTCCTCCTCTTCTCCTACTTTTCTCTCTTCCTCCTCTCCTCCTCTTCCTCCTCCATGATTAATGAACCATGTGTTACTGGACCCCGGGTGCTGCCCCTGAGGCTCAGGTGGAGGTGGGCGTGGTCCAGCTGCTTAAAACAACTCAAATTAAGATTTTTTTTAAAGCTGGTCGTGATTTATTAAAATAATAAAGAAAGATTCTTAAATTGGTCCCTAAAATGTTCCTGACTTTATGATGGGGATCTGAAGAAGGACAGGAGAGCGTTCAGGTGCCAGGGGGCGCTGTCTCCTTGGTGTCGTGACCGGCTCAGTGTGAAGGATGTCGTGACTCAGTCATGTGTCGTACATGTGAACGTAGACATGTGGACTGAGTCACGACATCGTCATGTGACTCTGGATCTGAACTGGAAACCTCAATGTGAAGCGTCAGTCGTGTTCTGCTTCTGGGTTCTGCAGCCAGTCCCATTAGAGATCCCAGTCTGAACGTCCTCCCCAGTGTGACCCAGTTCAAACGGGGGGGGGGTCGGGGGGGGGGGGGGGGGGGGGGGTTCAGGGCAGGTTGTGACCTTTGGCCTCAAAGACAAAGACTGGTTCCCCTCGTTGAAGCGAAGAGGACCTAACATCACAACATGCTCTTCTTCCTCCTCACAGCAACATGAACATTGGAGGCATCGTCTTCCCTCTGGAGCAGCAGTCGAGGGACGAGGACTCGGTGGTTTATCACGGAAAGTACGACACGGAGGGCGTCCCGCACACCAAGAGCGGAGACCGGCAGCCTGTCCAAGTCAGCATCGAGGTGAGACAGCAGCGCCACCTTCAGGAGGCATCAGGGACAAGCTGGTTGTATTTGAAGTATGAGATCAGAAGTCCCTGATCATTGTAGCTGTTGGTGACCCAGTCTCTTTCTGTCCAGTTCAACAAGGCGGGGACATTCGAGACAGTCTGGCAGGCAAAGTACTACAACTACTACAAGAGGGAGCACTGCCAGTTCGGGAACAAGTTCAGCAACATCGAGTACGAGTGCAAGCCCAACGAGACTCGGACCCTCATGTGGATCAACAAGGAGACGTTCAACTGAGTCCACCCTGTCCTCCAGCAGACACCAGCCGGGACCGGGGGCGGACCAGCGCTGGGTTCCAACATCAGCATCTCAGTAAAAGGACAACTCTGGTTTCTGTTTTGTTTTATGATAAATGGGAGAAAATATCTGTAGCAGCCGTCTGAGCTTTTCAAAGTGTTTTTACGTCAAAGCTTCATTTAGCAGATTTGTTTTCTGGCAGCTTCACAGCTAAATGAGAACAGTTTGAAAACCAGAGGGACAGACAAGGGAATGTCCTTCACCTCTAAATCTGTCTCCACACCTCAGTGATCAACCTTTAGAGTTTAGTCATAGTTTTAATAAACCATACATTTAGTCAAATGAGCTTGTCGGCCATCTTCTAAAAGCTTTGAATCACATTTCAAGTCAGTGTATCAGCAGCGGAACAGGAGGAGTTCAGTTCAGCTCCATCACGGGAGTCAGTCGATGCTAACATCACGATAATAATCCACTGGCTAATGTCGGAGCTGCAGAAACTCGTTCATCAGGTGTGAAGGTTCCTCGGAGCAGAGCAGGCTCTGATGCTAACTGATGCTAACCACAGCCCCATCATCACCTGTCCAATTCAGATGGAGTCAGTTAATCAGACTTGTAGTTGTGTAGTTCCCCTGCTTCCAGTGTTGGTGCTAAGCTAGGCTAACCTCTATTGTTGTGTGTGATAACAAGACTTGATCTTCACGTCAGTCTCACAGAATGAATGAGTGAAATCCTCAAAATGACCCCGTTTCTCCTCTAGTGAAAAAGAATGGTGAGAACTTCCCCTCTATAACTCGAGTTACCCCAGCGCACGTCGGGACGGACTGAGCACAGCTAGCACGGTGTTAGCTGAAGTCATACGATGGGTGGAAGACGTATTTAACTTTATTTATTAACTGTGTCAGTGTGTACAGAACCGACTGGATAAGTTTCCTTTTTATTAAATGGATAAAAACACTAAACGCACAGTTTGAGTTTTTTCCTCTTTTGAATATTTAGCTTCATGTTTCTTTGATAATCTCAGA
This sequence comes from Platichthys stellatus, assembly GCA_016801935.1. Classification (NCBI taxonomy): domain Eukaryota; kingdom Metazoa; phylum Chordata; class Actinopteri; order Pleuronectiformes; family Pleuronectidae; genus Platichthys; species Platichthys stellatus. Next base: position 26,432,417 of record CM028858.1, read on the forward strand.
TTCATAACAACACAGCTAATGTTAGCATTCAACTACTTCTTGGCTAACATTAAAATTCAACCAACATTTCTGTTCAACACTGTGACATGATACGATAACAAGAGTTTCATTTTATCTACGCATTAAAAACTGTCCTAGTATAAAATGTGTGGTCTGAATGCTAAATGCTAAATGCTTCATGTTACATAACGTTTCTGAAGCCGAGGGAAAAGACACAAGGGCATTTGACTTAGTTTTTAAAACATTATGTTCAAACAGTTCACAGCAACACAACAGTTTTTTCTACGTTAGCATCGGATTCGGCATTTACATTACAATCTTCATTCCAGCTAGCTAGGAAGTGGTTGATTGCTGACGTTAACTAGGAAGTGGTTGATTGCTAACGTTAGCTAGGAAGTTAGTTGAACGCTAACGTTAGCTTGTGGTTGAATGAACGTGTAGCTGAAGCTTCATTTCACTTTGTTACGTTTGTGCTGTAACTGCTTTTGTGTTTGTTGGTTTTTTTTTGACGTGTGTGACTGGATTCATTTTGCCACATGATCAGTGTTTGTGTGTCGACATCTCAGTGCTTGAACTTTGCGGTTGTGTTACGTTAGTGAAGAGTGTAACGTGTCTCTGTGAATAAACCAGTAACACAACCAACAGGAGCCGCTGCAGTTTTTATTGTTCACTTGAGTATTTCATTGTTTCTCTGGTAGAGGGGGGGGGGGGGGGTGTCCTCCGAGTGCTGAGCTCCAACTGGTTCTCCGACTCGGACTTCAGAACAACGTCACAGTCGAGTAACACAAGCTAATAAAGTCCCAGTTGCACAGGAACAATGTGAACACTAGCCAGCTAGCTATTGTTAGCAGAAACCAGTTCATAATAACTGGTTACGCACATTTTCACGCAGACCAACACGGTAGTAACACGTCCAAAGACATGACAAAGTGCTCTGTGTACAACACCTTTAATGATTGAACTAATACATGAATTCATGAATCTGTTCATGAATTCATGTGTAACAAAGACGTAGAAAACATCCTGGAAATGAAGCGTGTAAATAATTTAAAGGGGACATATTATGAAAATTCCGTTGTTGTAGTGCTTCTACACGTTAATGTGGTATCTGGTCTACGTCCCAAAAACAACTCCCACGATTTGTTGTGGTTCCTCTCTGTCAGAAACGATACGCTAGAGTGCGTCCAATGGGATTAGGACCGAGAGGTAGGTCATGTTCCAACCACGCCCATGTAGGAAGTCTCGCTACAATGCCCCCCCCCCTCAGCTCAACTGATAAACGTATACAAAACAAAGAGACACATTCAACCTTATTCATGGAACTTTTCTTTATTTAAAATTAATCTTTAAAAATATTCTGTTTCATGTCAGTGTTTTAGAGTTAAAGATCAAATGATTTCATCATGAGTGTAAATGTAAAACTAAATAAAGTCCAAACCAACTGCGATGTTCTGATTCGTCGATTCCTTCAGGATCAGTCAGGACAGTTTCATTAGCTTAGCTTAGCTTAGCTTAGCTTAGCTTAGCTTAGCTTAGCCTTCATCTGGTTTCGTCTTCTCTTCACAAACACACGTCCTGTGGGTTTAACGTGGAGCTGGTGCGGTGGCGTCACCGGTTGATTCTCAGGTTTGGTGTGAACGTGTTCCGGCTCCGGCTCAAGTCGCTGAGCAGAAAAAATTCAAACTCACAACTGAACCTGAATCCACAATGTTCAGTTTGTGTCTGGATTCAACACAACACAATACACTTTATCACACAGAGCGAGGCTAACGGCTTCCCCTGCGCCCAGTCTTAATGCTAAGCTAAGCTAACTATACAGTTCATTGATGTCCCCATCATAATGATAACTAGTGAAAATGATCTGAAGTGAATCTTAACGCAGACAAAAGTTTTCTTTAAACAAAACGTGATTCCAAAAATAAATGAGACAGAAAAGAATCAAGAAATTAGAGTTTTACAGAATTTGTAGCAGACAAATCTGTATTGTGAGTGTGACATCACACCTGCAGCTGTGATGTCACGTCCCAGCTGTGATGTCACGTCCCAGCTGTGATGTCACGTCCGAGCTGTGATGTAGTGAATCTTAACGCAGACAAAAGTTTTCTTTAAACAAAACGTGATTCCAAAAATAAATGAGACAGAAAAGAATCAAGAAATTAGAGTTTTACAGAATCTGTAGCAGACAAATCTGTATTGTGAGTGTGACATCACACCTGCAGCTGTGATGTCACGTCCGAGCTGTGATGTCACGTCCCAGCTGTGATGTCACGTCCCAGCTGTGATGTCACGTCCGAGCTGTGATGTCACGTCCCAGCTCCCAGGTTCTGGGCGGCGTTCAGTCGCTGTCGTCTTTTCTCCATCGCCCGCAGCTTCTTCAGCTCGATCTCTGCTGCCGAACATTTACCACCAGCTGAGGAAGAGAAACAGGAAGCAGGTCAAACAGTGCCGAGGCTCCGCCCCCACAACAGGACTTCCTCTAAAAGGCCGTGTGGCTGCTCGGGGGGGTTCACAGCGGATCTCACCTTCTCCGGCTGCAGTGGAAACCGGGTTGTTCGGCCTCTTGAAGGTGAACTGCTCTTTGGAGTTCCTCAGCGGCGCCGCAGCAGCTGACTGAACCCGGCTGCTCGCCGCGGTGCTGAGGCGGCTGGATCCTGAGGTGGATCTGAAGGAATCCTTCACCTGAACGCCTGCAGTGAGGTGAGAGGACGGGGCGGCCGCCAGCCTGCGACCCGTTTGCTTCTGGAGAACCGGCTGCTGATTGGCCGGCTGGGGGCTCCTGTTGTCCCAGGCTCTGTTGGACGTCTGACGGATAAGAGGAGTCTGTTTGGCGGACATGTTGTCCGAGCTCTGGTTCTGGTTCTCCAGGTCCTCACACATTTCACACAGCAGGTCGTCGTCAGCCGGATCGTCCCAAACCGGGTCGGATAAGAAGAAGGCGTCCAGGTCCTCGTCCAGGACGTCAGAGACGCCCCCGGGCTCCACGGGGGACGACAGTACCACGGGCTTCTTTAGGAGACTCGGAGCTGCTGTTTTCAGATCAGCGTTCGAGGCCGACGAGGTGAAAACACTCGGATCAAACCAGGACTTCTGCGGTTCTGAGTTTGACGTTTGTCTGAGAAACTGAGACTGAACGGACAAACAGGAAAACGTGTCCTGGCCTGCTGGTTTGGAGCTGGTCCCCGTCTGGATCCTCCTCACAGACAGGGTAGGATTCCATTCCAGCTTGAACGTTGTTCTTTGTCTCACGTTTTCTTTTTCCACTTTACGACCAGCGTTTACGTCCGTCTGGTGAACCGGGTCGCCGGTCCGGTTCTGTGTGGAGCTGTGAACCGGAGCCGTGAACTTCTGAGGATTCTCTGTCATCTCCAAAACCAGTGAATCCATTAACAAGTCGTCGTTTTCCCAGTCGTCCTCGAACTCATCGCGAGCTGCCCCCCCGTGACTGTTGGTGGTGGAAGCAGCTGCAGATTTCCCAGAAGCCTCTTTGGAAGATGAAACGTGAGCAGTCACCTGACTTAACCTGCCACTCACGTGTTGGGTGGGTCCATCAAACAGGAAGTCCAGATCGCTCTCCGTGTGTTGGTCCAGGAGAACGTGAGCGTCCGTCCCGTTCGGTTTAGAATCCTCCTGGTCGTGGTTCTCCAAGATGTCCTCAGACAGGAGCTCCAGACTCTGCTGGTCCTCCTCTTCGTCCTGACGGAACATGTTGAAGTCAAACTGTTTGGCCAACTTCAGCAGCTCGTCCACGCCGTTCGACCTGAGGAGGAATAAAACTCTTATTGGTCTTTCAATCAAAATCCATGTCCACACATGAACTGAGTGAAACAAGTTGTGTAGTTAGTGTGTGTGAAGCAGCAGGTTGTCGGGTCCGACTCGTTCAGATCTGGAATCTCCTCGTGGTTCCAAGTGGACGTCTTCGTCTTCTACGTGTCCGGCTCCTCTTCTTCATCCTGAGATGTTTG
>CM028858.1:26446510-26463181 GCA_016801935.1 Platichthys stellatus
CAAAGAATAAATAAATACAGTGCATAAATTGGATCTACTGCCTCTCAGATGTACATGTATTTCTGTTTTAATGTCTTCAGTCTCTAGGGGTGAGCAAATTATATTTGAACCCTAAATACTCATCATGTCTCCTTGTTTAAATACGTGGAGATCTATCCTGGGACTGGAGTCATGGTAGAGAAACTGGCGTGGGCCTATGCAGACAATGCAAATTCGGCTACAGTATTTGTGAGGCATCTGCTCACAGCAGTCTTCCCAGTGGAGATACTGCTGGTGAGCAATCTTCGAGGGGGGAAACGAGGCAGAGGAGATGCTCGTCTACCTCTGGACAAAAGTAAACTGGATGCTATCTACAGTAAGTTTTCAACCTTTTATGGTGTTTTAAATCAAAATCTGTTTATTGAAGGATTTTCAATATATATATAAGTGCAATGCTGAATGGACATTACAGAGGAGGTAAACATGAGGTCAACAATCAACACCAATGTGTCCAGACAGACATGAATTGGGCAATATAACTTCAGGAAAAGAAAACACAAGGTTACCTTTTATGGTGTTTTGACAATAGTCCATGCTTTTTTGTTGCTGATTTCAGACGAGGAATATGTATGGAGTCATACACCATACCAGCATTCTACATTGTCAGACTTTAGTGGGAGTTGTGTTTAATTTGATAAGAGGCATGGAGAACCTATCTACACAACATTTATATGTATAACTGTTAATGAAAAATGCCTCTGTCAAATGGAAGAACCTAATTCATAGAATACTGTCTGATCTTCCTTTTCTTTCTTTATCTGCACATGTGTAATATTGGTCCTCTCATGACATGCTATTGTAGGCTACCACTTTCTCTGCTGTTTCAAGTGCCTCTGAAATCTTTATTTTTGTCCAACAGCAAATAAACAAATGTAACACATTTAGGAAAATATGCATTTTTTGCAGCATTACAGATATTGAAAGCATTTATAGACTGCAGTTATGTAGCTGGAATGGTAGACAGTAGTATTGCAGTAGTGAAGGGACAAATGAAGTTTCGTCACTTTCATATGTGAGTTACATGTTTGTTATGATAGAAACTTATATGAAGCTGTATGAAATAATTCATGAAAAAGTATGTAATTTTGATAATTGTATTGCAAATTTCATAGGCTGAATTCCCTTAACATACAAAAAATTCTATATGAAATGGTACATATTCCTATATGTTTTTATTGAGATTTTTATTAGATGCCATTTAATAAACCTATATGAAACATATAAAGACAGTATAATTTATATGAACAAATGGTATTTGTTCATATATGTAAAGTATATGTTTTTATAACAGGCATAGTAAAAAAACTGCAAAAATTATATGAAACATGTACGAAAAACATACGTTGATGTGTGCTTTCCTTATTTTCCACATACATGGTTCTCACATAATTCTTATGCAATTCTTTTTATTATATTGTATGAAAAGAATGCAAAAGTGGCCACTTTCAGGAGTAAATCATATATGACTTATATGATGCACAATACATGAAACATAAACTGGAGGTGATGGAAAGTTATATATATTTTTTACAAGTTTCTTCTATTTCTTTTCCCTATGGGTTGTCAATCACACAGAAACAAAAAACACCTCTACTGTGAGTACAGAGGGAAAAAGAGCAAAGAACAGACTTTCCAATTCACTCACCACACTCACTCCCAACATGCACTCCAACAGAGAGAGAGAGAGAGAGAGATTTTGATTTTTAAAACCCTACTTTATTCAGTTTTACAGAACAAAGAGTATGACAATCAATTATTCCTTTCCATCAAATAAATAGAGAATTAAAAATGGTAAACAAACAAAAATAAATTAAAAAATATGGCTAAAATGCAATTCATTTTCTTTTACAGTGCAGATCGCATCTTTAACACACCATACATCCTTAAATGTTTCGAGATTTTTCATTAACTCAAATCAAGCACAACTCTGGCTTTTACCAGGGCAGGAAACAGAACAATGACATTAGTCCCTGGTTGTTGCTCGACCTTATTTCTCCTAGTAATATAAATAGCCATCTTGGCTTGACCTAGGACGAAGTTCAAAATTTTACATACATTTTGTCTTTTCTTGACATACTTAAAACCAAGGACAAACGTCTCAGTGGAGAAAACTTCACCAAATGCACCAAACACATCTTTCAGCATACAAAACAATGGTTCTAACCTTAAACAAAGTGTAAAAGCATGAAAAACGGTTTCTCTTTGGTGACAGAAAGGAAATTCTTGACTTACATTTCTGTTTATCACTGAAACAAAAGCATTTACAGCAACTGCTCCATGAAGAATTCTCCACAGTAAATCACACACTCTCTTAGCCAATGGTGGTTTATAAAGAGCTCTACATTCCGGCCTCACCCCACTATTCAGTTTGAGAGCAGCGCTCCACGGTGTGTCAACCCTGCCCTCCAAACTTTTTTTATTAAAAACTTTGACACATGCATGATACAACTGCTTCCCTGTAACCATATTTAGCAGCATAGTGTTTGGGTTCCTAGATAGAAGTGGACCTGTACACTCGTCCAGATTGGACCCGACTACTAGCCGAGGGAAAAAGTCCTGCTTGTCCGGATGGCACACACCTTCACAATAGTCCACAAGCAGTTCAGTCTCATCTGTGGTACAGGCAGCACGCCATTTTTCCAGGAGCTGCGAAACCACCCGAAGCGACCTCAGCCCCAAAGCATCAACAAACCCTCTCCTATTCCCAAAGTCTGGCCCCGTCAGATCCACTACATCCTTCAAAGTGACGATCTTGGCGCCACACAGCATCTTCTGTAGCGCCGGGAAGTTGGTCGAGGAGACATCCAGACGAGCACCTCCAACCACAGGCTCTTGCAAGAGCCAATGTAAGGAGATTGCAGGGCCAAAACGTCTGACATTAAACAAGGCCCAGACTTTAAAACAACTGCGATAAAACGGTGGCAACTTTGAAAACAACCTCACATCTGGTTTCATCAAAAACAACGATTTGTCTAACCCCAAATCCCCCCCCATTTTCAGTATAGCACTGCAGTCCTACTCTGTAAGTGTATGAGGCCCTGCCCCCCCTCATCTTTTGGCAAAAACAAAACAGACTGAGGTACCCAATGTAGCCCATCCCAAAAAAAAATCCCCAAAACAGACTGAATCTTCTGCATCATGTCAGGTGGAGGGTCTACACAGGCTAGTATATGCCAGAAGGACGAAGCTACCAGATTGTTAATGATGAGTACACGCCCCCTGTAAGACATTTTAGACAAAAGCCACTTCCACTTTTCCAGCCTCCCCTTAACACTTTCAACCGCCCCCTCCCAATCTCTTCCCATGACCCCTCCACCTATTGACACAGCAATAGAGCCTCACTTTTTGACCAGTTAACCCTGGCTGATGAGAGTAACCCAAACTTCTTAAGGATGTCCACCACCACCTCTATATCTCTTCCCCCACTAATCATTAAAACTATATCATCAGCATAGGCTGACACACGAAGAGGTACCACACACCCAGGCACAGACACCCCCCTTAGAGTTATCGTTAATCTCTGCAAAAGAGGCTCTATTGCTAAAGAATATAACATACCGGACAGAGGGCTTCCTTGCCTCACACCTCTGCCAACCTTAAAGGGAGCACCTAAACCACCATTGACTTTGAGAATACTCTCCACATCACTGTACAGAACCCTGACCTTCTGAATGAAGCCTTCACAGAATCCAAAGGCATATAAGGTGTCCCACAGATATACAGCTATGCTCCACCCTATCAAAAGCTTTCTCTTGGTCTAATGAGACCAACCCCACCTTAAGCCCCAACATTTTTGCCATATCTATAACATCACGTACTAGAGCAACATTATCAAAAATGGATCTACTGGGGATACAGTATGTTTGGTCCGGATGGATGACCTGGTCTATCACCCTACATAGTCTGTTGGCCAGTGCTTTGGATAATAACTTATAATCACTACACAGGAGCGACACGGGTCTCCAGCACTTTATATCAGTGAGGTCACCCTTCTTAGGTAGAAGTGTGAGGACTGCCCTACGACAGCTCACCGGCAGGAGTCCTCCAGCAAGACTGTCGTTGAGCACTGCAAGCAAATCCTCCCCCACCACAGGCCAAAAAGATTTATAAAAGTCTATAGGGATTTCATCCAGGCCAGGGGCCTTGCCACACTCCATACCTTGAAAGGCCCTCTCCAGTTCCTCCAACGTCAGAGCTGAATCAGGTTCGGCCAAGGATTCCGCTGAAACCTGAGGCAATCCCTCCATGAACACACTGTCAGCCTGTTCACCGCTTAGTTCGCTCCTGTATAACTCTTTATAAAACTGTGTAGCTCTATTTCGAATACCATGCACACTGGTCAAAAGGGTTCCAGATTCAGATTTCAAAGAATGAATACATTTCCTCTGGCCATTTTTCTTCTACAAGCTAAAGAAAAATTTTGAAGGTACATCCATCTGATTTATATACTGAAAGCATGAGCGGACCAACGCTCCTTGTGCATTAAGACCTAACAGCTCAGCTAGGGCGCCTTTCTTGGTTGCCAAATTGTCAACGTCATCATTATCCCCAGTGGAATAAGCCAAATTTTGAATTTCTACTAACTCTGCTCCTAGAATTTCAATTGCCCGGGTTCTGTCACTTGTGATGTTTCGTGTATACTGTTTACACAATTGTTGGATTTGCATTTTGCCAAAGTCCCACCACTGTTGTAAAGAACTAAAAGATGCCTTGCACACACAAAACTCATCCCAAAAGGCTTTAAAAACATCCCTAAAATCCTTATCATGGGTTAAAGTGGTGTTAAAATGCCAATAAGCACTATTTGGCTTCATTGGGTTCAAAAAACACTGCCCACAACCGAACTATGATCTGAAAAGCTTACAGGAGTAATATCACAATTTTTAAGCATATTAAGATGATATTTAAAACAGTAAAACCTGTCAAGCCTTGCTAAGGAAATCATATTACTACGGACATGAGTCCAAGTATATTGTTTTTGCCCCTTGTGAAAATTTCTCCATATGTCGCTTAGGTCATGTGTCTGCAAACACTGCCTAAGTCTTTTGCGTGAAAGCATATGTGGCTCAACATGATTTCTGTCCATGTCTTGCTCTGTGCAATTAAAATCCCCCCCAATAAACAGATATTCCTCACTATTGCATCCAGAAATAACAGTGGACAATGTTTCTAAACTCTTTCTGCTGCAGAAGTTGGGGCATACACACAAACAAAAACAAAAACATAATTTTCAAAACAGGCTCTAACCTTTAATAATCTTCCCTCTATAACTTCCACCACTTCATACGAAATGGGAATAAAACTCTTGGTAAACAGACATGCAACCCCCCCACTAACGTTGGAACTGTGGCTCAAAAGGGTAAGACCCTCCCACTCTTGTGCCCAATCAGCTGCGTTCCTTGCATCACTATGTGTCTCCTGCAAAAGAATAACGTCCAGACGCTTAATGCGTGACAGCAGGTGAAGCTGTGCTCTTTTCAAGGGATCCCTGGCCCCATTGATATTTAGGGAGGCTACACGAAAATCACCCATGATAAAAAACAAAAAAGAAATAAAAATAACCTGTATAATATCAATCATTTTGCTGCTTGTTTGGGTGCTGTCTTCTTTGGTTTACTGCTTTTACCGAGAAGGGTATTTAACTTCGTGAGAAACTTGGTTAAACGGTTAACTTCAGTGTTAGAAAAAAGCCCGTCCGAAATGAACTGCTTTGTTTTAGCCATGAACTGCTCAAGATCAGGGAAAAAATCATCAATCCGAACATTTCTGACATTCTTTGTTTCACTCAGAAAATTTTGAATGTCTTCAACGGTGTAATCTTGAGTAGTATAGCCACCCTTTCTCAAGCTACTATCCACATTACAGTCAGACTCTAAGTCGCTTTCGACCGTAGGTTTATTTATGCCTCGTGTAGGCCTCAATTTCTTTGATTTAGCCGACTCATCACCTTGTGCTCGCTAACGATTTTTGGGGGGCACGCTTGGATCTTTAAACACTTTAAATTCATCCTTCGCTTCCCCTTGAGAGCTTTCATCCTCTGCATCCATCTCATCCGTTAGATAATTATTTTCTAAGGCTCTACTAGTGTTTACGGGCTCAGCTTGGGACACACCTTCCCCTGCTGGCTCAGGGGAAGGTTCACGAGGCCTATGCGCGGAGCCTACCTCAGCCGAGGAAATCCCCCCCTCTCCCTCCGTCGTAGCGCCACTCGCTTCTACACTCTCCCCACTATTGGGAACGTTAACACTGGGGGCTTGCTCGCTATTAGATTCCCCCTCAACGGGAGCACTATCCATTCTGTCCGGGCACGCACGCACCAAGTGACCAGCCCGGCCACAGCCAAAACACTTCATCAGGCACGAGGACACATAAACCGAATAATAGCCCTAAACCCCTCCACCGGCACATTCAGAGTAAAGTCTAAATCTTTGTTTTCTTTCGTTATCATAAACACAAACCGTCTGAACGACACAACATGTTTCAGGAGTGGATTGCTGCTGAAAATCGCGATCTTCCTTATGGGTGATACCAGTTTGCCATGACGGGATAGAGCTTCAATTAATATTTCATCCTTAATAAAGGGCGGAATGTTTGATAAAATTACTTTTTTAGAGGGTGCTGATAAAGAGAGCACGGGGGTGAAAATGCCATCAATTACTACTCCCTTTTCAATCACCTCATTTGCCAGTTCCACCGTCTCTAGAAACAAAACAACTGCCTTGTTCATCCGGGCTGCAGACAGAATTTTGTCGTGCCCGACCAAATCACCAACAGCCAAACTACAAACTTCAACGCTGGCTTTTTCTGCTATTTTAATGGCATGCCGCCGCGTTAAAGAGCCAAACATTCCGTGCCTAAAGACGCCATGCTCCCCGGCCGGGGTGGACGCCTCAGCAAAGAAATAAAACACCACCGAACTACTCCAAAACACCCCACCCAAACTACAAACGAACGTGAAAAGAAAAGACGAGAAAAGTAGAAGACAGCAGTGAAAAGTTGGCACCGCAGCCACACTCTCTCACCCACACACTCAGGCTCCGCTCAGTCGCTCCGCATGCGCACGAGAGAGAGAGAGACAGAGAGAGAGAGAGAGAGAGAAAGAGAGAGAGAGAGAGAGAGAGAGAGAGAGAAGAAGATCTGACATTCGATTTACATGATACAACTGAAAAACAAGGTCAACTCAAAATAGCAAATAGATGTCACCTTGACTTGCAATGACTGAGTCAGAAGAGTGTCATCTGGATCTGAGTCATCTGGATCATCCTGATATGTTTGAGGGCGGACTGGTTCCCTCTTGGTCGGCTCTGCAGGTTCATTTTCCTTCAACAGTGCATTCAGTTTACGGGTTGCCTCATAACGAGTAACTAGAGAACAAAGGAAGAATGCAAAGAAACAGATTTAATGGCAAACTGCTTAATACTCGAAAGCAATTTTTGTATCACCAGGTTATGACACTGTCAGCATAACAATAGAGTATGTGTTGTGTAGAGCTGTGGTTCACACAATGGGGTTTGCAAAAAAATTATAATTAATATTTTACTATTTTCCCATCCATATGAAACTTTGGTTAATGTTTAATAAACTTTGTGTACTAAAACATGTATAAGAAAAATCTTATCAGACATCAGACAGGTGTTTGTGGTCTATTTGTGTCAGTTTAAGGGTACTTAAAAGTAGGAACCACAGCTACAGAGTACTACAACTATGGTTAACATCATGAGATTACTGTGTTGTAGTGTTGTTCATGCATTCACTTAGAGACAAGGACAGTTGTGCAGATAAGCATTTTGTAGAGCAGTCGCTGATACATGATAAAATGGTGTCAAACTGTTGTAAATAATATGAGTTCCATTAAAATGTGTAATATTTTAAAACAAGAGTTGGCTTATTAAAATAGGGATCATATTTTGACTTGACTTTACCACCAATAATATTGTTAGCTAATTATTCATCATGTATACTGCAAAACATTTGTTGGAAAGTATTTCTCCACCTAGCAAGGAAAGTAAGCACAAAATGTCCCCTGTCTAACTTTAGACGCCTGTTTCCAGGTTATGTAGAGAGGACAATCTTCACTTTGAACCACAGCAACATTAACTTACCACTGACACATATAACAGTGGCCCGGTAGTGGGGCCACCCTCCACGCTGGTTCTTCCCATGGCGCCATTCGATAACGGCGGAGTAGGTGGAGATGGGATTCCCATGTTGGTCCATCTTGGAATCATCGTACCTCCGTATGTTATCAGTTTTTACTTCACTGAGCTTCCCACAATCCTCCCCTTCACTCCACTGCACCACTGCAAACTTCCTCTCCTTGTGTTCTGTAGTGAAACATAATGTAATTATTGCTTAGCTAAGCAATATATGACCAATACACTATCTAACCATCATCTTTTTCTTTTGAATTTATTTTGTATGGGTTACTTGCCTAAACTCTGTAGGTTTAGGCAACTGTAATTTAATATGCACAATTCTGCCTTCTAAACTGAGAATTCCCACATTTCATTGGTTTAATGTGTTTTAGCGTTCAGCTAACTATCACTTAGCAAACGCTACATAAACAGATAATCCGATGTACGCTAACTCCTTAAAATACGTAAATGTACTTACCACTAACGGGAGGTTCATCTGTCTGCAGAGTATCCATCGGGCGATGATGATATGCAGAGAGAGCATCAACCGTCAAATATCAACCGTCAACCGTCAACCGTTAAAATAACGCACTCTCGCGTGATGAGCCAAGGCCTCGCGTTGATAGCTGCCGGGTACACCTTCGCTCTGACCGGCATGATGGGCATGACCCGCCCTACGCTGTCTTTGATTGGACGTATCCTGATACTCCCAGCAAATCGACGCTCTCAGGGATAAAAACAAACTTTTAACTTCCTGGGTGAAATGGTAAACCGATCGTCGAACTGGCTTCTGTTACTTTAGAGACATGCCGAAAAGAGAAGTCGTGAGACCTAACCCAACAGAAAGAGACTGGCTGCGGAGAAACGTTCCTACACGGACTTTGACGAGATGGAAAAAAAGATATATGCACGCTCTCTGCAGCTCATAAGTGTCGTTAACGTTACAGTTATTGTTACTAGTTACTGTCCATTGTTTCAGTAGGAAAATCAACAGAGCTTTGAGTGACAGCGGGGAGCACACCGCGCAACAACATGTAAGTGCAATTTATCTCTTGTCCTCTCTGTTTATCAGCTAACAATAGTCAATGTAAGGTGAACTGTTTCTCACTGCACTATAATCATTCAATCCCGAGTCAAGGTTATGTGTACCAATGTAAGCTGAAGTGTCACTTTTGCACCAAAGTATGAAAAGTATGAAACTTCATACACTTAAGAGCATGTAACCTCTACGAACAGTTCCAATCCGGTTTTTTCACTCCCATGTCACTTCCTGGATTACTGCAATTCCCTTCTCTCTGGTCTCCCACACAAACTCGTCCATAAACTCCAACTGGTACAGAATGCTGCTGCCCGTATGTTCACTAGAACACCATCCATCAGCCACATCACCCCCGTTCTACATCAACTCCACTGGCTTCCTATTAAACATCGCATTGACTATAAAATCCTCCTCCATACATTTAAGGCCATCCATAACCTCGCTCCTCCATACCTCTCTGACCTCCTCCATATCAATGCCCCTACCCGGTCGCTCAGGTCTGCCTCCTCCATCAGCCTGACCGTCCCCAGAGCCCATCTGTCCACCATGGGATCTAGAGCCTTCAGCCACTCTGCCCCTCACCTCTGGAACTCCCTCCCCCCTGACATCAGGAACATTTGCTTTTTAAATCTAGCATCAAAACCCACCTGTTTAGGCAGGAGTATAACTTTAATGTTCCTGTCTGCTGAAGTTGTTGTTCTGCTGCTGCTCTGCTTTGTGCATTTTAAAAATTTGAATTAACTGTATTGTTGACTGTTGTACGGCGACCTTGAGTATCTTGAAAGGCGCCTTATAAATAAAATGTATTATTATTATGTATTCTCAATGAGCACGAATTACAGTGGTAACATAATAGCCTACATGATGTTTGCCACATGAATGGTGAATTCTGTGCATTTGTTGTGAGAAGGAAATCCCAGTATTTGAAAACCTAAAATGTACTTCATAATATTTTTGTTATATTTAAGTTATCCAAAATGTTACTTGAGTAAATGTGAAACGTTGACTAGAAGAAGAAGATGAACTGTTTTTAACTCATAAACAAAGCACTATCTTATTGTGGTTCAAAAACATCCAGTCAACAATATGGAAAGGGAGAAAAACTGCATTGTAATTGTTTCCTGGGGAGCTGTGTGAAATCTGTCTCCAACGAGTTCTTGATTTACCATTTTAAGGAAAGTGATGAAGATGATACCCAGAGAGAAGAGCAGCGTGCAGGACCTCTCCCAGTACCACAGCAGGTGAGAAATCAATGACAGGATTATACAACCTCCCCTCTCTCTCTCCCAGATTTACATATTTATTTATGTAACCTTTTTCTCATGGCTTTTAAAATCTGAATATAGGTGCCCAGGCTATAAGTTGACGTCATCCCTTCATTTTTATGTTGTTCTGTGCACACCAAGTCTCTTCTCCACTGATACATCACAGTGTAGAAGAGAGAGATGTAGAGTTCACAGATGTCTTCAAGTGAGCTCGGCTTCTCTCCAGCCGCCCATAGTGGCTCTATGCCGTCAGTCCAATATCCATTCCATGAATTAGGTCACTGTTAGATCCAATCTCTAATTCTTTCATCTATTCAATAAATGATGTTCCTCTCAGGAGAGTGAAGATACCACCCAAAGAGATGAGCTGAGAGAAGAACCTCTAACAGTGCCACAGGTGAGACAAAACTACAATATTAGACAACCCTACCTCTGTTGCTTACTCTTACAGTCAAATTACAATTATCTATGTTGTGTCTTTGTATCATACTTAGGAAAGTGATGAAGATGATAGCCAGAGAGAAGAGGAGAGAGCAGAACCTCTAACAGTGCCACAGGTGAGACAAAACTGCAGTGTCATATAATCTGCTCCACCTCTATCCCTCTCTTTCTCTTTAATGAGTTGTTCATTTCTGTCCTTTTCAGGAAAACAATGAAGGTGGCAGCCAAAGACAAGAACAAAGAGCAGAATCTTTCACCATGGTGCAGGGGAGACAAACTTAAGCATTTACATATGAGGTTGATTACACATTAGATTCATTTGTCATTGGACAAACTGTAACATATTCTGCAGTTTATTAACGTGTACACTTTCTATCCATCCGCTTATCTTTCTCTTTCTCATGTGTTGTTGCTTCTGTTTATCTTCCATACTAAGTGCAATCTGCCAAAACAAGGTTATGAGCAAAACAAGGGAAACCTGATCAGTTTCAATGCAGTGCTTCTCTTTCTATCATTTAGGACAATGTTCCTCAAGAAGTTGATGATGTCCACTTCTCCCATGGACTAACAGAAGAGCAAAGCATCATCTCCATTCTCTCCTTTGCATTGAGACACAACACAACAGGTGTATTAATGGAAGACCTGCTGAAACTGCTCAAATTGCATTCTGCTCGGACTAGTGCAGTTCCAACAAGCAAGTATTTTCTGGTGAAACCATTAGCTGGTATTACACATCAGTTTGAACGACACCATTACTCTAGAGTTTGTACTAAGTACATTGGTTCTTCACAATCTCTGGAAGACACACTCAAATGTGTCATGTTCCTCATTCATGACAGTGAAAGCCAGTTTACAGGAAGGACATTTCTTTATTCACATGCCGTTGAAGGATCAGCTGAAAGACATTCTTGAGAACCAGGGTATGCATGATCTATGTTTTTGTGCTGATGCCGGTACAAAGCATGTAATAAATGACATATGTGATGGCACCTTATATCAGACTTTGAAAAATAACAGTAAAGAGGATTTCCTGTCCCTTACATTCAACTGTGATGGTGTACCAGTTTTTCAGTCCTCCAAATGTAGTATTTGGCCAATATTATGTGTTAATGAGATACCACCTGAGAGTAGGGATAAACGTATACTTGTATGTGGTTTGTGGTTTGGATCCAAGAAGACAGACATGTCCTGCTTCTTTAAACCATTTGTTGAGGAGTGTGCCAATCTTTCTCAAGCTGGTTTTGAGTGGCAGCATCCTAGTGACCAGTCATTGAGACGCATACAAGTGCACACATTGTGCTGTGTGTGTGATGCAGTTCAAGGCCATAACTACAGAATTTTAAGCAGTTTAATGGTGAGTATGGCTGTGGAGTCTGCCTTCACCCTGGGATGCAAACAAGGAAAGGAAAAGGAAGCACAAGGGTTTATGCATGTCCAGATGAAAAGTGACAGAAATCATAAAACCACAGTAAAAATAGGACAAATAGCTGAAAGAGAAGAGAAGACCATATTGGACATAAAGGGCTCATCTGCTCTTGCAGATTTACCATTGTTTGATCTAATCAATGGGATGGTCCCTGACTACATGCACTGTGTGTTGCTTGGTGTGTGCAGATACATGGCGACTTTATGGATGGATTCTAAAAGCGGTTCTGAGCCATGGTATATTGGTGCACAAACAGCCATCATCCACAGACACCTCTTGTCTATTAAACCTCCAAGTATTGTTGCTCGAGTTCCAAGATCTCTAATAGAACGCAAATTCTGGAAAGCCTGAGTGGCAGCACTGGCTTTTGTACTACAGCTTGCCAGTTCTGAAAGGCATACTTCCACGGAGGTGTCACTCTCATTGGGCATTACTGATAGAGGGCCTAAGCATTCTGTTGGGGTCTGAATTAAATGCTGAGCTGATAAATCACGCACATGACGCAATAGTGTACTTTGTTGGAGGTGTGCAGTCACTGTATGGGAAAGAGCTCATGACATTCAATGTTCATTCACTACTGCATTTAAGCCAAGGTGTTGTACACTGGGGTCCTCTGTGGGCTCACTCAGCCTTCATGTTTGAAGATTTCAACGGGTACCTCCTGAAACAAGTAAAAAGTAGTCAAGCTGTTCCACAACAAATATGCAAACAAGTGGCATTGTCCCGTGCTGTCCCCTGTTTAGCAAAGCAATTCTTGACAAATGCATCTGCAGAAGTTAAAGATTTCTGCAATGAAATGAGACAGGGAAACCAGCAGTATAAAAAGTTGACTGAGGTGACTGCCCTTGGTCCACCAAATGTGAGATTAATATATCTTGGTGACCAAGCTGCTCTCCACACAGTGAGAGAGGTTCCCACAAACTCTGTGGTGAGTTACTACAAGAGAATAGCTGTAAACGGTGGTGTTGTTCATGGTCATACTACAAAATAAAACAAAGAAACAACTCTGTTGTGCTTTTGAAGGATGGAAGTATTTTTACAGTCTCACACTTTATTGACGTTCTAATTCTTATTCTAATGTAATCTGCTGATCTTGTGCAAAATTACAAATATTTCTACAACAAGAATGGAATGAATATGATTGTATATAATTGCTCCTAAAATGTTAAACAATATTTTGCATGAAAACCTGCTTTTAGTCAACTCGTGATTTCCTGTATTTTCATTGTCAAATCAAGTTGTTTATTTGAATGTCTCACATTTGTGGCACCAAAAGTACATTTTTTAAGCATTTTCTATAATGTTTGCAACAGTTTAGTTTCACTGATGATTGTCCAACTTATATTAGTTTGATATTAAATTTTCCTACTAAGGATATTGTATGCAACGTTACTGTCATATATTGTTCTTATAAATACCCAAATCCTATAAGTTGCATTTTGTTCAAATTTACTAAGGATCTTATATCTGGTTTCACTGTTGTATGCTTTACATACAACTTTCAGACAGAAGACATACAAATTGTATAAGATTTATTTATATCTTTTCCATATGGGTAGTGTCAGTAGCAGCAGTTTAGTTGTTAGTTGTGTGTTTGTGTTTGTGCAGCATGGCTGCTGCAGGTGGAGGCTTCGGCCTCCACAAGCTAACACGCTGACACGGCATCAAACTGTGTCCGGCTGTGGACTGCTCGGTGGAGGAGGTCAGTCTGGCTGTGGGTGAGGTTGTGGGGTGTGACAGTGTGAAGTCGGCCTCACGTATGAACAGTGCTGTGGTTGTGTTTGTAGAGAGCATAGAAGAAGCTAACCAGCTACTGGAGAGGGGAGTGGTGATTCAGGGCTCCTTCACACCTGTGTTGTCCCTGGATGATCCGGTCAAGAAGGTCCTCATCTCTAATGTCCCCCCATTCCTGAAGAATGAGCTCATAGAGAAAGAGCTGGCCAGACATGGACAATTAATGTCCCCCATAAAAATGGGGGACATTAATGTCACTGTCCGGGGACGGACGGACAGTGAGGACGTCCATCAGGAGAACGAGGTCAGAAACACTCACACAGACACTAGAGCAGTGATTTTCAACCAGTGTGCCGCGGCACACTAGTGTGCCATGAGAGATCGTCAGGTGTGCCGTGGGGAATTATCTAATATCTAGTGTCGCCCTCCTCTCCACGCCACTGGAGGCTCGGTGTGCGGCACGCCTCGGGGGGGAGGTCCTCGTCCGGGGCGCCTCACGCCGGGTTCACACCGGACGCGGAAGCGACGCCGAAGCGAGGCGTAAGCGCAGCGCCAATCCTCTGGCTCCCATCCACTCCCATGTTAAATCGATGTGCTGATATCGTATATTTGATGCAGCCGAGAGGTTGATGATGTTGTAGAAGTTGTTGATGATGAAGGAAGGATTCCGAGGACCCAGTAGTTTCAGTGTAACAAAGTTTATTAAAACCACAGGTCGGGACGGGCAT
The DNA here is from genome assembly GCA_016801935.1 of Platichthys stellatus. NCBI lineage: Eukaryota > Metazoa > Chordata > Actinopteri > Pleuronectiformes > Pleuronectidae > Platichthys > Platichthys stellatus. The sequence goes on from CM028858.1 coordinate 26,461,318, forward strand.
CTAGATACCCGGAGACACACAGCCAATAGTGAAATCTGACTTGCAGTGGTCGAAAGCACACATATATAGGGAGTTTGGTTCCACCCATGACTTCAGGTTCACATGGGATTTCTGACTAGGCATAGCACATTTTTGTGTCTGAGGACGAAGATAAGTTACTCAAAAACATTCCCTCTGAATCCATACATCAGCTGGTCAGAAACAATTCCCTAGGTCAAAGGTCATACCCAAAAGTTAGGGAGTAAATAAGAACCGTTTTGAGGACTCTCTGAGAATGACTAAGAGTCCAAAAGGCAGGCATCATCAATCTAAGCCTGTCATTATCTTTTAAGCACACATACCAACATGTTTTAGTCTAATGAATACACAACATAACCCCCCTTTGAGACTAAACAGAGTCTCGAAATATTCAAAAGAATAAAACATACAGGCATATGATCATCACAAAAACAACAAACCTTCTACAGCATAATTTTAACAAAACAGCAACAGTTATAGAGTTTTTTAGGAGTGAGAGTGAAAAACCTGTCAGGCAGCTATCTTTCCTTAAATATCCATCAAACCAACTAGACAGGAAAATTCTCTCACGACCCCTCTGCCCAGGCGGTCATACATCGTACTCCTATATCACTGAAATTAGAAATTTTTGCAAATTGTGTAAGGAAATTACTTTAAGCAAATACATATGGAACTTCTCAGCAAATAATAAACAAAAAAATGTCCAAGGTCAGCCTGGTTGTCCCATTGGAGCCTCCAATGGACCTTTCCCTGCCTAACACCACTATCCTTAAACATCACGGAAAAGAAAACATCTGAGGTCCCAGTATATTTACTCAATATCAGAAAACATCATTTTTCTTAGTAATTAACACACAAAGAATATAATTCACTTTTAATATCACTCATGCAATATATAAGAGATAAGAATGTATAACACTGCAGTTTCTCAGCAGCACTGACTCTCCGTTGTAGTATTGATGACATGTTGAATCTGGAGATTTTATCTTTGTTCAGAGTCCTTCAGTCCATCCGTATTTTCATGTCTGAAGTGTCTGAGTCCATTCAACACATCAGAGTCCCTGAAAATCAATCACCCTCTCAGTGATCTTCCCCAATATGTTGTAGAATGAAAAAGAAGAAAACCAGTATCTTTGCATACAAAACAGATACAAATTAAAACATCAAATACAGATTAAGATTCTATAAGTAAATGTGAAATTATAAGTCATATTTGTACTGTGGCGTTGACAACTTCAAAATCTTGGATTAATTGCAAATCATGTCATCCTCCGTTCTTTTTTTCGCTGATGTTTCTTCAGTATTCTCCTCCTCCATATTCTATCCAGCTGTTACACTCACAGGCAAACTGTCCACAATTATAACATTCTTCTGAATGCTGTTCAAAATTTGGATTGAACCTTCCTCTCCAGGTCTGCGCCTGATCAAATGCTGTCTCTTGGTAGGAGGTGACTGGAGCCACCGGTGATGGCTGGAACGATTGGAGCTGAACCTGGTTCAGCTGTGACTGTAGCAGTGATTGATCTAGTGTAGCCTGATTCTGTGTAACCAGAGCTTGCTTCTTAATTTTCTTATTATCCACCAGTTGTATTTGCTGGAGTTTTCTAAGAACCTCTTGGTCTTGTTGTTTCTGATCATGCTCCTTTGTCCTATACAGCAACACATGATGGGCTATATGATCTGTATAAACACCTTTTTTCATGCTTCCAAGACCAACCACCTCTGCCAGTTTGCAGCTCACTGTTAGGGGCAACCCCTTCTGTATTTTGGCTCTCAAAATTGACTGCTCCATTTGATTCAAATCAGGGTCATTTCCTGTAACATTTCTCCACACTTGATGAGCTCT
>CM028859.1:11932-24691 GCA_016801935.1 Platichthys stellatus
CCTCACACAACTGCACCAGGTGAGGGCCACACACCTCCACCAGGTGAGGGCCACACACCTCCACCACATGAGGGCCACACACCTCCACCATGTGAGGGCCACTCACCTCCACCTCATGACGGCAACACACCTTCACCAGGTGAGGGCCACACACCTCCACCATGTGAGGGCCACACACCTCCACCTCATGTGGGCCACACACCTCCACCGGGTGAGGAACACACATCTCCACCACAGGAGGGCCACACACCTGCAAGACATGAGGGCCACACACCTCCACCAGGTGAGGGCCACTCACCTCCACCACATGAGGGCCACACACCTCCACCATGTGAGGGCCACTCACCTCCACCTCATGACGGCAACACACCTTCACCAGGTGAGGGCCACAAACCTCCACCAGGTGAGGGCCACACACCTCCACCACATGAGGGCCACACACCTCCACCATGTGAGGGCCACTCACCTCCACCTCATGACGGCAACACACCTTCACCAGGTGAGGGCCACAAACCTCCACCAGGTGAGACACACCTCGACCACGTGAGGGCCACACACCTCAACCACATGAGGGCCACACACCTTGACCACATGAGGGCCACACACCTCGACCACATGAGGGCCACACACCTCCACCAGGTGAGGGCCACAAACTTCCACCAGGTGAGGGCCACACACCTCCACCAGGTGAGGGCTGCACACCTCCACCACATGAGGGCCTCACACAACTGCACCAGGTGAGGGCCACACACCTCCACCAGGTGAGGGCCACACACCTCCACCACATGAGGGCCACACACCTCCACCATGTGAGGGCCACTCACCTCCACCACATGAGGGCCACACACCTGCACGACATGAAGGCCACACACCCCCACCACATGAGGGCCACACACCTCCACCAGGTGAGAAACACACACCTCCACCACAGGAGGGCCACACACCTCCACCAGGTGAGGGCCTCCCACCTCCACCACATGAGGGCCACACACCTCCACCAGGTGAGGGCCACACGCCTCCACCAGGTGAGGGGCACACACCTCCACCTCATGAGGGCCACACACCTCCACCACATGAGGGCCACACACCTCCACCAGGTGAGGGCCACACACCTCCACCACATGAGGGCCACACACCTCGACCACGTGAGGGCCACACACCTCGACCACATGAGGGCCACACACCTTGACCACATGAGGGCCACACACCTCGACGACATGAGGGCCACACACCTCCACCAGGTGAGGGCCACACACCTCCACCAGGTGAGAAACACACACCTCCACCACAGGAGGGCCACACACCTCCACCAGGTGAGGGCCTGGTGGAGGTGCTGTTAGTGAATCTGGTAGTCCGTGCTCGGATGCTCCGGTAACGTCTGCCAGACGGCAGCAGGGTGAGAAGTCCACAGCCTGGATGGCTGTGGTCCTTGATGATCTTCATGGCAGCCGATGATGCTCCTCTGTCTTCACCAGCCTTTTCTCAGACATCTTGTGTTGTAGATGAGTTGCACTGAAGGGAGATGGCAGCCGATGATGCTCCTCTGTCTTCACCATCCTCTGCAGGGCCTTTCGATCAGAGCGGAGCAGCTACCAAACCAGGCAGTAGTGCAGCTTGAGAGGATGCTCTCAATGGTGAACCTGTAGAAGTTTGTTAAAGTTTTTGCAGCCATGCCAAACTTCTTGAGTCTCCTCAGGAAGTATAAACGCTTTTGTGCAGTTTTGACCACAGAGTCCTCTTGTTTGGACCAGGTCAGGTCATCTGTGAGGAACACACAGAGGAACGTGAATTCGGAGACTCTCTCCACTACAGCTCCATCAATGTGTATCGGGCCGTGACCCCCCCCCACCCTGCAGCTTCCTGAAGTCCACGATCATCTCCTTGGTCTTGCAGACGTTGAGAGACAAGTTGTTCTCTTGGCACCATGTCTCCAAGCCTCTGACCTCATCTCTGTAGGCGGTCTCGTCGTTGTTGGAGATGAGACCCAGGATGGTGGTGTCGTCCACAGGATGATGTTAGAGCTGTGTGTTGCCACACAGTCCTGTGTGTACAGGGAGTACAGAAGGGGACTGAGCACGCAGCCCTGAGGGGCCCCGGTGCTCAGGGTCAGTGTGGAGGAGGTGTGGTTACCCTTTCTCACCACCTGGGGTCTTCTCGTCAGGAAGTCCAAGATCCAGTTACACAGGGGGTTTGAAGACCCAGGCTCCTGAGCTTGGGGACGAGCTTCTCAGGCACAATGGTGTTGAACGCGGAGCTGTAGTCCACGAACAGCATCCTCACATGTGTGTTGGCCTTTTCCAGGTGGGAGAGGGTGGTGTGTGTTGTCAGGGCGATGGCATCGTCCGTGGATCGGTTGGGGCGGTGTGCAAACTGGGAGGGGTCAAGGGTGTCAGGAAGGGTGGAGCAGATGTGGGTTTTGACCAGCCGCTCGAAGCACTTCATGATGGTGGAGGTCAGTGCTACAGGGCGGTAGTCGTTTAAGCAGGTGATGGTTGATTTCTTAGGTATGGGGATGATGGTGGCCTGCTTGAAGCAGGTGGGGACTGATGACAGTTGTAGGGAGAGGTTGAATATGGAGGTGAAGACCTCCGCTAGCTGGTCGGCGCACCCCCTGAGGACACGGCCTGGAACTCCATCGGGCCCAGATGACTTTCGAGGCTTCACTCTCTGAAGCTCTCGCCTCACGTCAGCCACGTTCAGGGACAGAGTGCAGTCATCGTCTCGCGGATGGAAGGATGTTGGCTGCTTCAAACCGTGCGTAGAAGGTGTTGAGGTCATCAGGTAGGGAGGCAGCATGCTAATCATCACTGTTGCTTCTCCCTTTATAGCCAGTGATGTGTCGCAGGCCACCCCACAAGCGCACATCTCCTCTGGCACCTTTTATATTTAAAGATCCCAGCTTTATGTCACACATGTTGAGGATGAGAGAGAGTTAAACCAAAACGTAGAGGATCTCACAGACAGAGGAACAGACAGGGTTTAAACATCTAGTGGACATTTGGGCTCGGACTTTAGACGTTAGTTTTTTCAGACGGAACACTTCCTGTTCCGTGAAGGTCGGTTGGTCGGGACCTTCAGATTTCCACATGTGATACTTCACTGACTTGAGGAAAAGTCCTGAAACTGGGAAGAAGTCCTCTAAGTACTCTAACCAGTCTTGTGACCTTAGTACGGTGTAAAAACTTCCTGATACTGGTGGAGGTGTCCTCTGACTGAGAGGAAGAACACGGTGGGTTTATCTTTGATACTTTTTTTGCTTGGTCACTATTTGTCTTGTTTTCTGGTTTTTTTCTTTTGGCTGACAGTTTGAGAAAATCTTCCTCCATCAAAAAATCCTCCTCATCAGGGAGCTCTGCCTCTGCTCCTCTAGTGTCTGTGTGAGTGTTTCTGACCTCGTTCTCCTGATGGACGTCCTCACTGTCCTCCCCCGTGTCTCCATCGGGACAGAGGCCCCAGCACCCCCCAAGGCAGGCGGGGGCCCCAGGTGCAGGAGCAGCCGACCGGCCCCCACCGGCTCTGCCCGGGCACAAGCGGATCAGGTGTCCCTCCCTCCCACAGCCAAAACATTTCATGTTCCCTGATGTAACGTGCACTGTGTAGTTAAACTCCTCGATTTTAAAACTAAAGACCAGGTTCAACTCTTCCTCACTCTTCTTTAGCACCAGTGGAGATTTACTATATATGGGGATCATTTTTATGGGGGACATTAATTGTCCATGTCTGGCCAGTTCTTTCTCTAATAACTCATTCTTCAGGAATGGGGGGACATTAGAGATGAGGACCTTCTTGAGAGAGAGAGAAAGAGAGAGAGACCCCTCAGCCTGCTCCTCAACCTGCACAGAAGAGGCTCTATGTTGATACTGTATAATAGTCCTGAGATGGGGCAGCCCTGCCTGATGCCTCTCGTGACGGGCACAGGACAGCTCAGCCCCCCCCCCCCACCTTCACCACACAACTAGCCCCACTGTATAGCAGCTTGATCCAGGAAAGGAACCCCCCCCCCCGAACACCAAAAGCCTGCAAAGTTGAAAATAAAAATCGTGATCCACACGGTCAAACGCTTTCTCCTGGTCGATTGATATAATACCCACCTTAACATTATATAATTTACACACATCACACACGTCTCTTATTAAAAACAGATTGTCCAGCATGGATCTGTCAGGCACACAGTAGCATTGATCCGGGTTGATCAGCTGTTCGATATAAGTCTTCAGCCTGTTGGATAAAACTTTTGAGAGGATTTTATAGTCTGTGCATCAAAGGGCGACTGGTCTCCAGTTCTTTAAAAGGCTCAGATCTCCCTTCTTAGGCAGCAGAGAGAAAACTGCCCGTCTACAGGAAGTAGGAAGTGTCCCTTTCTTAAAACACTCTTTAAAAATGCATAAATGTCTCGTCCCAAAATACCCCAGAAATGTTTTAAAAACTCAGCAGGTGGTCCATCCACTCCAGGGGCCTTTCCAGACGCCATCTGCTCCACAGCCGTGGTCAGCTCCTCTAGGGAGATGTCAGTGTCTAGTGTGTCCTGTTCTTCTGGAGTCAGCTGAGGAAGTCCTTCTAGCAGCTCTGCAGTAGCGTCTGCATCACATGGTTCTGCCCTGAACAGCTCCGAGTAGAAACCTACGGCATGTTTCCTCATCCGAGCCGGTTCTCTGGTCACTTCTCCGTCCGGGAGCCGCAGAGACACCATCACTTTCCTCCGAGCCACCGACCTCTCTAAGTTGAAGAAGAAGGTGGTCGGAGCGTCCATATCGTGTAGTTCAGTGAATCGGGCTCTGACCAAGGCTCCTTTGGCTCTCTCATGTAAAAATGAGTTGAGGTCCTGTCTCTTAGTTTTGAGCCGTTCTGCATCCTGCCCGTTGTTTTGTGTGTCAGCCTCCAGGTTCCTGATTTCCTCCTCTAATGTCTGAATGGCTCTTTTTATTTTAACTGTTGAGTTGGCTGAGTGTTGCTGACAGAACACTCTGATTTGGGCTTTTCCTACTTCCCACCACCGGGTGAGGGAGGAAAACTCCTGTTTCTTGTTTCCCAAAAAGCCCAAAACCGTTAAAAATGTTCACAGAAAGTAAAATCATGCAATAATTTAACGATAAAATGCCAAAAAGACTTTGGTTTTACTGTTGGTGATAAAATAAACTCCATTAAAACTAGATGGTGATCAGTAAAACCAACAGGGAGGATCTGACAGTTAAAAACCTGATTAGTAAAAGCGGCAGTAAGATAAAACCTATCTAACCTGCTGCACTCATCCTTCCATCTAACACCTTCACCAGGTGTACTGCCGGGCTGAAGGATGTTTCATCCTCCACACATCCACCAGATCTGCTTTCATGATACTCTCAGATAAAAGCTGGGAGGACTGAACTTGTGGCTCCACACCCGTCCTATCTAGCTTCAAATCTGTGCAGCAGTTCCAATCTCCACCCAACACAATACATTCATTTTGATCAATGCCGCTAAGTGTTTCATTTAAAACTTTAAAAACTCTTTCCCGCTCAGAGCCTTGGTTTGGTGCATAGATATGAGATATGAAGATATAATAAAACTGAATTTAAAATCTTGTATTTCAGCTTTTACAACCAGGATTCTACCTTGAATTATCTCTGTGTGAGAGATTATATTTACATTAGCTTTTCTAGAAAAGAGGATGGTAACTCCTGCTCTTATATTGGTCCCATGGCTGAGGACATGTTGTCCACCCCACCATAGAGATATTACAAAAATATTCCATAACTCCACTGTAAATTCTCACCAAAATCATTCCACAGGTCCAGCGAGTCCTGCTGACTATGCTACAGTACAGACTTTAAAAAAATGTCATTTATCATACAGTTGGACATTTTTGTTATGAAGATTATTCAATAACTTCACTGCAATAGTGTACATTTTCTCCAAAATCCCATCACATGTCAAGGGAGTCCAGCTGGCTATGCTACATCACTAAGTTTAGGAAAATGTGGTCTTGTTTAATTTTGGGAAATATTTGTTATGAATATTATTCAATAGGTTTGTTGTCATACTGTATATTGTCACCAAAATCCCGTCACAGATTCAGGGAGTAAAATATTTCCCCAACACATACACAATGATAGAAAAAAACAAATCTCAGCAAAGGTATTTACAAAGTCCATTATTTATTCCATAAATTAGACATCAACATTTAATAAGAGTGCTTTGCTGTCACATTTGTATATGTGTGATCGTGCTGTCTTTTGAGTTCACATGGACTCATGTGAGCAACATGAGTAAAAACCATCTAAAAGGTATTTGCCCATTCCACTCTGGAAGAGAGGAGAGGACTGCTGGCTGAAGTGACAACTGTCGCTGCGTTGTACATCTTGTGCAAATGCCAGAGTAGCTAGCGTAGTTGGCCACAACCTCCGCTGGGTCAGTTCCATTCTCAACACTGATTGGCTTTCACCACATCGTGTCACAGGAATTATTGTGTGTGTATGTCACTTGTGTGTCTGTGTGTCTGTGTGTGAGTGTGTGTGTGTGTGTGTTACCTTTGCAGGTGTCCTGCCACACGTCAAACTCCAGGTTTCTGTACACGTCTCCGTCCAGAGACTTCATGACCTTATAAGGAAGAGAGAGTCTGGACGGAGGAGCATCTGCAGGAGACTGAAAAACAAAATCACCACAACAACTAAACACAGCTGACACACACACACACACACACACAAACACACACCAACTGACTCAGATGTTTTGAACCCCTGACCTTTGTGTCATCTGTCCCACTTCTGTGTCTCTCCTCAGTAGCTCCAACCGACTCCACTTCCTCCCTGCAGACGAAACAAACGCACCTGACTCTGACTGTATTACACAGGTGCAGCTGGTGTTCTGTATAGTGTGTGTGTGTGTGTGTGTGTGTGTGTACCTTTGTCCTCGGTCCTCAGGTGTGTCGTAGCCGATATCAACATCACTACACATTGATGAGCTGTTTCTGTAGCAGCGACCTCCGACCCGGGAGGCCTCCATAGCCTGACAGAGCTCCACCTCCTCCACCCCAAACACCTGAGTGTAGAGCAGCTTGTACAGCACAGCTACACACAGACACACACACAGACATCAACCACACACACACACTGATGGGACAACCAGTGATCAGCACTCACCTTGGCACAGCGCGGCGGAGGCGGGGTAACTCCTGGTGTAAACGATGTCATAGTGACCATTGATGGAGCAGCACAGCATCACCTAGGCAACACAGATGATTGACAGTCAGCACCGGAACTTCAGAAACAGTCAAACTAATCGGACCAATCAGAGGACTGGAAAACCAAAGACATGTTCAACCCCCCTATTTTCTTCTTTAACTCAGTGATGGAGTAAGTCCTCCATCAGTTTCCATGTTACCCCCGTTTACACCAACTGTGGGTAACAACTGACTCCTCCCCCCGGAGCTGTTAGCTTTAGCTGACCACACCCTCCTGAAGCTGCTAGCTTGTTAGCTTTAGCAAAGAAGATGAAAGTGTGAAAATAAATATGTTCTTAAATCACGAGGTGTTTCACTGCTGTTGTTTGTTGTTGACTCTCTTCTCTTTTCTTAGCAGGATTTAAGAATAGCATCGTTAAACATAAACGGGGCAGAGATGCTAAGAAAAGAGCTGTCCTATCAGAAACAATAAAGCAGAAGAGACTGGATGTAGTGTTTCTACAGGAAACACATACAGACACTACCAATGAGATCGACTGGGGCTGATGGTGGGGTGGACAACATGTCCTCAGCCATGGGACCAATATAAGAGCAGGAGTTACCATCCTCTTTTCTAGAAAAGCTAATGTAAATATAATCTCTCACACAGAGATAATTCAAGGTAGAATCCTGGTTGTAAAAGCTGAAATACAAGATTTTAAATTCAGTTTTATTATATCTTCATATCTCATATCTATGCACCAAACCAAGGCTCTGAGCGGGAAAGAGTTTTTAAAGTTTTAAATGAAACACTTAGCGGCATTGATCAAAATGAATGTATTGTGTTGGGTGGAGATTGGAACTGCTGCACAGATTTGAAGCTAGATAGGACGGGTGTGGAGCCACATGTTCAGTCCTCCCAGCTTTTATATGAGAGTATCATGAAAGCAGATCTGGTGGATGTGTGGAGGATGAAACATCCTTCAGCCCGGCAGTACACCTGGTGAAGGTGTTAGATGGAAGGATCAGTGCAGCAGGTTAGATAGGTTTTATCTTAGCTTTTACTAATCAGGTTTTTAACTGTCAGATCCTCCCTGTTGGTTTTACTGATCACCATCTAGTTTTAATGGAGTTTATTTTATCATCAACAGTAAAATCAAAGTCATTTTGGCATTTTAACGTTAAATTATTGCATGATTTTACTTTCTGTGAACATTTTTAAATGTTTTGTGCTTTTTGGGAAAATAAGAAACAGGAGTTTTCCTCCCTCACCCGGTGGTGGGAAGTAGGAAAAGCCCAAATCAGAGTGTTCTGTCAGCAACACTCAACTCAACAGTTAAAATAAAAAGAGCCATTCAGACATTAGAGGAGGAAATCAGGAACCTGGAGGCTGACACACAAAACAACGGGCAGGACGCAGAACGGCTCAAAACCAAGAGACAGGACTTAAACTCTTTTTCACACGAGAGAGCCAAAGGAGCCTTGGTCAGAGCCCGATTCACTAAACTACACGATATGGACGCTCCGACCACCTTTTTCTTCAACTTAGAGAGGTCGGTGGCTCGGAGGAAAGTGATGGTGTCTCTGCGGCTCCCGGACGGAGAAGTGACCAGAGAACCGGCTCAGATGAGGAAACATGCCGTAGCGTTCTACTCACAGCTGTTCAGGGCAGAACATTGTGATGCAGACGCTACTGCAGAGCTGCTAGAAGGACTTCCTCAGCTGACTCCAGAAGAACAGGACACACTAAACACCGACATCACCCTAGAGGAGCTGACCACGGCTGTGGAGCAGATGGCGTCCGGAAAGGCCCCTGGAGTGGATGGACCACCTGCTGAGTTTTTAAAACATTTCTGGGGTATTTTGGGACGAGACATTTATGCATTTTTAAAGAGTGTTTTAAGAAAGGGACACTTCCTACTTCCTGTAGACGGGCAGTTCTCTCTCTGCTGTCTAAGAAGGGAGATCTGAACCTTTTAAAGAACTGGAGACCAGTCGCCCTTTGATGCACTGACTACAAAATCCTCTCGAAGGTTTTATCCAACAGGCTGAAGACTTATATCGAACAGCTGATCAACCCAGATCAATGCTACTGTGTTACATTACATTACATGTCATTTAGCTGACGCTTTTGTCCAAAGCGACTTACAATTAGTACACTCAACATTCATGAGGGGCTATTTTAGGGGTTCAGTATCTTGCCAAGGAAACTTAGGCATGCAGATGGGATAGAGTGGGATTCGAACCGGCAACCTTCTTGTTACAGAGCTCTATCCCCTAGGTTCCTGACAGATCCATGCTGGACAATCTGTTTCAAATAAGAGACGTGTGTGATGTGTGTAAATTATATAATGTTAAGGTGGGTATTATATCAATCGATCAGGAGAAAGCGTTTGACCGTGTGGATCACAAGTTTTTATTTTCAACTTTGCGGGCTTTTGGTGTTCGGGGGGGGGGTTCCCTCTCCTGGATCAGGCTGCAGTACAGTGAGGCTAGTTGCGTAGTGAAGGGGGGGGGCTGAGCTGTCCTGTGCCCGTCACTAGAGGCATCAGGCTGGGCTGCCCCATCTCAGGACTATTATACAGCATCGCCATCGAGCCTCTTCTTTGCAGGCTGAGGGCTCTCTCTCTCTCTCTCTCTCTCTCTCTCTCTCTCTCTCTCTCTCTCTCTCTCTCTCTCTCTCTCTCTCTCTCTGCCGGGGCTGGCTCACAACCCTCCTGTGGTCGTCTCGGCGTATGCTGACGACGTAAATGTTTTTATTCATGACCAGCAGGATGTCCAGCAACTGCAGGAAAGTCTGGTCTGCTATGGGAGAGCCTCTTCAGCCAGAGTCAACTGGGAGAAGAGTGAGGGGTTTTCAATGGGGCAGTGGAGCCCGGGGACTGAGCCTGATCTTCCTGGAAATCTCCAGTGGGGAAGGAATGGATTAAAAGTCCATCTAGGAAGTGAGGGCTTCCAGAAGCAGAACTGGGAGGGGGTGCTGGAAAAGGTGGAAGCAAAGTTGTCAAAATGGAAATGGTTGCTACCTTATCTGTCCTACAGGGGGAGAGTTCTGATAGTGAATAACTTGGTTTCCTCGTCTCTTTGGCACAGACTTATTGTGTTGGTGCCACCTCCAGGTCTGCTTAAGGATGTGCAGCGTCGCCTGGTGGACTTCTTCTGGTCTGGTCAGCAGCGGCCCTGTATCTCCCTGTGGCAGAGGGAGGTCAAGGTCTCATTGACCTTGTGTCCAGAACAGCGGCCAGAGTGCTGGAGAGGATTGTGGAGGAAGTGATGCAGTCCCTGTCTGTGCCACTGGGAGCATTTGCTGAAGATTGTTCTCTAGCTGACCAATGGGATGATGACTGTGAGAACCTGTCCCCCCCCCCCCCCCCCAGCCCTGCTGATGGGTGGCGAGAGGAGAGTGGACTGCTTCTTTCCTTCAGAACCCCGGTGCAGGGTAGTTTCAGCTCTTCTGGGAAGAAGCAGCTTCATGTCAGCTGTGTGAAGGTGCTGAACCTTCGCTCTCTGGCTGGAGTCAAGGAGATGAGGTGGACTGAGGATTCTGCTGCAGGCTGCCCCCCCCCCGAAGGCAGGTGGAGGGTCCTGTATAAACCTCCTGTTGACAGACGGGTGGGTGACCTCCAGTGGAGGATTATACATGGAGCTTTAGCTACGAACAGACACAGAGCTCACCTGGACCCGAGCACTGGGAGGGATGTGGTTTCTGTGGTGAGAGGGAGACTCTAGAACACCTAGTGGTGACTTGTCCTCGACTAGAGGGTTTATTTATTTAGACCACTGCAGCAGTGGGTGGAGGCTCTGGGGGAGAACTTTTCTCTCCCTTTGTTTGTTTTTGGGCCTAAATACAAAAAAAAGAAACAGAGAAACACTCGTCCTGGTGAACTTCCTGAATGGCATTGCTAAACTGGCCACCTGGAAGAGCAGGAAGAACCAGATGTTGGGGGTAGGCTGGACTGATGTGGTGAAGTGTTTTAAAGGCTTGGTAGCAACTCACGTGAGAATAGAACACGCCTTCTACAGCCTGACCAGTAACCTGGAAGCTTTTACATCTCAGTGGGGGATTAGACAGGTTTTATGTTCCACAGAGGAGGACGGTTCACTGATCCTTCATTTTAAATTTCCGTGTGGGTTAGGGTTAGTGTGACATGTAGTTTTCTTGTGTAAAATATGATCTGATTGAAGTGTTATTTATTACGTTTATTTCATGAAATGATTTAAATAAAAGTTAACTTAAAAGTCTCTCTCTCTCTCTCTCTCTCTCTCTCTCTCTCTCTCTCTCTCTCTCTCTCTCTCTCTCTCTCTCTCTCTCTCTCTCTCTCTCTCATCAGTTCTGTCATGTAACTAATAATTATTATTCACGATGTATAAATGTGACCTGACGTGGCAGAGTTCTGCAGATGGAGTCACACATTCAGCTCCAACACCAAATATAACAACCTTCAACTCACAGGAGGAAACATGGGTTTGGTTCAGCTTCATGTGAACTGGTTCCACAGGGAGGAGGAGCCTGAGAACAGGGAGCGGTCAGACTCATTTTCACCTGGACGAGCAGAAGGAAGGAAAGTGAGCAGGTGAGTGTGAACACAACACAAACACACACAACACACACACACACACACACATCACACACACACACATACACACACACACACACACACACATACACATACACACACACACACACACACACACACAAACACAGTCACACCCAGAGTCACGTGATTTCCAGTACCTGCAGAGAGGGGGAGGAGCCTCCAGTGAAAGTGTTCAGACTGGTTCTAACTTCAAGGAGCAGACAGAGGAGACATGAAGTCTGAGGCTGGTGAGTGTTCAGCAACATTTATATTATTCATTCATATTATTTCACTGTCACTGACTCTGGGTCAGTTTTCCACTCGTGGACTTTAGAGAGAAGAAGATTCAGGATGAACTTCTGTCAGTGAATCAACAGTTTGACTCAATGCTGAGATTGGTTGAATCCAACACATTAAACCTACAACTGTCTCAGGTTACGTGACAACAGGGACACAGTGTAGGAGCGTTTGTTCTATTTGAAGAAACACTGAGTTTACTACCTGGCTTCATTGTGTGAGTTTGAGCTCACAGTGTTTTTCCTCTCAGACTGAAGATGAGTGGTTATGAGGAGGAAGAGGACAGAGCAGAGTCTCCAGGGTTCAGCTGTGTGTCTCTGAAGAGTGACCGGTCCATGGATCCTCCTCCAGTCTTCAGTAAAGAACCTGGACCCTCACACACAAAGTAAGAGACCTGCTACAAACATGTGAAGCTCCAAACTGAATCCTCAGAGAATGAACCAGTGAATGATGTGTTCTGAATAAATTCTGAATAAAAACATGTTTGTGTTTGCAGAGGTCAGGACCACAGACTGAGAGCAGAGTCTCCAGGGTCCAGCTGTCTGTCTCTGAAGAGTGACTGGTCCATGATGGAGCCTCTATTCTTCAGTAATGAACCTGGACCCTCACACACAGAGTAAGAGATTGTTTCTACTGGGACCTGCTCTGAAGAGGATCTAGTTTCCTCTAGTGTGGCCCCTGCATTAGGACACAGCTTCATTGAAGTTGGTGACTAATCTCTCAGAATCACTCAAAGAGCTTAGACCT
>CM028859.1:45543-56432 GCA_016801935.1 Platichthys stellatus
AGGTTGATGAAGAATAATGCTGTCTCTCTCTTGTTGGACCAGAAATAGCCCGACGGAGCCCAAGATGCAAACTGCCAACCAGGTGAAGATGTTTGAGTTACCTTTGGATGCCCTCCTCCCTTTTCCCCTCAAGTTATAAATAAACCTTATGTTATATTCACCACAACCCCTGTGTCTGACTGCTCTTTTTCCGGTTTTGTGTACCCACTGTTTGCTTTTGCAAAGCCAGGCTCCCACATATGGTGGAGAATGTGGACCTTCTGAGTCCTCGCTATCAGTGGGTATACAGTATTGGAATAGAGCACTTCGGATCAGAAGAGAAGGTCAAACATGGAGGAGATCTTGAGAGCCATTCTGGCCTCACAAGCCACTCTGCAGACAGCTGTAGTAGAGCTGTGTAGAGCTACAGGAAAATCGGAAGAGCGGAAGCCAAGAGAGTTGCTGACTAAACTGACGCCAGATGATGACGTCGAGACCTATGTGGCGCTGTTTGAAAGGACGGCAACGAGAGAGAAATGGCCAAAAACAGACTTGGCGAACATCCTGATATCTTTCCTGACTGGTGAAGCTCAGAAAGCCTGTCGGGATCTTTCAGCTGCAGATGCTGTGAGTTTTGATAAAGTAAAGACTGCCATCCTAGCTCAATATGGACTCAGCCTCCCCGCCAAGGCATAGCGAGTGCATGACTGGAGCTACGACCCCGCTCTCCCCGTCCGGGCACAGGTGATGGGGCTAGTCCGTCACACCAGGAGCTGGCTGGAAGAAGCAGAAGGGCCGCCCATAGTGGACAGAGTGGTGATTGACAGGTGTACACGAGGCTTGCCAAATGATGTCAAGAGGTATGTCGCCCAGCAGGGGCCTTCCAATGTGGACACATTAATAGCCTTATTAGAAAATCACAGGGTGATGGCTAGTCTGATGCAGCCAGAAAATAACAGGCCAAACTATTCTAAAGCCAAAGCAGAGAGAGAGATGGTAGGCAAAGCTGTCAGTTCCCCACCAGCCCGAATGTCCCCTCCCTGGACCAGACCGGCTGCAAACGAACCCAGTGGCCTCCTCCAATTCCACAATGTTTTTCCTGTGGCAGAGAGGGACACCTAGCCAGAGAGTGTCCGGGTCAGGATGAGCCAATGCCGACAGCCGGGTCTAGCGATAACTAGGGTCTCTACAGCCACCACCTCACTACCTGTTGGGCCCATGAGGGAGCACAAGCCCCAAAGTTTCCGGTAAAGATTGCGGGGAAAGACACTGAGGCCCTCTTAGACTCCGGAAGTATGGTCTCTCTCGTTCAACCACAATTTGCCAGTGCACCCTGGGGTGAAGAGATGGCGGTGTCCTGCATCCATGGGGATACCCGGAAGTATCCGACCTCCAAAATCAAAGTGATCACTCCTCGAGGACGATTCATTCTAAAGGTTGGAGTCGTCCAGCAACTCCCAGTTCCTGTGCTTTTCGGCCGGGACAGCCCCCTCTTCTCCCGCTACTGGCCAGTGGGGGCAAGGGACCAAAAACGGCGAACCAGGAAACGGCCGGTGAAGAGGGGAAAGTCTTCGGTAGCTCAGCCCGCCTGGGCAGCAGTATCCCCCGATGGCAGCCCTGCAGAAGATACTAATGACGAAAGGGAGGAAGCCGTCCACACCCAGACCACAGCAACAGACCCTGAACGGGCATGTGAGGTGGAGCCCCTGGAAGACATACAGTCAGATGAAGTGTTCTCTCAATTTCCAGAAGTTGATATGGAGGGAGGTCTCAGACCAGGACAATTCGGCTCGGCCCAGCTGCAGGATCCCAACCTGACCCAAGCCTGGAGGGACGTCCAAGTAATAGAGGGTCAAAAGCAGGCTGGGGTGAGTCAAGTGTCTTTTCCACATTTCATGGTCAAGAATATGCTGTTATACCGATATAGGATATTCTTGCTGTTATATAAGAAAAACTCTGATATCTGTGAACAGTTGCTTATCCCCAAAGACTATGCTTCAAAAGTGTTGTACCTAGCCCACTCCCACTTACTAGGGGCACATTTAGGGAGGGAGAAGACGTATGAACGTGTCCTCAGCCGTTTCTACTGGCCGGGAGTCAAAAGGGCCGTGGAGGAGTACTGCCGACACTGTGCTGAGTGTCAAATCAACTCCCCAAAGGTAGATTACCGAAGTCCTCTGATACCCCTTCCAATTATTGAAAGAGAGATGTTTCTGCTCTTCAGTAGAGTGGGCCTGCCGGATGGAATCCTGACAGACCAAGGGTCCTGCTTTATGTCCAATGTGATGAAATGTCTGTGCCAAAGTCTAAAGGTGAGACAAATCAGAACCTCCATCTATCACCCTCAGACAGATGGACTTGTAGAGAGGTTCAACAAAACCCTAAAACACATGCTGTGCAAGGTTATCGATGTTGATGGTAAGAATTGGGACCAACTGCTGCCTTACATCCTGTTCTCTATACGGGAAGTACCCCAGGGTTCCACTGGATTTTCACCATTCGAGCTTCTGTACGGTCGGAGACCCCGGGGCTTGCTGGATGTGGCCAAGGAAGCCTGGGAACAGCAGCCGTCCACCCAGCGCAGCATCGTGGAGCACGTGGAACAAATGCACCACAGAATGACCCAAGTCTGGCCCTTAGTTCGGGAGCACATGCAGCAAGCCCAAGCGCAGCAGACACAGGTATACAACCGGGGAGCCCAGGTGAGAGAGTTCAAACCAGGAGACAAGGTAATGGTTTTACTTCCAACGAATGACTGCAAGTTTTTGGCCAAGTGGCAAGGGCCTTGTGAAATACTGGAAAGGGTGGGGCCTGTGAATTACCGTGTACGGCAGACAGGCCGTAGGAAAGCCCAACAACTTTACTATGTAAATTTGCTGAAGCCATGGCATGAACCTCTCCCTGTCCCCTCTAATGTCCTGCTAGCTAACCTGCCTCCCCAGGTCCTCCCGCCAGTGAACATGAGTGACCAACTGTCATCCAGGCAAGGACAAGACCTCCTAGAACTACTCGAAAGAAACAGAGACGTCTTCTCTGAGGCCCCGGGTCGAACAACAGCCATCACCCATGACATCAGAACAGAGCCGGGAAAGATGGTAAGGCTACGACCATACCGAATCCCAGAGGCCAGACGGGAGGCCATCAAAAACGAGGTGAGGAAAATGCTTGACCTTGGGGTGGTGGAGGAGTCACACAGTGCCTGGTCCAGTCCTATAGTCCTTGTTGGGAAGCCGGATGGCAGCATTAGGTTCTGCAATGACTATAGAAAGTTAAATGAGATTTCTCTGTTTGACACCTACCCTATGCCCCGGGTAGATGAGCTGGTCGAGAGGTTAGGACCTGCCCGGTTCATCTCCACGCTAGATTTAACCAAAGGATATTGGCAGGTTCCACTCACCCCACAAGCAAGGGAGAAAACGGCCTTCTCAATGCCAGACGGTGCCTTCCACTATCGAGTCCTCCCGTTTGGTCTTCATGGAGCCCCGGCAACGTTCCAGAGGCTCATGGATAAAGTGCTCCGGCCACACCAGGCCTACGCTGCGGCGTACCTGGACGACATTGTTATCCACAGCACGTCATGGGAGAACCATCTGAAGCACCTGGCAGCTGTTCTCCAAGCCTTACGAGAGGCGGGATTGACAGCCAACCCTGCAAAGTGCTCACTTGCCTTGGAGGAGGCGAATTACCTGGGGTACACTGTCGGACAAGGAAACGTGAAACCCCAAGTAAAGAAGGTGGATGCAATAACAACCTGGCCCCAACCCCAGACCAAATGCCAGGTGAGAACCTTTCTAGGGTTATTGGGGTATTACAGACAATTTATTCCTAACTTTGCCTCTTTAGCGGCCCCCTTACATGAAATGACAAGCAAAAGTGCATCCAACCGGGTAAAGTGGATGGAACAGACACAGCTGGCCTTCAACGCTTTGAAGAAAGCCCTCTGCAGCGAAACCGTGCTACACACCCCCGACTTTGACAAGAGGTTTGTACTTCAGACAGACGCGTCAGAGGTAGGCCTTGGGGCAGTCCTGTCCCAAGTACATGATGGAAGTGAATACCCCATAACCTTTGTAAGCCGCAAACTGCTTCCCCATGAAAAGAATTATGCAACCATAGAAAAGGAGTGTCTAGCGCAGTGATTTTCAACCAGTGTGCCGCGGCACACTAGTGTGCCGTGAGAGATTGTCAGGTGTGCCGTGGGAAATTATCTAATATCTAGTGTCGCCCTCCTCTCCACGCCACCGGAGGCTCGGTGTGCGGCACGCCTCGAGGGGGAGGTCCTCGTCCGGGGCGCCTCACAGCGTCGCTGGTTCGGGGGCATTCTTTCTCTGGGACAGCGGGGCGGTGTCCGTCGCCGGTGCGGAAGGCGGGGACCGGTTGGAAGGGACCGGGTACGGCGGTCGGCGGCTGCGACTCCGGACGCGTATCGGTCCCTAGGCGCCGGCGCTTGGCGGTTCACACCGGGCGCGGTAGCGACGCCGAAGCGCCGCTGTTATCAGCCTGCAGTAAAAACGGCATTTAATAATTTTTTTCAAGCATATACTTAGTTTATTAACTGCATCAGCGTCCCAACATGTGTCCTTTTTAGTCTTGTCTTTATACAACATGTTCCGAGGATCATACATCTCTGTACTTCTCCACTTCAATTATTAATTTAATCCATGTTGACGAACTTCTCAGCTGTTGGCTCCGTTAAATGTCGGGTGTCGAGGGTGAATTACGTATTCTCCACTCAAACCTATGTGGAGTATACGTAGCCCCCCCCTTCTCTCTTTATCTTTATGACTGCTTGTGTGGCTGTAGTGGATGGGCAGAGGGGGACATTTAATAATGTGGTCGGTAAAAGTGGTAAAATTAAAACTCCAGGACAACAGAAGGTGAATACAAAGTATGGGATGCATATTTGATCATTTATATCATATACAATATGTCGTCAATATCGTTTAAAATAATTTTTCAGTGTGTTTCCTTTCGCGATACGCTCGCGTCAAGCGGAAAAAATAGACTCGACGCCGAAACGATCTCTTCATGGCGCGAGGCAGCCGCGGCGCAACGCTACGCTTCAGCGTCCGGTGTGTTCAGCACATCGATTTAACATGGGAGTGGATGGGAGCCAGAGGATTGGCGCTGCGCTTACGCCTCGCTTCGGCGTCGCTTCCGCGTCCGGTGTGAACCCGGCGTAGAACTGGTGCAGACCAGGGGAATCCGACTGTTTGATTAAAACAAAGCATCGCGAAGGCCCACGGTGGGTGTTGACACGATGTGATCTCTACCCAGTGCTCTGAATGTCAAAGTGAAGAAATTCAATGAAGCGTGGGTAAACGGCTGGAGTAACTATTGGCACTCAAAACAGGTAAATCTGAGGAGGGCTGTTTTAGACAGGGTTAAAAGGTCCTGTTCTAAATGATCATTGTGGTATTTTGACCAAAATATGTTACAGACATTTCATTAAGACCCCAAGGAGCCATATTAACTGTGGTGAAATGGGCATAATATGCCTCTGTTAAATAAAGTTTCGTTAAATCAAAGATTGTTTCATAAATCTGATTCAATCTGTGCTCATTAAAAGATCAGAGTGATAAAGGGCTGAAATAATTTAAAATAGTGCTTTTCAAAAAAGGTTGAAAATCACTGGTCTAGCGGTTAAATGGCCAATAGAAAAACTAAGATATCACCTACTGGGTCGAGAGTTTACATTGGTCACTGACCACGCCCCATTGAAGTGGATGGCCCTCAACAAAGATAGGAATGCCAGAATAACCCGTTGGTTTCTACACCTACAGGACTTTAAGTTTACAGTGGAACACAGAGCTGGAAGGCTGCATGGGAACGCCGATGCCATGTCGAGAAGGGACGACTGCCTGTGGTCGGCCGCTCCCCACCGTGGTTCGGAGCTGGGGGGGGGTATGTGAGGGCCCAGCCGGTGAGCAGTGCCCCACATGGCTGAGGACAGCCAGACAAGAGAGATCAAGGGGTGTGGTGTTGGATGGGCGGTACTACTCCACAGGATCATCATAGGGAACTCCTCCCCTCCCAGGTGGCTCTGATTGTCTCTCACAGGTGAAGGCAATCAGGAGCTATCTTAAAAACCCCAAACAAAGGAGTGAGAGGCAGAGCTGCAGAGGAAAGAGACCCAGACGCTTACAGCCAAACACTATCAGGGTAAGAGGCCAGCGGCCTGCCTGTCGACTCTCATGAAGAAGAATAATTGCTCTCTCTCTCTCTCTTGTTGGATCAGGAATAGTCCGACGGAGCCCCAGATGCAAACTGCCAACCAGGTGAAGAGTTCTGAGTTACCTTTGGACGCCTTCCTCCCTTTTCCCCTCAAGTTATAAATAAACCTTATGTTATATTCACCACAACCCCTGTGTCTGACTGCTCTTTTTCCGGTTTTGTGTACCCACTGTTTGCTTTTGCAAAGCCAGGCTCACACACTTTGTAAAGACAGAAATCTATAATTACACTGACATGAATGTGTTTGAAAGAACTGATGTTGCTGTTGTTTTCTAAATCAATGTAGAAATCAGGTTGTTTGATGTTTTAGAACTTGTGTTGATCCTGATGAGTGTTGCAAAGGGGCGGAACGTTCCTGGGAACTTTCTGGAAACTTTCTGGAAACTTTCCACAGGAAGTTCAGCTCATGAATTTTGGAGATTTTGACTCTTTTTTTTTTTTCAGAAGTTATCCTGTAACAGGAAACTTACAGGAAGTTTAGAATCAGCCGAGCTCAGCTGGAGCCTGGATGCAGCTGGTTGGGAACATTGTCTGCCTGAAAAGTAAAACTGTGGCTTTGTGTTGTTGTTGAACGTCTTTGTCGTTACCAAGCATGTTGATGACTTGTTACACTGAAGCCATGTTCATGTTAATATCAAGTTCATCTGTAAACAGTAGGCTAACTTTTTACAGCCGTGAGAGTTCGATGTATGTTCAGCTGCAATCAGAAATATTAAAACCCCCCAAAGATTTTAGGATTTATCTAATAAAGTTTTTTGAAAGAGCAAGATTCTGCTTCGGATGATTTCTTTATGAGTTGAGTGAAACTGAGAATCAACACAGAAAGTGCACGATGTAGTACTTGGTTTTACAGTATATTTTGTTAAGATATGATATAATAGTCTTTTTTAAAGCTGTCTGATATTTTTATGGCCTAAAGTGGAGTTGAAACAAGAGATTATTTCATCTCACCTGAAGGGCCTTGGGTATAGGAAGATTTAAAAAAAGAGACATCATTGGGAGCGAGAGAGAGAGAGACAGAATTTAATTTTGAAAACAAGTTTATTAGGTACTATTTTTTGACAATACACATTGAAACACATAATAAGTTATTTTAAATTAGACATTCAGCCATAAATAAATAAATAAATAAATGAATCACACAAGATAATCAGCATAAACGAGTTCTCAAGTTGTCACAGAACATAAAACATCTTGGAAACACCACAGATCATGAAAAGAGTCCAGGTCACCTGCTGCTTTATAAAAACTAAAATCTCATAGACTGGAAGAGAAGTGTTAAATTTTATCAGAAGGCTCCACAAAGCAAAGGCTGCCTACTACTCAAAACTAAAAGAAGAGAATACAAACAACCCCAGGTTTCTGTTCAGCTCTGGAGCTGACAGAGAGTCACACCTCCACCGAACCCAGTAATCATCCATCTGTAGGAGTCGAGGGAATCACGGAGTCCGGAGATCTTCTTGTTTTGTGCTCTCTCGGCGTGCGTTTATTTTGACCAAACAATTCACTCACAGAGAACTCGCGGGCGCCACCAAAACATCCGCTTTTAACCACACCCAGTGCACTTGTTACCTTGGTAACCCCACAGCTCCTTACCGGGTGTGTGAGTGTGCAAACCACATTAGTGTAAACCGTCTTTGTTGAATTCTGCATTATCACCGGTCCCCTACATACGTCCCCCCAGAATTCACACACAAAGTTTATTAGCTGGGGCTCGAATCACCCGACCTGCAAGGCTCCTTAAAACGTAATCAGAGGATGTAGGCGGGGGCTTAACTGGAGGAACACGAAGTTGGCGCGGGGGGTGAGCAGGAGGGCGCCCCCGCCGTGGAGGCTTAGCTACCTCAGTAGGTTGAGTGAGATCCAAGTGGGCAGGTTTCAGCTGGTCCACAGATACATGTTCTGGTTTACCGCCAATGTCCACGATAAATGTTTTGGGGCCAGCCTCAATAACACAAAATGGACCGTCATAGGGAAGTTGAAAGGGCCCACGATGAGCATCCTGACGAATGAACACATATCCTGCAGAATGAAGTTTGACAGGGATATGAGACCGAGGGATGCTGTGCTGTGATGTGTGAACTGGTGCGAAAACCTTGGCATTGTCCAGGAGCGTAGCTTGTTGTTGTGCTGCTGACCAAGAAACTGTAGTGTCAGGGACAAAAATCCCCAGGGACTCTCAAAGGCCATAAACCAACTCGGCAGATGAAGCTTGTAGGTCTTCCTTAGGGGCGGTCCTAAGCCCCAACATGACCCATGGAAGCCTGTCGACCCAGTTACCATCCTTGAGGCTGGCACGTAGAGCAGATTTCATAGAACTGTGGAACCGCTCGCACAGTCCGTTAGCCTGCGGATGGTATGCAGTGGTGCGGTGAAGCTTAGTCCCCAGGCTCTCTGCCACCTTGTTCCAGAGCCCCGATGTAAACTGCGGGCCCCGGTCAGATGAAATGTCAGATGGGACGCCGAACCGAGCGACCCAGGTGATGAGAAATGCCCGAGCCACATCCGCTGCTGCTGTTGAAACCAACGGAACAGCTTCCGGCCAACGAGTGGTTCTGTCAACCATGGTGAGAAGGTGTGTGAACCCCTGAGAGGTGGGCAGGGGCCCAACCAGGTCCAGGTTAGCATGGTCAAACCTTCTTTCGGGTACTAAGAAATGTGCCAGGGGGGCCTTAGTGTGGCGGTGGCCTTAGTCCCGTAGGTCTGGATGGGGGTGCCGTTGGCCGCTTGCAGCGGGGGCCCGTGCCTGTCGCTCAGCATGTCCACTTGTGATGCGGGCAAAACGCTCTTCTGCGCTCCCGTGTCGCACAGAAAGCGCCGCCCAGAAATGGAATCCTGAATAAACAGCAGCCTGCATGTCCTGCCGGCGCTCATGGCAGCTAGTGGGCGCCGGCCGAGCCGTTTCCCATCCTGCTGTAGCTGCATGGGGGGCAACACCGTTTAGCTTTGGAACCATACCGTGCATGGTAAAAACACAGGTGGGAGCTCTGTTGCCGCTTCACCGCTGCGGCGCTGACCACGGCCGTGTCCCCCTGGCGCCATGGACCATCACCGGGTGAGTCCCAAGCCGCCGCGCAGCTCTGCTGCCCTGCCAGGAAAAACTTGTCGGCTTCCTCAGCCAGTGCCCGGCAATCCGTGATGCTCGTGTTGGCCAAAGCAGATCGCACCTGAGTTGGCAGCTGCTGCAGGAAAAGCTCCTTGAACAGAAGCTCCGGCTTGTGGCTTCCCAGGAGAGACAGCATCTTATCCGTTAACTCCGAAGGCTTGGAGTCGCCTAGACGTTTAGCGACAGAAGCCGGCGTGCGCGCTCGGAGTCGGAGAGCCCGAAAGCCTTCAACAGGTGATCCTTCAGCTCACCATATTTATCGTGCTCTGGAGGATTTTCTAATATGCTCACCACTCTGCCCGCTGTTGCGCTATTGAGAGCCGCGACGATATAATAATACTTGGTGGTATCTGCTGTAATGTCTCTCAGCGCGAACTGCGCCTCCGTCTGAGCAAACCAGGCCGATGGTTGCGATTCCCAAAACTCCGGGAGCTTAAGCGAGACTGCGTTTATCGCCATGTCCGTCTCTGGATACGTCCAGAGAAATCAAGGTCACCAATGTAGGAGTAGAGGGAATCACGGAGTCCGGAGATCTTCTTGTTTTGTGCGCCTCTCGGTGTGCGTTTATTTTGACCAAACAATTCACTCACAGAGAACTCCCGGGCGCCACTAACGTCACGTGTGTTTCGGCGTCGGAGATCCTCACACCGGCGTTGGCTCCAGTCCCTGCTCCAGTGCCTGCTCCGCGCCGGAGGCTCTCGGCTGACGTCCCGTGTGTTTCGGCGTCGGAGATCCTCAAACCGGCGTTGGCTCCAGTGCCTGCTCCTAGTGCCTGCTCCGCGCTGGAGGCTCTCGGCTGACGTCCCCTGTGTTCCGGCGTCGGTGGTCCTCGCGGTGCCAGCTCCAGTCCCTGCTCCAGTGCCTGCTCTGCGCCGGGGGCTCCTGGCTGACGTCCCCTGTGTTTCGGCGTCGGAGGACCTCGTGGTGCCAGCTCCAGTCCCTGCTCCAGTTCACGCTCCTGTCCCGCGCCGGAGGGTCCCGGCAGACGCCACTCTGGTTCCGGCGTCGGAGGTCCTCGTGGTGTCAACTCCAGTCCCTGCTCCAGTCCATGCTCCAGTCCCTGTCCCGCGCCGGAGGGTCCCCGCAGACGCCTCCCGGCAGACGCCACTCTGGTTCCGGCGTCTGAGGTCCTCGCGGTGCCTGCTCCAGTGCCTGCTCCAGTGCCTGCTCCAGTGCCTGCTCCAGTGTCTGCTCCGGTCCCTGTTCCACGCCGGAGGGTCCCAGCAGACGCCGCTCTGGTTCCGGAGTCGGAGATCCTCGCAGTGCCAGCTCCGGTTCCTGCCCCACGTTGGGGGCTGGGGTCGGGGCTCTTGCCCTCTGCCCCTGACCGGCCTTCGGGCCGCCCTCCTGAGCCTCTGAACTCTGCCCATGAGCGGCCACGGGGCCGCCCTCCTGAGCCTCTGAACTCTGCCCATGAGCGGCCACGGCGCCGCCCTCCTGAGCCTCTGAACTCTGCCCATGAGCGGCCACGGCGCCGCCCTCCTGAGCCTCTGAACTCTGCCCATGAGCGGCCACGGCGCAGCCCTCCCGAGCCTCAGAACTCTGCCCAGGAGCGGCCACGGCGCCGCCC
>CM028859.1:84591-99033 GCA_016801935.1 Platichthys stellatus
AAAAAAAACACACACACACACACACACACACACACACACACACACACACACACACACACACACACACACACACACACTTTCTGACACTAATATTTAGAATAAACTTCTGCTCTGTAGGAAACTCTCTCCCCGTGTTTCACACTGTCCCATGTTTCCTCATCACATGTTGTTTAACACACATCATGTCTGCACAGTGTCACATCAGCAGTGGCCTCACGTCGATGGAGCAGCCCAGCAGCGAGCCTCGGTCCAGAGCCTTCTGGATGATGTGGAACAGATGTGGATCTGGTCTGTTCAGGTCGTGGACCTCAGCGATGCCTCCTGTGAAATCCTCGAAGCCCTCGGTGGTCGCTCCTCCAGACAGAGCCTCGTAACATCCGTTCACCCTGAAGTGACATCACACATCAACACCTGACGACAGCTGTGTGTGTGTGTGTGTCTGTGTTTGTTTGTCTGTGTTTCTGTGTGTGTGTGCAGATGGGTGTGGTTCTCTCTGACTCTCCCTCTATAATCAAATGTGAAGAATGCAGGGTGGAGGCTGGACGACATGTGGCAACTCACACCTGAACAGGTGACCACTCCTGTATCACAGTTTTTTGTGGGTGAGGGTAAAGTTGTATTGTGTTCAGAGCCTGAGGAGGTCGACAGCCTGAAGGTGCTAACATCTGAGACTCGCTCTCCAGACATGGAATGTCACCTTTCCTGTGGGGAGAGGGTCTGAGCTGCTGGGAGACGTACAACTCTCCACTGAGATACAGTTCTACAGCGGGTTCTGAACCAGACGAGAGGGACTGGAGCTGCTGAAGGTGATGGATGCCAGGTGGGAGGGGGGGAACTCAGATTCAGAAGGCCAAGGGGAAGGCTCTGTGTTCACTTTGAAAAGGCACCCACCAGAGTCACCTGGAGGGGGGGCGTTCACAAGGTGGTTCATACGTGAACTTGGTACCTGAACACCTTTGGCAAACAATCTATGAAAGACTTTGTGGTCGGATCATAAATCACATCTGAGGCCTGGTCACCACACTCAGCTGATCAGCACCTGGTGGTGACTGTATCAGAGGCTGCAAGGCAGACCTGGGAAACCAAAATGAGTTGAGAGGATACACTGGGAACATCTGGTGGAGGCCCCTGCCAAACTCCTACCTATGTTCAGGGCCTCCATTCCATAAGCAGCAGGCTGGAGGTCTAAAGATCATCGGTGTCTGTCGAGGCAACAACCAGCAGCAGAGAGGGCTGGAGGTCTCCTGGAGCAGCAGACAGGTGCCAAGAGGCCAGGAGGGTTGCAGCTTCTGCTGTCGCGGAAGCAAGAACTTGGGTGTGGGAGGAGTTCAGGAAGTTCATGGAGAGGAACTTTCAGTTTGCCACAAAGAAGATCTGGCAAACAATCTGCTCTGGAAGGGAAAGCGTGGCTTGGCCCAGACTGTGAACAGTCGAAGGAGGGAACATCTAACCTGGACTGGGGACATCACTGAGTCATGGAAGGAGCTCTTGAAGGAGCTTCCTAAAGCCATCCTACATGTCTGCTGGGTTCAGACATCTGGAGGGAGCTGGGAGAAGAACCTGTCCTCCATGTTGAAAGAACACAGTCCAGGTGGGCCAGGTATCTAGTTAGGGTGTCTCCTGGGAAACCACCAGATGTATGTATGAGTGAATGTGATGATGATGAAACTATAAAAAGATTCAGACCGGAGCCGACCGGATCTGATTAGAATCATCATACCAGACCTCAGCTGATCTCCAGTCAGTTCCTTACTTGGCGTAGGCCTTCTCCAGCAGAGCGCTCCAGAACTCCCTCCCCTCGGCCGAGTGGACGAACAGCAGCTCGTCGTCTTTCACCGGCAGCCGGTCATCGATCACCACGTCCACCCAGTCTCCGTACTGCCAGAACTACACACACACAGAGAACAGGACTCGTCAGGTTCTGGTTCCAGAGTCTTTGTACTAACGACCGCTGAACGGGTCAGCCACCGCCCGATCTGTACCCGAGCGCTGGTACTTCAACCTGAGTACTGGTATTTCTCACAGTGGTGTGTACTGATGTACCTGGAAGTGGAAGATTCCAGCGTACTCCCCCTCCTGGAAGCTCTGCCCGTGTGGAACGACCCGAGCCAGAACTTCCTGGTTCAGAGTCAGAGAGGCGATGGCGGCGAGCAGCCAGCAGTCACCTGGATGACACACAGACAGGGGGCGGGGCTTAAAGCTATGGCAGAACACAGAGGCAGTGAAAAGGATCATGGGAGTTTGGTTTCTTCTGTTTATGAGCTGACTGTTGGAGCTCAGATGTCGGATAGTCATGAAAACCACCATCATTGTTCAAAGGGAGGAGTCAGTGAGCTGCTCAGGGATTGGCTGCACGGTGGTCCCTATGGTAACGGTTTCCCTCCTGGAGGAGAAACATCCGCTTGTTTACAGTTTCAGTCGGCACGACAACACGCCCTGACCGCAACTGTACACACACACACACACACACACAAACACACACACAAACACACACACACACACGGAATTTTCCAGCTCTCTGATGCAGAGACGTGTGATTCATCCCCGTCAGAGGCGTTCAGGTGCATTGAGCAGAGTCAGACATTTCAGTCCCAGTTTTCACGAGACTCCACTCGTAGTTTGATGAAGTCTAGAGAACATCTGTAATCAGGTCTTCACACCACAGAGCACCTCACACCTGATGACAGGGAACACATCACTCAGAGCCAATCATTCATCGTCAATCACCAGATTCAGGTTCAGTCTCATCACACTCACACGTGTCTTTCTGAAGCTGTGAGGACATCAGTGACATGACCTCTGACCCCTGAACCCGACCCTTCAAACTGTCTCTGAAACGGTGTGGTCACTAAGATGCTGAGTCACAGACTGAGATCAGATGCACGTCCTCACCCAGAGCTCCCTGACAGATGTCGGTCCTGGACGCTCCGGACACGATGAACTCGGGGTCAGAGGTCAGCTCCTGCACAGACAAACAACAGCTGATGAAGATGTGTCCTGGAGGTGCTGGTCTTACCTGAGGCAGGAACCTGCAGACAGAAGCTCTGAAAACACCTCCTCCCCTGTTTTCATTCTCAAGAAAAAATTATACTTCACACAAATCATGAGATTCAAGGTTATTTAAAAAGCTTGACAGATATTTATTAATGAGATTCAAGTCCTGAAGTGAGTCATCAGGGCGGAGCCTGTTCCACCTACTCTGGTTTGACTCAGGTTAACAGACCTGGGTTCAGTGACTGTGTTTAACATGATTCAATCTACATGTTTCATATTAACATGATCAAATCTACACGTTTCATATTAACATGATTAAATCGACATGTTTCATATTAACATGATTCAATCTACATGTTTCACTATATGTTCAGTCTCCACATGTGCAGCACTGTTTTTAATGGACAGTGAACAATGGGGGGAGCAGTATAATTTACCAGACCTTACTGTAGAACCTCTCTCTCTCTCTCTCTCTCTCTCTCTCATGTAAACCTGATCAACCAGTAAAGTGACCTGAATCCTCTTCAAACAGGAAACAGGTGTTAACAGATGAATTTCTGATTCGATCTCTTATGAAAAGTTTCTAGTTCTTACTCTACAGTCACTGATGTATTCGTTTGAACTTCTCTAGTCTTGGTGAAGAACAAACCTGGTGAAGAAGTAGGTTTGAATAATTAATCATAAATAATAAGCAGTCAGTTAAAGTTTGAGAGGAACTGACCGTCGGTCGCTTCCAGGTCACCCCCCGGGTCTTGTAGGATCCGGCCCCCAGCTCCTTGAAGCCCAGGGACGAGGGCAGCGCCGGGAACGACTCGTCCTGGAACAAGTGTCCGGACTCGAAGCACTGCTGCCGCAGAGCCTCGTAGTCCTGGTTCAGGTACTTCACCGCCCGGTCGTGGCTCCCGATGCCTTGCTCATGGTCCCGGCGCTGCTGCAGGGCGGAGGCGATGCCCGCCATGGTGCTGGATCCTGGGTCTGGTCTGGGTCCTGGGTCTTGATCTGGATCCTGGAGGGTCCGAGTCTGGATGTGATCTGAAGAGTTCACAGGTGTGATGCCAGGTCGGGCGGGTCCCAACCCGGTTACAAACAGGTTAGACTTCCTCTGATTGCCTTCAGAATAAAAGCCCTCCGCTGCTCAGCTGATGTCATCGTCATTTACATGAAATTACTTTATATTAACATTTTATTTATTATACAACACATTTACTATATATAACTTTACATTAAATTACTTTAAATTTACAATACAAAGTCTTTACAATGATTAGTGAATGATATTTAATAAGATGTGTGTGTGCTTGCTCACATCTGACCTTTGACCTGTTTCACACTGTAAAGAAATAGTTGCCATGGTAACTCCGCCGCTGGTTCTGTTTGAGTTAAATCATTCTCGTAACATGAAATGCTTTTATTGTGAAGCTTCATGCCCTGACTTCCTGTTGAGTTGTGTTCCTCAATGCAGATTCTCTCTCTCTCTCTAAAACACTTCAGATCAAACACAATGAACAGAAACATTTGTGTCCAGATGAGTTTATTTTGTATTTAATTCAGATTTTCAGACATGAAACTGATTCATAATTAAAAGAGATGTTGACATCACATTGAATCAGATGCGTTCAGGTGTGGCAGGTGAAAACTCCCAGCATGCTCCTGGGGTAAGCTGCGGTTAGTTGATGCTGAGGCGGAGCCACTGTGGGAAGAGAAGGGATCAGTGACGTTAAGCTGCAGGTGTCACAGTGGCCTGTAGGGGGCGCCAGCACAACACATGTTACCTGCTGCAGGTTCAACTCGATCCTCCCCTGATTCTTCAGATCCAGAGTCCGGAACATTTCTGTTACATAGACACAACACGTCATACAACAGAACAGTCACATATATACAGTCACTGATCATCTTTATATACAGTCACTGATGGTCTTTATATAAAGTCACTGATTCTCTTTATATACAGCCACTGATCATCTTTATATAAAGTCACTGATCGTCTTTATATACAGTCACTGATCGTCTTTATATACAGTCACTGATCATCTTTATATACAGTCACTAATCATCTTTATATACAGTCACTGATCATCTTTATATACAGTCACTGATCATCTTTATATACAGTCACTGATCCTCTTTATATACAGTCACTGATCATCTTTATATACAGTCACTGATGGTCTTTATAGTCACCACTGTGTGGTTAGCGTGGTTGGTGTGGTGGTTGTCGGAGGTCATGTGACTCACTGTAGAGCAGCTCCAGTCGGATCAAACAACCAATGAAAGAGTCGAAGTCGATGGCGTAGCTCGTGTCAGAGAATCGACCGACGATCTCCTGGATCACTTCACTGTTCACCTGGAAACCTGCAAACACCTGTGTTGTTAGTTCCACAGTCACATGGTTCAGTGGTTTCTCTTCTTGGATCATGTGACACATGGACGCGTGAACAGCTGCATGTTACCATGGTGATGACACGCCTTAAAATGACACTGAAGTACTGACTTCAGACCAGCTGCTCTGACCTCTGACATGGTCATCGACTGTAAGACGTTAGACGGTCAGTGTGCAGTGATACTGAGGATCCACCAGGGGGAGCTCTTTACTGGGACTGTTGGAACCAGGAAGCACCTCCATCCTTCACTCATGGGGAAATTCTCCATGTCCAAGACTTTAGAAACATTAATTTAAAAGAACCTGGAGCTTCTGGTTCAACAAACTCTGAACCTCATGAACCCGTAGGGGTAGTTCTGCCCACAAAAATCCATGTGGGCAGAACTAGAAACATCTGTAAGTCATTAACAGGTGAAGAGAACATTATCATAAACCTTGTTTTAGAGTCTAAGATGTACAGAACCCTCTTGTGGATTCATGTTCAAACATCGAGAGCTTCAACGACAAAATCCTGAACCACTGCAACACCTCTATGATGTCTTGAAGTTCTCCTGAAGTTTGAGAACGAGTCAGGGAACCTTGTCGAGCAGAGCCAGAATCCTGCAGAACCCTGATTTGAACCTGGTCCCCCACTGCCACCAACATCCTGAACCCTGAGAGGAACCTCGATTTGACCTCATGGTTTTCCTCGTTGATTAGAAATCAGTGTACGATCATGATTGTGACCTCATTAAAGAAGAAATCTTACCAGCTTCAGCCAGCGCCGCTCTCATCTCATGACTGCTCATCGAACCAGAACCGTCCGAGTCGTGAGCCTTGAACACCTCCTGAAGAAGAAGAAGGTCATGAAGGAGACGTATGAATTTAAATACACAGACTTAGTTTTGTAGGATTTGAACCTCTCAGAGACTTGAGCCTAATATCAATAGATTTCCAGTGAAGTTCTGCATCATATTTATTTACCTGAAGTGACTGACTCATTTGGAACCAGCTCTCATCAACACATCGTATTTATCTGAGAACATGATTCTGAAGACTCAGAACTTCATTAAACAAAATGTCCTTACCATGTATCCCTGGATCTTTGTCCACAGAGTGTGAAACTCCACCAGACCCAGTGTGGTGCTACCGTCCATCTGAAGACCAGTTAAAGATCCTGTTCTGAGAGATCACACATTCTACGACTGCAAAAACAACTGAGTCAAAATCTACAGTTCAACAAAGGGATTAAATCACAGATTGAAAGATACGTCCATCAGGCTGATGATGCTGCGACACGTCTGCAGAGTGAATCCGTCAGTTTTCATATCAGATCCTTCAGACAAACAACAGAAGAGTTTAACAAACAACCTGAACACGTCTGAACATGAACACAACGTCTGTACCTGAACACAACGTCTGAACCTGAACACAACGTCTGAACCTGAACACAACGTCTGAACTGATCACAACATCTGTACCTGAACACAACGTCTGTACCTGAACACAACTGCTGAACCTGAACACAACATCTGAACCTGAACACAACGTCTGTACCTGAACACAACGTCTGTACCTGAACACAACTGCTGAACCTGAACACAACATCTGAACCTGAACACAACGTCTGTACCTGAACACAACGTCTGTACCTGAACACAACGTCTGAACTGATCACAACATCTGTACCTGAACACAACGTCTGTACCTGAACACAACTGCTGAACCTGAACACAACATCTGAACCTGAACACAATGTCTGTACCTGAACACAACGTCTGTACCTGAACACAACTGCTGAACCTGAACACAACATCTGAACCTGAACACAACGTCTGTACCTGAACACAACTGCTGAACCTGAACACAACATCTGAACCTGAACACAACGTCTGAACCTGAACACAACATCTGAACCTGAACACAACGTCTGAACCTGAACACAACATCTGCCTCATTTAAATAACCAGAGACTCATGAAAGCTGTGGTGGAAGTTCGTACTCTGGGCGATCACTTTGTCCAGAATCTGTTGGAGCTCGAAGGCTGAGATTTGTGAGTCCTGGTGAAGCAGAAGAGAATCAGACTTCAGAAGCTTGATCTGAATATGAAGTGAAGTGGTGAAGTTATGATATTAAATTACACGTCTTTACATTTCCTGAGATTTGGACAAAGAGATGTTTGAAGTGCGGGTCCACGTCCTTCTGTCCGACATCCGGCTGGAACATAAAGTATCATTTAGATTGAAATATCGTAGATTAATAAACGTCAGGGTTTTTATATTTTACTAAAGGAACTGAGTCAGACAAGTCTTTTCTCAGAGTTTGGGTCAAAACAGAAAGTTTCTATGAATAAAGATCTTAAACCTCATTGATGCTGACGTCTACGTCCTCCTCCATCGGTCTGAAACACCAGAGACAAGTCGTCAGTCCCTGCAGGAGACCCAGCCACCGGGTCATGTCCTCGTGTCTCACCTGCTGTGAGCCTCTTTCTCCGTGAACGCCCTCAGGACGAAGCTTCCTTTGCGGTGCGGCTCGAACGTGGACGGGACGATGACGTATTCCCCCGGCTGCAGTTTGAAGCGGTCACACACTTCCCTCAAGTTGATGAAGTTCTTACTGCGCGCCACCGCCTCCATCCTCAGCAGGACGTCCGGGCCCAGGTGGATGTTACTGCGACCTTTAAACTGACCACAGAAGAAGAAACATCACCACACCTGGGAGAATTACACCTGTGGGTCGTCAGAGTCATGACGTCCTGACATGTCAACAAGTCAACACGTCAACATGTCAACACATCAACATGTCAACATGTCAACATGTCAACACGTCAACACGTCAACACGTCAACAAGTCAACATGTCAACATGTCAACACGTCAACACGTCAACACGTCAACAAGTCAACATGTCAACATGTCAACATGTCAACAAGTCAACATGTCAACAATTCAACAAGTCCACACGTCAACATGTCAACACATCAACACATCAGCTGCATCATACACTGTAAAATGTGGTTAGTAAGAATCTCTATGAATACAGTAATCAGGTATATGTACTTAGTTACTCTGTACCACAGGTGAACACAGTGACAACTTCCTGTTTGTTTCTCACCTCATCAGGGACCTGAGAAAACACAAAACACACAAAGATCAATTACGGTAAAGTACACACTGAGTGTGTGTCTGTGTGCATGTGAGTCTTTGTGTGTGTGCACCTGATAGATGGCGAAACCGATGGTGTTGAGGTCTCGTCCAAAGCGTCTCTCTCGGCGAGCGTCCTTCTGCATCAGTCCGATCAGGGCGGTGCAGCCGTCCTCGCCCTCGTCAGGGTCATCGTCCACGTCCTCCAGTCGGATGAAGAACTGAGGGTTTGAGCAGAAAGTGGCTGCGGAGAGAAAATCAGGTCAGGTTTAAAAAAGGAACAGATCGTTCACGTGTTCCTGACATGTTCCTGACATGTTCCTCTGCAGGTCCTTTACATGTTCCTGACATGTTCCTCTGCATGTTCCTGACATGTTCCTAACCTGATGGTTTTAGTTATTAATTTAGTCCTAAATCAGTCAAAACAACAACAAGGTGGATCGATTATTTAAAGGTCAGAGGTGATGAAGACGAGCTGAGCAGAGAAGAGGGACGGTTGTGCTCAATCTGTGAACTTCATTCTTTTCTTCTTTTAAATCTTTTAAAATCTAATTTATTCTGTTTTATATATGCAATGAGCAGCCGGAGTGGGTCGTTAGTACCGGGGTAGTTCCTGCAGCCGCCAGCGGTGGAGCCGACTCTCCACACGCCTTCAAACTCAGAACAGTTCCACCGACCGCCCTGGTTGCTCGTCAGCGTGTCAGGTGTCAGGTTGCAGATGTCGAGGAGTGAGAACTGACTCAGGAAGTCTGTGTAGGACATCCTGCAGACAGAGAGGATGAAGGAGATGAGTGTGAGGATGAAGATGAGAAAGCTTGTGTCTGTCCTTACCAGAACTCTCCATCTTCAGCACAATGATCCAACTTCTTCTTCTCCTCGGGCTGAACTCCGTCCCACTTCTCCGACCTGACGAACCAAAAAACTCATCTTCAGTTTGACCAATCAACACACTGAGGACACACTGATGGACGGACAGAAGAGAAGGACACGTGGACAGATGGATGTGACGTGGTGAACTTACTCGTCGCTCCAGGCTCCGGTCCACTCCACCTGACCCCATGGGTTCCTGATCCTCAGCAGCTCCACAGGAGAACCACGGTAAAGAACCTGCAGAACCAGTGACGTGAAATGAGACCACTGCCAGTTTCAGATGGTTTATGATGGTTTCCCATAAGTCCTCACCCGCTCAGCTGCAGTGATTGAGTAGGCATGACCTTTGACCAGCTTCTCTCCGGTGATCGCCTCCGAATCGTACGAGCTGGAAATCTGACAAACGTCAACATGGAGGATGGTCAACGATCACATGACTTCACAGATGTGATGATGTCAGAGACTAGAGCGTGATGTCAGAGATTAAAGTCAATGTTTACTAACAAGTAATTTATTCAGTTCAACTTATTCAGACTGAACGAGCTGATCAACATGAAGCTGATGAGCACGATTCTTCTGGTTGAATGTTAGCTAACAGTTAGCTCAGGTCAATACAAGGAGTCGCACAATGTTTTCTTTATTTCGGTGGATTCATCGGACTCCTGTTGGCCAATCAGAAACAGCGATTATAGTTCCTGGAGTGTTTAGGTTTGTCAGTGTGTCGTGTTTATGCAAAGATTTTAACGTTTACGTCGATGGAGCAGCCGAGCAGCGAGCCTAGCTTCAGAGCTTTCCACATGATGTTGAACAAAGAGGGCGGAGCCTCCTTCAGGACATAGCTCTCTGCGATTCCTCCGGTAAAATCCTCAAAGCCCTCGATACTCGAACCTCCGGTCAGAGCCTCGTACGAACTGTTCACCCTGCGGGAGGAGACGCAGGAGTACGAACATCAGTACTGAGGGTTTGACGCTAGTTCATGAACAAAAGAAACGTTAAACCTGCTAAGACGTAGAAACAGGACTTTTTGTCCAGATTTATCTGGAAAACAGGAGTTAGGAGTTATCTTCACGGTGGCCTCCTCCTTCGTTCACGATGTGTCTCTTTAATCTGACTGTCCCACTCGTCTTCCATCGTTTTCCTCAGAACAAATTTCACCAACTATGACAGAACAAAGTGGATCAAGCTGCTCCGAGCAGATCGGTGAACATGACGAGTACAACAAGTGATGAGGACATCGAACCAACGTCACGATCAAGTAGATCATAGTTCCCTTGAGTTGAATATGTTTATAAATATTTCAGCCGAGTTAAACTTCAGGAGAAGCTTACAACTTCAAACTGAAGCTGAAGAATCTTCAAATTAAAAGCTGTTTCGAAAACTTTGATGTGGTTGTGCTGATGATGTTAAATAAACGGTGGATTCCTGCAGGTGAGTTACACAACGTGAGTTACACAACGTGAGTTACAACAGGTGAGTTACAACGGGTGAGTTACACAAGGTGAGTTAAGGTGATTCGAATCAGCTCCTGTTTATTTTCCAGGTGCGTCGACACCGACTGTTTGTTGAGTAAACACTGCTCCACCTTCTGCTGGTTACCACCGAGCTCCGCCCGACTCTCCCACTCACTGCTCAGTGATTGTCTGACTCCACCCACCCTGTGTTGTGACGGACAGGAACCAATCCAGCCAAGTGTTACTGCCAGCCCTCAAGATAAATCTATTTATTTATTAAGATTAAGATTAAGATTCGTTTATTTATACCAAACACATGCACAGACACACTCATGCA
The DNA here is from genome assembly GCA_016801935.1 of Platichthys stellatus. Lineage (NCBI taxonomy): Eukaryota > Metazoa > Chordata > Actinopteri > Pleuronectiformes > Pleuronectidae > Platichthys > Platichthys stellatus. The sequence goes on from CM028859.1 coordinate 95,745, forward strand.
ATGGTAGGTAAATTTATCTTCTGCATTTAACCCATCTGGTGCAGGACACACAGAGCAGTGAGCGACCATGTACAGCACCCGGGAAGCAGATGTTGGGTTAGTTTCTATAGAAGTCTGTGAGAAAATGATTCTACTTCTCACTTTATAACGTCGGTAAACATTAGGAGTTCATGTGTCAATCTGTAGTTTGCATTTGGGCCTGGATACCAGACTTTGATTGACAGCTAGTATTGTCCAATGGGTGCATGTGGCAGGTGTGAGTGCGCGAGCTTTCAGTTAGGCTCCACCCCCTACTCCTCCAAATATGGTTAATTCTGGTTCCAAAAACCAAGATGGCGCTGAACACGGTGTCAAACTGAGGCTTCAGAACAGCAGTTTATTATTTTCGTGGCTAGTTTGATTGTTTATTGTTTATCTGTCTCTTACTTGGCGTAGGCCTTCTCCAGCAGGGGGCTCCAGAATTCCCGTCCCTCAGCTGAGTGGACAAACAGCAGTTTCCCGTCTCTGGTTGGCAGCCGGTCGTCCACCACCACGTCCACCCACTCCCCGTACTGCCACAGCTGCATGAACAGGAAACCAGAGGTCACTCAAGGTCTTCATCGCGGAGCTGCCTGCTCATCGGTCACAGAAGAAGAAATCAAGTTTGTGAACACGAGCAAATCACAATTTGTGTTTGACCTGGAAGTGGAAGATGCCGGCGTACTGAGACGTGAAGCTCTGAGCGGGAGGTACCACTCTGCTCAGAATCTGAGGGTCCAGAGTCAGAGAGGCGATGGCGGCCAACAGCCAGCAGTCACCTGACAGACAGAAAGCAGGTGAGGGTGTTCCTGTACGTATACCTTTGTGGGGACCATTTCAGGCCTACAGAGTGGGGACATGTTGACTGGTCCTCACTAACCCTAACCCTCCAACAAAGGGCTGTTTGAGGGTTAAGACTTGCTTTAGGGTTAGGTATGTGAGTATTATGCCTATGAGTGTCCTCACTAAGATAGAAGTACAAACGAGTGTGTGTGTTCTTACCCAGAGCTCCCTGACATATGTCCGTCCTTTTCGCTCCATCAACAATAAACCGAGGATCAGAACACAGCTCCTGATTGGACGAGACATCAGGTGATTAATGATTAATGGGGAAGTAAATACGCAGGATTACTCAGTGACTCCTCTTTTACTGGTCCATGAGTGAAACCACATCAGAGGCCAGACTGGTGCTGTTTTTTTTCAATTGTTAACAAACTTCCTCCTTCTCATTCTTCATATAAACCTCCTCACAGCGCCCCCTACCCTGGAAGACCCTTCCTGCCTCCTGCGTTCAAAGCCCAGTGACTGTGAACGGGTGTGTCCTCCCTGTCCTTCACTCTGAGTCAGTGTGGTGTTTCACATCTGTACAACATCTCTGAGTCATCCTCGTTTTCACCAGAGGTTTGTTTTAGTTTCTTAATGTTTGTGTCCTGTGTTAGAAGCCCCCCCCCCACACACACACACTCCCAGTGAGTCAGTGGAGGATCCTCTGCTGTTCACACTGCTCCTGGATTTAGACTCTATACAGGAGGAGAAAGACAAGAGAAGATCCAGAGAACTGTGGAGCTCAGTCTGAAGCAGCTTTAGTGTCCGGGTCACTTTCCTCAGCGCTAACCCTAACCCTAACCCTAACCCTAACCCTAACCCTAACCCTAACCCTAACACTATTTTTGTGAATATCTCAATTACACCTTGAAATATCACAAACGTTCATTTGGTCTCAAGGATCACCTGATTAGAATTTGGTGGTCAGAGGTCAAGGCCACAGTGACCTCACAAAGCACTTTGGTTTTACCTTGTGAACACGAAATATCTGGATCTTTTCACATTTGGCTGAAACCTTCACTGAGACTCAAACCTTCACCGAGACTCAAACCTTCACCGAGACTCAAACCTTCACCGAGACTCAAACCTTCACCGAGACTCAAACCTTCACCGAGACTCAAACCTTCACTGAGACTCAAACCTTCACTGAGACTCAAACCTTCACTGAGACTCAAACCTTCACCGAGACTCAAACCTTCACCGAGACTCAAACCTTCACTGAGACTCAAACCTTCACTGAGACTCAAGGACTTAATGAATTTCAGTGGTGCAATGCTCTGGTTGGTGGAGGCATCAAGCTGCAGTGCGAGAGTTCTCTTTGTCTTTGTCTCTTTTATTTTCTGTGTTTAATCAACGTCAATTAACTGTTTGACTCATTGTCTGCCTGTTTTTCTGTTTTTTGTGTTTCTGTGATTTGCGGCTGTGCTCACCGATGGGCGCTTCCACTCCACGCCAATGGTTTTGGAGGAGTAGCGTCCGAGCTGGTTGTATCCCAGAGAGTCCCAGGTGGCAGGGAAGGTGGGGTCACAGAAGAGCTCACCCGTCTTCAGACATTCGCTACGCAGCTGCTCAAAGTCCTGCTTGTTGAAGGGGATGGCGTTGGCCCGGCTGCCGACGCCGTGCTCGTCCCGGGCCCTCCTCCTGGCGAGCTCCGCTGCCGTGCTCGTCATCCTGAGTCTAGTCCGGTGAGTGTCTGGAGAATCAGCCGAGAGTCTGCTAGTTACTAGACACTGCTGGTCACCAGTTCAGAGTGAGGCTCAGGTGAGTGCGTGTATTTGTGTAAGGTGGTCAGTTGAGGGGCGGAGCTTGGGTCCAGGTGAAGGAGTGTGATATCAGTCAGAAAACAAACAGTCTGATAAACTCTGACCAACACCTGAGAAACCTCCTGAGCCCGGGTCACACCGGACACCACCAGCAGGATGTGTGTCAGTGCTCTGTCTCCCCCTGCTGGCAGTATGAGGCCTAGCTCTGCTCATGTACAAACCTGTGGTGCCAGGGGTCAGAGGTCAGGTACTCTGAGGTTCTCTGAGCTCTCAGGTATGTCACTGTGACGTCATCGAGCTCCTACAACTGTCAGGTAAACAAACCAGTTGTGGAAGAAGCAACCAGTCACTGACGTTCATGTTTAAACACAGATCAGCTGATTCACTGATTTATTATTTCACATCATGATGAGAAGTTATAATAAAACAACGGCTCTCACAGAAAAGTCTCAAAAGTCTTAAAAGTCTTTAATCACGTTAAGACACAAAGTTTACGAGTTTTAACACGTCGACTCATGTTCAGACACTCAGTCAGCTGGTGTCAGGTCTCTGTCCTGATTGGACGCTGACACTCGGTCAGTGACGTCAGAGACAAACAAACTTCTGTCCGGACGGTTCATGTTTTACATCTGTTTGTGTTTGTGTTTGTTTCTGACTGAGAGGGGGGGGGGGGGGGGGGGGGG
>CM028859.1:99951-115897 GCA_016801935.1 Platichthys stellatus
GAGTAGGAGGGGGGGGGGGCAGTTTGTTGGTGAAGGACCTGAGGCAACTGATTCTATAATCTGGGTGTGTGTCTGTGTGTTGTTGTACTTTTATGTGTGTTGATGTACTTTTATGTGTGTGTGTTCTTGTTCTTCTGTGTGTGAGTGTGTTCTTGTACTTCTATGTGTGTGTGTATTTGTTCTACTGTGTGTGTGTGTGTGGGTGTGTGTGTGTGTGTGTGTGTGTGTGTGTGTGTGTGTGTGTGTGTGTGTGTGTGTGTGTGTCCTGGGAGTGTGTGAATGAAGAATAAAGTTGTCTTTGTGTCTTGTTCTGTTCAGACGTCAAGTTCTACGTCTGAGTCAGAATGTTGAGGGGACACAAACATGCAGTTCAAATTGTGTTGGTGTAGAATGTCAATACAAACATGAAAGTCCACTTGTCTACGTTCACCTGAAGATGTCCTACACCTAGTAGTGAAGTGACATCTGAGCCCTGAGGACACAAGGACTTGTCTCACACACGAACATGTCAGGACATTTTCTGGAATTCTTTCTTCATGAAGCAGGAGACTGTCTGGATCCGTCACGTGTTAGAAACCTCGTCCACACGTCCACTCGCTCTCTGGGAAGCTTCCACACATTGTCCTGCTGTGTTCTCTCATGGACTCACTCTGACAGGTTACACACATTTAACCAGGAGGCTGCAGGAGAGTTGTTGTGTCATTAAAACATCAGTAAAGTTTTTACGATCCTCCTCCTTAGTTGGAGTTTGGTGTTTTGTGAGTTTCCCAGCAGACAGGACGACTTCAGGCTGGAACCTGAGATGTTCTTGGTGTTATCTACATGCCTGCATCATGGCCGCCTCAGGCAACGTGCGCCTGTCTGTTCAGTTTTGCACATTTTTTTAAACTGGATCTAAGGTGCAGTACTCCCATGAACCCTTAGGGGCAGTGTAAGGGGAGGTACATGTCCACCAGACCATAGCTGCGGTCCAATAGTAAATTTTTCTTAGGAACCGTCTTGACTGAGTGAAATGACCTGAAGTGGTTCAGCAGCCGTAATAAGAGCTGTTTGAATTCTCTTCATGATTAGGAAAGGAGCTTCAATGCTTCCTACCTTATCTCCTTCAGCGGAGGAAACATCCGACTCTCCTTAATGAGAGGAAACAAGAAACGGCTAACCCACAAATCTCAGTCCTGCTTAGTTTTTTATTTCCTGTATAAAGTGAAAACATCTTTCTTTAAAGACGTGTAATTCTGTTTTAAACAGGAAACTTTGTTTTAACTGTCAGAGCACAGAGAAGTGAACATCTTATGCGTATCTTCTTTTATTAATAAAGTTGTATCTTTTATAAAACACCAATTGCGATAAGTGGAACCAGATTTTCTCTGCACCGTTGAATATTTGCAGGATGAGAATCTGGAGGCTCCACCCAGTGTGATGTTACATCACAGACATTTGACGTGATGATGTCATCATGATTAGCACATATTATTATAATCGATATGATGATGAACATGAAATTTCAGATTTTATCAAATGATACATGAACACAACGGAGATTCCGAATACCAGAGAGATGAGTCACTACACTGAGGATCAGAGGGGCTGAGCAGCACACATACACACACACACACACGCACACACATACAGACAGACACACACACACACACAGACACAAAAACACACACACACTGTACTTTTCCTCGTGCAGATGTGTCACTGAGTGTTTCTCCGTCAGTAACAGGAAGTGGAACAGAGGAGGAGGAGGGAGTGACAAGTGTAACACAACATGTTGTGAGGTTTTTATCTAACTAAACACGCACACACACACACACACAGACAGGTGAAGTGAAGCTAAATCATCTGGAGCGCCCCCTGGTGTCTGGCTGCAGTATAGGTCTAAACCCCTCCTCCTCCATGTTACCAGATGGGACATGGCCCAAACAAAAATAGTTGAAGTAGATTAAATAAATGATCAGTTGGGTTTAAATTTGCTTTTTGATGATATTAAAAACTGGTCTGTCAACTTGAGTGTCCTTGTCTGTCTGTCAGTCTCACGTCTGTCTGTCGTTTGACAGGAGCTCGTCTCCAATCCTGAGTTCATTGTGGGCGGAGCCACCAGGACGGACATCTGCCAGGGAGCGCTGGGTGAGTTCTCCTTACAGTCCTCAAACACACCATAACAGAGCACCTATCCCACTGTCCCTGAACGCACCACCTACACTCACAGCTCATGGAGGAAATGAAAGCCACAGCTTTGATGGGGGGGGGCAGTTGCCAGGCGTGGATCATGTAAACACAGGAAGACAATGTTCACGTCTGGTCTCTCGTCACTACGTCGTGTGAATCACAGATCATTAAAACACAGGAAAGGAAAGAGTCACTGTAAAGAGATCACATGTTTTCAATTCATGAGCTCGAAGCAGCTGAACTGAAACTGGATCCACTGTAATTAGAGGGCGCTGCCATGCAGAGCCCTGATTGGCTGAGGAGGGAGAGGTCTGCCAGCTATTGTTAGAGGGCGAGAGACACTGACTCAAACATCAGAGAGAGAGGGAGTTATGAGCTGTTAGCACACACACTCACACTCAGAGTAAGAGAGACACACCCTGCAGTGTAGTGGTTGTTGTTGTGTAACATCATGAACGTTGCCCCCCCCCCCCCGGCCACTGTCTTCATATTTGACTTGATGATGAACCAATTTGATTTTTGTGGTTAAAATTAAAATGTCCAGAACCCAAGAATGAACTGTTTAGCTGTTTCCCATAGTAGCTCTGCCTCTGTTAGAGGCTGCATTAAAGAGATCACAGGTCAAAGGCTCCTTCAAAACGGGAGGGTCGATCACATGTCACCATCTCCCAGAATTCATTGAGCTTGTGTGATAACGGGATAATGGCGCTGGAGGCCATGAGTAACCGTGCTGATTGCGAGACAAGCTGGTGATACAATCATAGAAATCCTCCGGGCACCAGAAAGTCTCATGTCAGTTTAATCACATCAGACCTTCACACACGTGTCCAATGTCCGTCCAGGTGACTGCTGGCTGTTGGCGGCCATCGCTTCCCTGACCCTGAATGAATATGTGATGGCCAGGGTTGTTCCCACCGACCAGGGCTTTGGTGACGATTACGCCGGCATCTTCCACTTCCAGGTACCAGATGATTGACATCAGCAGCGTATTACTGTGGGAACTGTGGTTTAAACTCAGGATATAATCAGTGATTAGCTTAGAGTAACAGGGTTGAACAGTGAGGTGAACACGTGTGTTTAATGTACAAAGTGGAAACATGTGAAACCAGATGGGTCTGAACACAGAACCCTGTGGAACTGAACTATGAAGAAAGACTCTGCAGGAGGTTGTAAAGAGAACTCCAGGCTCTCACTTCATTTTAATGGAACTTTATTATTGATTCAACTTCTTCTAACCCAACTTCATCAGTTAGGTGTTTAAGATTTTGTTACAGCCACATTCTGAATCCTTCACAGTGAATCAGCCAGGAACAGGTCGAACCACTGAGGAAAGCCACAGTCACCTAACCGGTTCTATAGAGCTGGAAAACAGGAAGTAGAAGTCAGAACTGAGGGAACTTTTCAAAGTCAATGTTGTGGACTGTCTCCTCTGTCTCTGCTGTGTAGTTCTGGCAGTACGGGGAGTGGGTGGACGTGGTGATCGATGATCGTCTGCCCGTCAAAGATGGAGAGCTGTTGTTCGTCCACTCGGCCGAGGGGAGGGAGTTCTGGAGCGCCCTGCTGGAGAAGGCCTACGCCAAGTGAGGAACTCCGGAGATTTAACCAGACAACTTTCACACAACCGAATCGTGCTGATCGGTCGAGTGCAGACCAACACAATGAACACACAACGTTCAAGTCTCTGAATAAATGTGATCAGTCTAATCTAGAACCAGCTCCACACAAACAGTCTGAATCTGACTGTGAAAGAATTCAGTGAAATCAGCAGCACCCGTAGATTCTGTGAGAGATTCAGAGAAGGTTTAAAACTCTAAACTCTGAGGCCACATCTTTTCTTAACAGTTCACTGACCTTCATCTTTTATCTTCACTGAATAGTAATGACCCCTGTATAACTCATATCACATCCACAGAAGACTCTCACAGTCATGGGTTAGTTTCACTCTGACACTTGGTCTGATGTTCTCGCTGCAGAATGAACGGCTGCTACGAGGCTCTGTCCGGAGGCTCGACCACCGAGGGCTTCGAGGATTTCACAGGAGGCATCGCTGAGAACTACGACCTTCAACGACCTCCGTCCAACCTGTTCCACATCATCAAGAAGTCCCTGGAGGCTGGAGCGCTGCTGGGCTGCTCCATCGACGTGAGTTAGATTTTTGAAATGGGACAATACAACGATTTCATTTTGAAGATTCATGGTTGTTACAGTGAAACGTCCATTTTGTCCCGGCTCTCAGTCGCAGTCCAGACTTTCCCTTCTGTCATAAACAGACGTTAAAGCTCAAACTGTTCAGATTTGAAGTCTTGAATCTTTTCAGGTCAGATTTGTTTGTCAGAGTCTAAAGAATAAACCATCGACAGGTCAGAACATTAGTTTGGACTTTTGAAGATGAAGATGAATCGCTCAGTCGTCTGTTTGTGTCGTGTAGATAACCAGCGCCGCAGACTCCGAGGCCGTCACTCGCCAGAAGCTGGTGAAAGGCCACGCCTACTCACTGACCGGCGCCGTTGAGGTAACACAGCGTCCTGACATGTGACCATCAGATGAGGTGACATCAGGAAAATGAAGTGTTGGTTTGTTTCTGTGTTTCCAGGTGAACTACCGCGGTCGGCAGGAGAAACTGGTGAGGATGAGGAACCCCTGGGGTCAGGTGGAGTGGACCGGAGCCTGGAGCGATGGGTAACCAGGACAAGCACCTGAACACAACACAGTTCATATCAGACAGGGATCCATCTGAGCTAATCAAGCCTCCTGGTCTCTGCTAGCAGCAGCGCCTCCTCGTAGAGTTTGAAGACGGTTCTGTTTAAACTCTGTGTTATCATTGTTATGTTGTACAGATCATCTGAGTGGAACTCTGTCCAGGGAGACTGTCCAAACGCTAACGCTGAGGACGGAGAGTTCTGGTAGGTGGAGTCTCCGCAAGGATAGATAAACCCAGAGCTTGTGTTGTGTGTTGGTGTGGAGTGACACTTCTTCTCCGTCCTATCTCTACAGGATGTCCTACAGTGACTTCCTGCGTAACTACTCTCGTATCGAGGTTTGCACCCTGACCCCCGACACCATCGAAGACGACTCCGTCAAACACTGGAGCGTCAGCAAGTTCGATGGCACCTGGAGGAGAGGGTCCACCGCCGGAGGCTGCAGGAACAACCCCTGTAAGTGCTGAAGCTCCTCCCACACCTGCTCTCACTCACTGAAGCTGTCACGCAACCAATCTGTGCTCAGAGTTAAATCAGTATATTCAAGTTAGAAATCCTCCAGAGGAAGGGTCAGAGGTCGAGGTGGCCTGATCGTCCGTTCGGATGGTCCTGGTGCCCGATGGGAACAGATGGGAGGAGCTAAACTCACATTTACACTTCATCTGTAACGTTAGCATTAGCAGCAGTTATCCATCCGGAGCAAACTGCGTTCCTTCCCTTCTGTCTCCGGAGGTGAAACAACAGCAATGTTTCCTCATCACCTTTCACCTTTCACCAGCTCCTCCTGGTCGGTGTGCTGCTCAGAGGACCTGGTGTTGTCACCTGGTCCTGGTCAGAAACCATCACTACCAGCTGCTCCATAAGGAAACTGTATTGAACCTTTTAAGAGTTCCAAGGTGAGAGGTGATGGAACTGGAAGCTGTTTCTTCTTCCACAGACACATTCTGGACCAATCCACAGTTTGTGATCAAGCTGGATGAGGAGGATGATGACCCAGAGGATGGGGAGGTGGGCTGCAGCTTCGTAGTGGGTCTGATCCAGAAGAACCGAAGGAAGCTGCGCAAACAAGGAGAGGACATGCACACCATCGGGTTCGCCATCTACGAGGTGAGAAGACAAAGATCTGATCATGAAGAAACATCTCAAATATGTAAAGACACGTGAAATGTGTTCTTTTAATGCAGAGGTGTTATATTTTTGTCTTTGTTTTTTTCAGGTTCCCCAACAGGTGAGCACCGGACACCCTAACCCCTTCAGGTCAAAGGTCACAGGAAAGCACACTCCATCATTTCCTCAAACCTCCATTCAGGACACACATCTTAGATCAGTCTGTTTCAAATTGAGCATTTTACTAGGAGGCTGCAGGAGAAGATCCAGAACATGTGAGGAACACGTCACGAACATGCCTGAACTTCAGTTCATGCCTGAAAGCACATAACGTAGAGTCATGTTAGCAGGTTTTAGCGGTACTGGTTTAGGTTTAGCCAGGCTAGCTTTGTTTATGCTAAGCTAAGCAGCTGTTGTTTGAGGAGGTCTCAGTGTTTTTAATGCATCATAGAGGTTGTTCCACATGGAGATGATGAGACGTTAGCAGAACGATGCAGTCCAGAATCTGCAGATACAAGAAAATCTATTTAGAATCTGAATATGGGATAAATGTTCAAGATCTGGAGTCAAACCTGAAACACACAAATACGTCTCTAAGCTTTCTGGTGCTTCTGAAGCTCACAGGATATAAACCATGTGTAATATGGAGCTGTCTCGATTGTCCTCCGTCCCTCCCTCAGTTCCACGGGCAGCGTGAGGTGCATCTGGATAAGAACTTCTTCTTGAGCCACGCTCAGACGGCCAAATCAGAAACCTTCATCAACCTGCGCGAGGTCACCTCTCGCTTCAAAATGCCTCCAGGAGAATATCTGATCGTCCCGTCCACGTTCGAGGCTCACCTCAACGGAGACTTCTGCATCAGGGTGTTCTCCGAGAAGCAGTCAGAGACCCTGTGAGAGCCTGAGACACACACACACACACACCACATATACACACCAAGCACACCATATAAACACACACACACACACACACACCACATAAATAAACATACCACTGGACAAAAACGTGTCTGTAGCTGCTCTGAATGAAGGTTTTCTTCGTCTGAAGCACTGTGTAAACGGAATGTGTATGCGTGTGTGTAAGTGTGTGTATGTGTGAAAGTGTGTATGTGTGTTCCTGTACCTAGACACCTTTTATCTGCTCCTCACTTCTTGTGCTGTTTGAGGGTTTAGACTTGGAGTTAGAATCAGCCTCTAGTTTGGATGGTGAAGATTTGGTTAGGGGGTCAGTGAATGCATCATGATGCATTCACTGACCGTCCTGTGTGTGTTTTCTAACATCGACTCTCTTCCTGTCAGACCCTGTGATGATCCGGTTGAAGCTGAGCTTGTAGACGTGAGTATCAAACAGCAGCTAAAAACAAACAAACATGAAGTAACAACATTTAGTTCTCGTGTCGGCACAACTGACATGATGCTGCAGCTGGGTAGCTTAGCTTAGCTTAGCTTAGTTTAGTGTAGCATTGAGAATCCCAATCCAACCAACACCACCTCTCACACCATCAAACAGACCGAATTTTTGCCAACAGACATTTATACTGTTGATGATAAATTATTAAATTAATCTAATGCCAAACAAAATAATTAAATTCATCAATTTGCCAGTGAGTCAGCAGTTTGTTTGTCACCAGTTCTGCTGACTAATAAAGGTTTTCTTGAAAATCGTGTCCAGGAGACGGTGTCAGATGAGGAGGTGGACGCAGGATTTCGAGGCCTCTTCTCTAAACTCGCTGGAGATGTAAGTTTCTGTTTGTCTGTTGGATTCATACATGATGACGACAGCTGTGATCAGGTCTAAGACCAGACAGGACCTCAGACTCGACCAGGATCCTCTTGGACCACTTCCATCAGAGGACAAGTTCTTGGGACTACAAGTCCCATCAGGCCAGAGAACGAGTCCGGATTCACAAGGAGGATCAGATGCACATCTAGTAATAATTCCCTGACGACCAATCAGAGCAGATCCCTGTCAGATCCATTTTCAGTTGAAGAATTCCATAATTAAATATGTTCACGTGCACAGAGACATGCTACATGCTAAGAGCTAACATAGGACATAACAGCTGGATTAATATACAGATGAATCGATCAATGAATCAAAAATCAACATGGGAAACAAGTTGTAGTGAAAACAACAGTTTATTAGTGTTTAATAAAATGAGTAAATTAAATAGATAAAATCATAATGTGGTATAAGCCTGACATCATGAACATGAACCGGGTGTTGAACACGTGTTGTGTCCTCAGGACATGGAGATTTCTGCAGTGGAGCTGAAGACCATCATGAACAAGATCGTCTGCAAACGTGAGTTTATGTGAAGCTCAGTTAAATAAACTTGAGTGCCCCCTGCAGGTGGGAACCAAAATCAGGTTTTACCTTGTTAACGATAACATCGGGTAAGTGACACTAGGAGGCCCCGCCTCTGAGCTGAGGTCAACCAATCACAGTCCCAAAAACAGCCAATCATGAAACCTCCAGCTCAGAGTTTCATCTCAACTTCTTATGCAATGTCAGCTGATTGAGCGGTTGATCAATTGTAACAGAGTGGTCCAGCTGGCCAATCAGAGCCGACTGGGCTTCATCAGGAGGGGGGTCTTAAAGAGACAGGAGCTAAAACCAAGAGTTTCAGACAGAGGCTGAAAGAGGAGCTGCAGCGAAGGACAGTCTGAACTTTAGAGAATGAAAACATTTCAACACTTATTAAAATCATTAACCTTAAAATGAGAATAACAGGTCTCCTTTACACTGGGTCTTTAACTTCCTGTTTCCAACAGGAACTGACATCAAGACGGACGGCTTCAGTATGGAGACGTGCAGGGTGATGGTCAACCTGATGGACGTATCCTTTAAGATTAAAACTATCAAGAATGGGTGAACTCACCTGTCTGCAGCTGGGACCTGTGGGACATCACAGGTCCTCTGTGGACGTGAACACATCTGTGTGATCTTTAACCGAGCAGCAGGACAGCGGGAACGGGAAGCTCGGCCTCGGAGAGTTCGCCACACTGTGGAAGAAGGTCCAGAGATACCTGGTGAGACGTCCCCTCTCACCAGTAGAGTCCAACATGTCTGACTCCACCTGCTGGTGTGTAACGTTTGTGTCTTTGTGTGTCTCTAGTCCATTTACAAGAAGAACGACTCTGACAACTCTGGGACAATGAGCACTCCGGAGATGAGAGTCGCCTTCAAGGACGCAGGTCAGTTGATATGTTTCAGCACTGGCGACACCTAGTGGCCCGAGGCTTTATTTATCCTTTATTCATCCATCTGACTGAGTCTTGAGAACACGATGTCCAAAGGCAGTGAGGGAAGTTCTTCAAGTTAATACAAATGTTCAGTTTGACCCACAGGTTAACAGATTAGGTTTCACAGGTCAAAGGTCAGAGTGACCTCAAACTATTACAACAGAAGTTATTTATCGACTTATTTCTCTTTTCAGAAAGTTCAAACAGATTTTGATTCAGGATTTAAGACTCAGACTCAGACGATCTCAGGTGAATCAGGATGAATATGAACTCTGTCTTCTTCAGTTTGGTCCGAATCTCTTCAGAGAAACAGTTTAAACTGTTCAACCTGAGTTGTGATGATTTCTTCTGACTCGTGTCTCAAACCTCCTCCTGTTTAATCTGTGGTGAATCCTCGCTCACAGGAAACTCTCAAGTGAAGCGTTTCCTGCTAACTAACGTCTTCTCCTCCTCTTCTTCTTCTCACAACTAAAATCCTGTTGTTTGTGTTTCCTCTGCTGCTGCTGGACTCTCCACATGTCACTGTGCGTAAACTGAGGATGATGGTTTGTTACGTCCCGTAGACAAACAGCTGCATTAGCATTAGCAGTCTTAGCATTAGCATTAGCAGTCTTAGCATTAGCATTAGGAGTCTTAGCATTAGAAGTGAGTGTCGTAGAAAAATTTAGATCTTTGTCATATTCATTTTTTTTTTATGTTTATGTGATAGTGAGAAGCTTTTTAAATGTTTACCATTGTTCTTGTAAAATAAATATAATTGTATTTTGTTTGTTTGTTTCCTGGTTGAAATACTCAGCAGTGATAAACTGAAACATTGTTTGCTGTTAATCAGTGAAAGAACCACATCAAACAATTCAATAAGATGTGTTTGTTTTACATGTATGTATATCTAATCCTGCTAAATGCTAACAAGCCTAGCTGAGTATAGCAGTGGTTGGGTTCATGTTCCCTGTTCTGCTAAGCTAACTCGGTCGATCTTTCTCCAGGGTTCTCCCTCAACAACACCATCTACCAGCAGCTGGTGGCTCGATACTCCGACCTCGACATGACCATCGACTTCGACAACTTTGTGGGATGTCTGATGAGGCTGGAGATGATGTTCAGTAAGTCCACGCTTCATTTAGCTAGCAGAGCTAACGGAGGAGCGCTAACGGAACTAAGAAACATTTTCTCCTTTAGATGTGAACGTTAACGTCAGAACTGAATTTGATCAGAAATACGTCAAACACACAGATTCCCCTCCGATCACGTGAAGATATAAACTGATCCTGCTAACTCACAAAAGATCTGAGCTCAAATAAATAAATAAACACTTCTTCTAGTATTTTGTATTATAAACGTTTCCATGGAGACAAATCCCGTCCTTGGTTTTCAATCGTAGGTTTTAGTTTTCATTTGATTCAACTTTAAACTTGAATATTGTTCTCATAGAGTTCATAAATCACATCAGAGAATTAAAGGCCTGATTTTATTGTTATTAATGATGAAATGAGCACATGTGACCAGAGGAGGATTCCTTACCAGACGAACGTCTTCATGTACATGAAGCTGAAATATTATAATTGTTTAATGAACATGATGAAAAACAAGTTGACGAGTTTTAAATGTGAGTTTATTTGATAAGAAGAGGAGTGAGTCCAGTCTTAATGAAACAAACTGATTCATATGATATAATAATTTGCTATAATAATTGAATGTGCAGTAAAAACCAGCCCCTCGAGGCAGATGGTCTCTTTAGATCAACTGACCGTTGACTAAAGTCCAGAATCTGAAGTGTTTTCCTCTGAGTTTAACACGTTGATCCGTCTCCTGCAGAAATCTTCAAGAAGCTCGATGCTACCAACAGCGGCTCCATCGAGCTGGACTTCAACCAGGTGAGAAACACACTGGAGCCCGGACCGGTCTGTAACTGTGTGTTCAGGATCCATCCAGGTGTTGACATGTGTGTGTCTGTGTGTGTCTGTTTACAGTGGATAAACTTCGCCATGATCTGAGCCGTGACTTCCTGTTCGCCCAGAGTCCCAGTGTTAACGCAGCACGCCATCTTCCTGTTCACAGACGCCGCTTCACTCCCAATCCTCATGTTTTATATCGTGCTTGTGTTTACTTATCTCTACACAACCTGACTCACAGCCGCTGTCAAGTCAATAAATATATTCACAAAAACCTGTTGTTTCTGAAATTAAACATTTGGATGAAGTCAAGTTGTCTCTGTGTTCAATTCAAGGATCTTTCAGCTTAACATGAAAACTGTAACAACGGGGAATCTTCTAGCTTAGCCGCTCAAATACAGAAGAATGATCACAGATATAAAAACCGAATTTACAGATTTTAACACGAATCACAGACACATGGTGGTGACCTCTAAGCTGTAGGGTTAGGGTTAGGGTTAATCTCCTCACATTAACATGGTTGCTAAAGCTGATTTTAGATTCAACGTAACTGTTTAAGTTTCTTTTATTTGAGTTTGGATACTAAGGAGCTAACATTGGATAGATAGAGAGTTTACATTAACTAGTTGACACTTGTTATTAGATAAAAACAGTTCCTACGATCATGAAAAGCCTGGAAAAGTTTGAAAATGTTTATTACCAGGCCTGGAAAAGTGCTTGAAAAAATAAAAACCCAAAAGTTTCGGGGGAAATTTGCTATAAACATATTTTCATGTCGTTCATTTACGCAGAGTTTTAAATAAATCATATGCTTTTAAAAGAAATACACTCAAAATATAAGCGGGCATACATTCTCATACTCATTGAAAAGTGTGATGGGGAAGCAGGCGGGAAGTGCAGATTTAACAAAGCTCGGCTACAAATGGAAAAGTAATTTTTAATTTATGCGGTGGTCTAGTGGCAGAAACTTGGACTATGGGCAGAGAAGGTCTCTGGTTCGACTCCACAGAGAGACAACAAAAGACGAACCTGGATTGATCTGTCCAAAAATCCAAGAGTCTCCCTACCCTGTCTAGTGTCCCCTGAGCAAGGCACCTTACTCCCCCAACATCTGCTCCCCGAGCGCCGTACATGGTCGCTCACTGCTCTGTGTGTCCTGCACCAGATGGGTCAGAAGCAGAGGTTACATTTCCCTACCTGCATGAGTGTGTCTGTGTTTGGGGCTAATAAATGGATCTTAATCTTAATCTTTCAACTATTGTCTCTCATTTATTTGTGTCTTTTAAGGTATATTGCATGGTTTGGAATTCTCTTTGTTAGTTTAAATACTTCATTTTGTCACTTTTTCATGTATACACTGAGATTTCACAAAATTTTTGCTCATGGAAATTTGGTTAAAAGTTATTGAAAAGTTATTTAAATCCATTGGTCAAAATGTGTATGAACCTTGTTGTTAGCTTCAGTGTTTCAAAGTGGAGATTACAGATCTGTTCAAAACAAAATAAAATGATTGATTGTAAATTAATAACATTTAAGACCTGGTATAAATCCAGCAAGGTTGTATCAGTGAGTCACGTGGGTGGATCACATGCTGCCATCAAGTTAACACTTCAGACTCAGATGTGCTTCATTTGAGGGTCATGTTTAGCCTAGCTTAGCACAAAGACTGAAACCCGGGGGAACTGTTAGCCTGTGGTCAGCTGGGTTTATGTGACTAGTCGGAGCTAACTGGAGCTAGCTGCTAATATTTAGAGGTTCATCCAAACTACATACATGTCCCTGTGATGAAGAATCAATAGAAGCTGAATCAGAAACACATCAAATTAAAGAATCCATCTGTGACAGACCTTGCTCTGGTTGGTCCTCGTGACGTCACGGTCCCGATGACACGTGTTTGCCTCTTTAACTCGCCCATGTTGTCCCGGTGACGTAGTTCCACCCCTCACACTAGGCGGGGCTTGGGACTGCAGCAAAGCATCAGCAGCAAGCATCCACCTAGAAGACTACAGCCACTGCTACTGCAAGTACTACTACTACTGCTACTGCAAGTATTACTACATCTGCTACTGCAAGTATTACTACCTGTGCTACTTCAAGTATTACTACCTGTGCTACTTCAAGTATTAATACATCTACTACTGCATCAGGACCGACACAGCAGAGAGTGAGCAGGTGTTCTGGTCTGTTCTGGTCTTTTCTGTCCTGGTCTGGTTTCTGTTCTGGTTTCTGGTCTTGTCTGTTCTGGTCTGTTCTGTTCTGTTCTGGTCTGGTCTGGTCTGTTCTGTTCTGGTTTCTAGTCTGTTCTGTTCTGTTCTGTTCTTTTCTGGTCTGGTCTGGTCTGGTCTGTTCTGTTCTGTTCTGGTCTGGTTTCTGGGGGGACCTGATCAAACCTGTGTTTACTGATTCTTGTGTTTTCAGTGACATGAGAGTGATCAGCTGTTTTCACTGTTCAGCACCTTCAGCAGCAAGTTATCCGATGACATCAGAATGTTTGTGCACCAATCAGAGAGCTCCTCTCTCTTCAGCTACAGACAGATAAAATCCTCAGAGATCTGTTGTCATCAGTTGTTTAATCTGAATATAGTGAATCAGATTCAAGATTTGATAAAGAATCAGATTCAAATGATCTCAGAGTTTTCTGTCCGAGATGTTCAGAGATGAAGAGTCGTAGATTTCTGTGGAGTCAGGTTATGATCTGGTTCTGTCTGAGGTTACAATCTGTGACTCACTTCCTGTCTGTTTCCTCACAGCTTCCTACGAGTCCGTCACACCGCCACCAGGTAGCAACACGTTTATTCTCTTTGTAATCTGAGCCCAGTTCTCTGTAATGTGATGTGAACTAACTCTAATCTGATATAAATCGTCTATTTCAAATCTGTGAATAATCTGATGTGAACTGTTGAGATGTGTCCTTCTGCACTGCTGGACTGATAACAGGACTGAGACCTTTAATCTGATCTGACCAATTTGATCTGATTTGATCCGGTTTGATCTGATTTGATCTGATTTGATCTGATCTGATCTGATTTGATCCGGTTTGATCTGATTTGATCTGATTTGATCTGATCTGATCTGATTTGATCTGATTTGATCTGATCATCTTTTCTGACATGTTGTGGCTCAGGATGTTTGGGGGCGTGTCCGGGCGGATCCAGAAGGACCGTCAGAGGGCTGGAGGTCTTGGTTCAGTCCAGCAGGCGGTTCACTACATGAACCAGGACTTCCAGGTCCTGATGGAGGACTGCCTGCAGAACGGTTCCCTGTTCCAGGACCCAATGTTCCCAGCAGAACCGTCCTCACTGGGCTTCAAGGAACTCGGACCATTCACCGCCAAGACCAGAGGGGTGGAATGGAAGAGGCCAACGGTGAGAACCCCCTGTACTCACCTGTACTCACCTGTACTCACATGTACTCGCCTGTACTCACCTGTACTCACCTTCACTCAACTGTACTCACATGTACTCAACTGTACTCGTCTGTACTCACCTGGACTCACCTGTACTCACCTGTACTCAGCTGTACTCACATGTACTCGCCTGTACTCACCTGTACTCACCTTCACTCAACTGTACTCACATGTACTCAACTGTACTCGTCTGTACTCACCTGTACTCACCTGTACTCACCTGTACTCACCTGTACTCAGCTGTACCCTTCATGTTAATATCTCGTCACCTTTGAGGAGTGATGTCATACAGATGGAGATTGTGATTGGCTGTTTCAGGAGCTGACAGAGGACCCTCAGTTCATTGTGGGCGGGGCCACTAGGACGGACATCTGTCAGGGAGCTCTGGGTGAGTCAGCGGGTGGGGGGGTTGTTCACAGCAGAAGCATCATGTTGGTTCCTTCTGATTCCCTCAGACTCATTATCTGCCCACATCTTTTATTTATGAACAAAACAAGTTCTGCAGCTTCAGCGGCTGGAAGTTCCCAGAAGCTCCTGAAGGCAGCACTCAGCCTCTGACCCTGGATTGGTCCACTTATTGATCAGTGACCGGACGTCTGCTCCATTAACAGGAAGCATTAGCAGCCTAATGCTAAAGGCTCTAATGCTGTTGTTGATGATGTTAGCCCTAGCTTAGCATTAGTGTGTCCCCACAGACCATCAGGGTTATAATGGAGTGGGCTCATGTTCAGAGCTTTACTGTTACTCTGTCAGAACATCTTCATCATCTTCATCTTCACCGATGAGAGGATCTGAACAGAGCACTACATATCTGAACATTAGCAGACTCCATTATAACCCTGATGGTCTGTGGGGACACACTAATGCTAAGCTAAATGCTAACATCGTAATGTCTCAGTGCCGTCTGAGAAACAGGATCAATTCAGAAACCTTTCAAACCCAAAGTGTTCCTGCAAATTCTTCTTTGTTCAGTTTATTGGCGTCAAGCTGCTTCTTCTTCTTCTGCTTCTTCTTCTGCTTCTTCTGCTTCTTCTTCTACTTCTTCTGCTTCTTCTTCTTCATCTTCTTCTTCTTCTTCTACTTCTTCTGCTTCTTCTTCTTCATCTTCTTCTTCTTCTTCTGCTTCTTCTTCTACTTCTTCTTCTTCTTCATCTTCTTCTTCTTCTTCTGCTTCTTCTTCTACTTCTTCTGCTTCTTCTTCTTCATCTTCTTCATCTTCTTCTTCGTCTTCTGCTTCTTCTTCAACCAGTAACTTTCCAAGAGTCTGCTGCACTTTTAAAATCAGTTTATAAGCGTCAGAGTTTAAGGTCAGAGGTCATCTGATTTTTGTTGAAGCTCAAGTTTGTGAGATGAGATGATGTGTGTCTATGGTTTTGTTGTGTGTGAATTGTGTGAATTGTGTGTCTGTGGTTGTGTTACAGGAGG
>CM028859.1:118967-149590 GCA_016801935.1 Platichthys stellatus
TCCTCTGTCCTCTGTCCTCTCACCTGTGGTGTCCTCTGTCCTCAGTCCTCTCACATGTGGCGTCCTCTGTCCTCAGTCCTCTCACATGCGGCGTCCTCTGTCCTCTGTCCTCTCACATGCGGCATCCTCTGTCCTCTGTCCTCTCACCTGTGGTGTCCTCTGTCCTCTGTCCTCTCACCTGTGGTGTCCTCTGTCCTCAGTCCTCTCACATGTGGCGTCCTCTGTCCTCAGTCCTCTCACATGTGGCGTCCTCTGTCCTCTGTCCTCTCACATGCGGCATCCTCTGTCCTCTGTCCTCTCACCTGTGGTGTCCTCTGTCCTCTGTCCTCTCACCTGTGGCGTCCTCTGTCCTCTCACCTGTGGCGTCCTCTGTCCTCAGGGTTCAAACTCAACAACAAGCTGTACCAGATGCTGGTCGCTCGATACGCCGATAACGAGGTCATCGACTTCGACAACTTCACCTGCTGCCTGGTGAAGCTGGAGGCCATGTTCAGTACGTACACGACTGATTGCATCCGGCTCATATTCCACATTCAAACCAGTTTGAATTCAGATTAAATTAAAAGATTAATTAAAAATCATGTTTTACTGACATTGAACTGAGAAAGACTTGGTTTGTTTTCAGGAACTTTCCAGGAGCTGAACAAAGACGGAACTGGACAAGTGGAAGTCAACATCATTGAGGTGAAAGAAACCAGATTCAGAAACCAGAGCAGAATTTAACCCAGATTCAGAACCAGATTCAGAACCAGATTCTGACTGTGTGACGTGTGAACTCTTCTATCTCCTCAGTGGCTGCTGTTGACCATGTGTGGATGAAACTACTTCCTGCTGCCGAACTTCAAAGTGCCTCCGACAGGAAGAACAACTCAAAAGCAACGACAAACAGCCACAGTACTGCTGTAGTACTGTAGTACCACTGTAGTACTACATATTCACAGTACTGACGCATAATCACTGTTAACTCCCAGCGGCTGCATTTACTCAGATAGAGGGTGCTACAGCCCCGACAATATGGCCTCTGCATTTATATATTCATGTATCGTCTGATTGATATGACAGAAGTGCAATCTTCCACTGCTCCCCCTGCAGGTGAGGAGGACTGAAGGGCAGCCTGTAAGTCAGAGCTCAGGGTTTTAATATTTATTTCCAGGTCAGTGGTAGCCTCATGAGGAGGCGGCGTTCAGGATAGATAGATAATAGATGATAGATGTGCTTTATTGATCCCAGTTAGGGAAACGATTGTGTCCCAGCAGCATGTACCGGGCTCTGCACATGGAACCAAAAACTAAATACTGAAGAGACAGGTGCTGAACTGCAGTAGATGTTTGAAAAGTAAAGTTAGAACATGACAGCAATGATTTCACCTCAAAGAAACACGGACGACACGTCAGCTTCATGTTTTCAATTATTAAAGTAAAAGAACGGAATAGAAGAGTTGTCTGTGATTAACTGGACTGTACACACACACCTGCATCATGTGACACACAGACACCTGCGTCATGTGACACAAACACACACCTTTATCATGTGACACACCCACACTAACACACACCTGCATCATGTCACACACATCTGCATCATGTGACACAGACACACACCTGCATCATGCAACACACACCTGTATCATGTCACACACATCTGCATCATGTGACACACACCTGCATCATGCAACACACATCTGCATCATGCAACACACACACTCACCTGTATCATGTCACACACATCTGCATCATGTGACCCACACACACACACACCTGCCTCATGTGACGCTGTGTCTATAAAAAGCTCAAACATCTCGTTTCCTAAAGTGGAGAAATAAACTTTGCTATTTGCATTGTCACGTGATGAAAGGAGAGGAACAGCTGATCGGAACTAGTTTCACTTTAATAACACAAACTTCAAGCGGATCAATAATCATCCGAGTCACTGATCGATGTAAACAATCTGTCATCGATCAGACCACGTGACTGAACGTCAGTTCGTGTTCAGTCTCTCCAGGGACCCGGACCCCCTCAGTCCCGGCTCTCCCTTCCCTCCCGTCCCTCCAGCGGGCCCAGCAGCACGGCCTGGGCCTCCAGCAGCGTCGTGTCGGTCTGAGCTCCGAGGAACCGGGCCGTGAGCTCCAGGTCCTGCAGCCGCAGACGGACCCTGCTGCCCCGCTGCAGCTTCTCTCCTCCGTCCGCCGGCCGCCGACACACGCAGTGGAACTTCCCCCCGAAGTCGATGTACAGGTCGTCCTGGACCACGTGGAAGATCCTCCCGACCACCACCTTGTCCCGGGCCGGTCCCATCTGGACCAGCGGGGACCGGCGGAGCAGCGAAGCGAAGCTCTCGTCCTGACCGGAGGAGGAGCCTCGCAGTCCGGCCGCTGAGGTCCCCGCCTCCCGGCGGATCTCCGTCTGGAGGTCGAAGGCGGCAGCGAACCCGGACCTGGGTGCGTCTGCGGCGGGCGGGTCGCTGCCGGAAGTCCCGCTGGAGTCCGAGCTTAAGTAACTTCTAAAGAACCAGCGAGGGGAGAACCGGAGTCTGGACCGACACCGGGACATCACCACCGCCGCCATGTTGTCCCTCAGCTGCGCGAGCCGGAAGCCTATTCAACTTCCGGTGACTGAAACTATCAGGGCGCCCCCTGGCGGCTCATTCTTTTTTATACTGAGACAAGGAAAGGAGGATTAATAAAAACATGATGACGCTTTGATACAGAATCTGATCAAACCTCATCTAATGCACAACGAGGGTCACGTGTTCATCTCCTGAGTCAGTTCATCATGACTCGTGCTTCTTTCATTTATTATTTTACAGCTTCTTCTTCCAAGAGACATGGTGGATACATGTATTAGGAAAAAATAAACATAATCTATTCTATTTAAGAGAAACAGGACTTAAGGAAGTAATTTAATTGTAGGTTCCTTTTGCTTGTTTCTTACTGCCAGTCTACTGATCCACACTCCAGTCCAGAAGGTGGCGGTAATGGTCCTATACGCTGGTTTACCAATCGCCAACAGACACTACTATAAGACGAAGAAGAAGAAGCAGCAGAAGAAGAAGAAGCAGCAGAAGAAGAAGCAGCAGAAGAAGAAGAAGTGAATAACCGGAAGTATCGAACCGGAAGTCCAGTGTTGTTACCTGTAGAGAGAATATGGAAGTGTGTGTGAACGCGCCGCGGCTCCGCTGTAACGCGCAGTTTCCGGTCGGTTCTGTGGTGAAAGATGTTCTGACCCGGTTCGTCCAGCAGCAGGTGAGTGACGTCACAGACAACTTCGAACACACGCACAGCCCGAATCGACGAGAGTCGCCGTTAGCCCACATGCTAACGTTAGCTAACAACACTGACCGGAAACGGTTCTTCAGACGTTTCATAACATTTTAAAAATGTTTAAACGGTTTATTGAAAGATAAAGACCCAAACCTCGTGACACCAAAGGACAGTGACGGTGACACCGTGGTCATGTGATTCCTCCTGCTGGATTCGAACGTCTGTCATCACCGTATTTTCCTTTGTTTTAAACTGGTGGAAGTTACTGGAGCACGTGAGTTCCACTGGTCCAGAGAATCCAGAGATAGTTCAATATTTAGACTCGAGTTTTAATAAACTTATTTGTTCCCTAGTTAAGAAAAGAACAAGATACACGTGATCACTCAGTTTAAATCCCAGAAGCTTCAGCAGAACGGTTCACAAACGTTTTGAGTGAGTGTGCCCCTGAACATGTTGATCATGTGACCAACATGTTCAGCACGAACTGGATCATTGTACAGGAAGTAGCGTGTCTACTCTGCAGTTGTTTGCTTGGTAACATGAAATACTGAAGGATGAGAAGAAGCAGCAGTTTCTCACATGTTAGAGAACATGTGACCGGTCCACAGATTCTCTGAGACAAACTGGAGTAAGATGTTTTATCACAGCGATGAGAAATGATCCATATCGCCCCAGCCCTCGTTAAACAACTGGACACGAAGCTGCAGCCAATTCAACTGTGTGTGTGTGTGTGTGTGTGTTTGTGTAGTTGGGATCCCCTGAGGATTTCTACGTCCTCAGAAACGGTCGAGTGTCCGATGTGGAGGATCCATTGCAACATGGAGCCGTCTATCACCTGCAGCCCCGTCTGTGTGGAGGGAAGGGAGGTCAGTCCAGGAGATACACACATCCAGCCGTTGATCAGCTGACTAGACAATTACTAACAAGCTCACCTCGTGTTTCAGGGTTCGGTTCGATGCTGCGAGCTCTCGGCGCTCAGATCGAAAAGACCACGAACCGCGAAGCCTGCAGAGACCTGAGCGGACGACGTCTCCGAGACGTGAACCACGAGAAGGAGTGAGTCCCGGCAGACACGACATGTTGGAGTGACTCGTGTTCTGTGAGGGGTGTTGACGCTGTTCTTCTTCTGTGGTGGCTCCAGGATGGCGGAGTGGCTGAAGAAGCAGGCGGAGCGTGAGGCGGAGAAGGAGCAGCGCCGGCTGGACCGCCTGCAGAGGAAACTGTCTGAACCCAAACATCACTTCACTGATCCTCAGTATCAGCAGCAGTGTCATGACCTGTCGGAGCGCCTGGAGGACTCCGTGCTCCTAGGTGAGGGGGGGCAGAGGTGATAACGTGAACCTCAAACATATCACTCGTCTTCACTGTCGACTTCTGTAGAGAAGGTCGAGGCCTCGGTTTTCTACCTCATCAGGTTTCACACGTGTGATGATGTCATTCCATGTGTGGAGAACACATGGTGTCGGTCGAGGAGCAGGAAGAAAAGTTCATATAAAGAACTAAAACATATCAATATGTTTTATGTTCTTATTGATAACAAACATTACATTTTTGTATTTACTTACTTTCTATCAAAGTGTCATTACTTGTATCATTTATTGAAGTCAAAGAGAAACGGTGAGATCATGTGACCTGAACGCTGTTTGAAACCTGTGTCTCAGGTCTGCAGGCGTCGTCCAGCGGACACGTGAAGGTGGAGGACGTCTCGGCCACAAAGAGATCAAACTGTGATCAGAGCGAGCAGCCGCAGAAGAAGAAGAAGAAGATGGCGTCGGCGTGTTTCTGGTGAGATCTTATTCAGGGGGAGGAGCCTGAACCACAGGAGAGATTTTAACTTCTGTTGTTTTTTGCAGTGTTTTTGAATCTGATGTCATGTTTTCAGGACGGGTGTGGGGGAGCTGGACGAGATGCTGAGCTCAGAGGACGATGATGACGAGGAGGGGGCGTCGTCCTCCTCCAGCTGTGGAGCAATTACCACAACGATGCAGAGAGAGGGGGTGGAGCCTGAGCAGAGCAGCAGGTAGAGATCGGATCAGGAACACGCCAGATTTTGTGTTTTAAACTATTTCTGATGGAAAACATTTTTGTTACAGCTCGTCTTCCACCTCATCCTCTGCTCGCCAAACCATTAGAGCCTCAAAGAACCAGGAACCTCCAGAGACCAGAGCTTCAGGGAACCAGGAACCACTAGAGACCAGACCCTCAGAGAACCAGGAACCACCAGAGACCAAGGCCTCAGAGAACCAGGAACCACCAGAGACCAGACCCTCAGAGAACCAGGAACCACCAGAGACCAAGGCCTCAGAGAACCAGGAAGTACCAGAGACCAGAGCTTCAGAGAACCAGGAACCACCAGAGACCAAGGCCTCAGAGAACCAGGAACCACCAGAGACCAGAGCTTCAGAGAACCAGGAACCTAGGCCACAGGTCAGTCGTGCGTCTTCTCCTCACCGATGACACCTGGTGGTCGAAAGCTTTGTTTTCAGTTTTCTTTTTGATAATTAAAGTTCAGAGGTCAAAGGTCACAGTGATCTCATGAGTCAGGAAAACATGTCGACTGATCTGATTGGTTGATTCTCGTTTTAATATCTTGTGATGTCATGAGATCTGGAGGTCATGTGACGCTGACATTCATCGTTTTGATCATTAATTTAATCTTATTTTATATAATTCTTCCTCGTGTTGATGTCGTTAATAATCACTGAGCTCAATTTGGTTTGAATTAAATATTTATTCATTTACATTAACCCTTCATGTGCCCCCCCCCAGCGGCAGCCTCTGGATCTGTCCTCGGTGTCCTCCGTCGATCAGCTGGAGTCTCTGGGTCTGGACGTCCTGAAGGAGGAACTAATGTCTCGGGGGTTGAAGTGTGGGGGGGCGCTGTCGGAGCGCGCCGCCCGACTCTTCTGCGTCAGGGGGCTGACCCCAGATCAGATCGACCCGGCCTTGCTCTCCAAACCCGGAAAGAAGAGGAGGAAGTGAAGAGGTCAGAGGTCGACCAGACGCTCTTCTCAACGTCAAGGGAAAAGTTCAGTTTTTAATGTGTGAATGTTTCCGACAGGAAGTTCTGGAGAGAAACAGGAAGTGACCTGTGAGTTCGGTCACATGATGTTACTCCAGGTTTTCAGTTCTTTCTTTCTTTTATCTGTTTTTTCTCCTTTGAATCGTCAAAATAAAGGTCTTGTTTTTTTCTCACCTCGTCTCTGATTGGCTGTTTCTCATGATGTCATGTTGCATCACACAAACCGAGGTCACATTTATCTTGAGATCAATATCAGTCATATCTGTCAGTGATTGGAGGATGAACTCGTCCTCGCGTCAGAAGCCCGGGTTCCAGGAAGTGACCTGCGGACAGGCCACGTTCTCAAAACACACGATGACGTCACCGGGTTTGAACTCCACTGAGTCCCCGGCCGAGACGCCGCACTCCATCCCCGTCTTCACCGTCTGCACGTCGTCCTTGTGGTGCCGCAACGCCAACAGAGAGCCTGCAGGGGGCGCATTAGAGCGTCAGCCATGTTTGGAGTCTTCACTTTAAATTGATACAAAACTAGAACTCACTCAGAACTTCAGTCTCTTTATAGAACCACATTTGAATCCACTACACATCACACACACGTGTATCTCAGCATGAGAAGAGGCTGTTCCTGGCATCACTCACCCTCCCACACGGTGTCTCGACCTCGGATCAGTCTGAAGGTGTGGCGCCGGTCCAGCTGACCTTTCTGAACCCGACATCCCGCCACAAGAACCTTCTTCTTCCCCACGGAGACCTCGAACATGGCGAGGACCGACGCCTCGCCTGGAGGAGGTGAAACAGTTTCCCTTTAGATTCATCATAAGAACGCAAAGGATGCTGGGTAACAGCGTTTAAAGTTAATATAGTTTTTTCTTCAGCGTTTGACACTGACAGGGAGGATAAACAAATTTAAATGTGCGTCACTACCGCCACCTGGTGGCAATCAAGCACCATGACATTTCCCACAAACCAGCCCAGATGCCAGTTGCCTGCCTCAGTTGGATTGGTTAGCTTATTGAGGGTTACATGGGTCGTCCAATCAGAGGTGGAGCAGAGCAGATAAAACATCAGATTCATAATATTGGTGTTATTCACTCACCGATCACGCTCTCGGTCTCGAGCGGCGGCAGCTTGTTGCTCAGATCCTCCTTCAGCTGATCCACCAGTTTGTAGATGACCGTGTGAATATTGAGCGGGACGCCTCTCTTCAGCGCCACCTGCTGGACCGACCTGCTGGCCCCGACGTTGAAGCCGTAGATTGACCCTAAATGGAGAGAGAGAGTTTTCTGAAGTCAGTGAGGCTTTGTGACCTCAGACGTGTCAGGGCGCCGCTCTGGGACCTGAGTCTTGTGACCTCAGGCGTGTCAGGGCGCCGCTCTGTGACCTGAGTCTTGTGACCTCAGGCGTGTCAGGGCGCCGCTCTGTGACCTGAGTCTTGTGACCTCAGGCGTGTCAGGGCGCCGCTCTGTGACCTGAGTCTTGTGACCTCAGGCGTGTCAGGGCGCCGCTCTGTGACCTGAGTCTTGTGACCTCAGGCGTGTCAGGGCGCCGCTCTGTGACCTGAGTCTTGTGACCTCAGGCGTGTCAGGGCGCCGCTCTGTGACCTGAGTCTTGTGACCTCAGGCGTGTCAGGGCGCCGCTCTGTGACCTGAGTCTTGTGACCTCAGGCGTGTCAGGGCGCCGCTCTGTGACCTGAGTCTTGTGACCTCAGGCGTGTCAGGGCGCCGCTCTGTGACCTGAGTCTTGTGACCTCAGGCGTGTCAGGGCGCCGCTCTGTGACCTGAGTCTTGTGACCTCAGGCGTGTCAGGGCGCCGCTCTGTGACCTGAGTCTTGTGACCTCAGGCGTGTCAGGGCGCCGCTCTGTGACCTGAGTCTTGTGACCTCAGGCGTGTCAGGGCGCCGCTCTGTGACCTGAGTCTTGTGACCTCAGGCGTGTCAGGGCGCCGCTCTGTGACCTGAGTCTTGTGACCTCAGGCGTGTCAGGGCGCCGCTCTGTGACCTGAGTCTTGTGACCTCAGGCGTGTCAGGGCGCCGCTCTGTGACCTGAGTCTTGTGACCTCAGGCGTGTCAGGGCGCCGCTCTGTGACCTGAGTCTTGTGACCTCAGGCGTGTCAGGGCGCCGCTCTGTGACCTGAGTCTTGTGACCTCAGGCGTGTCAGGGCGCCGCTCTGTGACCTGAGTCTTGTGACCTCAGGCGTGTCAGGGCGCCGCTCTGTGACCTGAGTCTTGTGACCTCAGGCGTGTCAGGGCGCCGCTCTGTGACCTGAGTCTTGTGACCTCAGGCGTGTCAGGGCGCCGCTCTGTGACCTGAGTCTTGTGACCTCAGGCGTGTCAGGGCGCCGCTCTGTGACCTGAGTCTTGTGACCTCAGGCGTGTCAGGGCGCCGCTCTGTGACCTGAGTCTTGTGACCTCAGGCGTGTCAGGGCGCCGCTCTGTGACCTGAGTCTTGTGACCTCAGGCGTGTCAGGGCGCCGCTCTGTGACCTGAGTCTTGTGACCTCAGGCGTGTCAGGGCGCCGCTCTGTGACCTGAGTCTTGTGACCTCAGGCGTGTCAGGGCGCCGCTCTGTGACCTGAGTCTTGTGACCTCAGGCGTGTCAGGGCGCCGCTCTGTGACCTGAGTCTTGTGACCTCAGGCGTGTCAGGGCGCCGCTCTGGGACCTGCTGTTGAACCCGTGTTCTTACCTGCGAACGTCTCCGCCATGTTGACGTCGTTCTCTGAAACGTCCCCGATGCCGAAGTGGACGACCTCCAGCTCACACTGCTGCTGAGCGTCGTAACTGTCCAGGATGTTCAAGATGGCCTCCACTGACCCGTCCACATCACCTGGAGGTCAAAGGTCAGTCAACGGTCAGCTGTTAACCTTTTAGGTAATGTTGCTTTGGGCCAATCGCAGCGCACCTTTGATGATGAGCGGCAGCCTCAGCTGCTCGTCCGGACTCCTCTCACTCGGACGCACAGAGAACTTGGTCTTGTTGGCTCGGTACAGCGCCACCTTCCTCTTCCTCCAGCTCAGGTGAGATAGCTCCGCCCTCTCCCTCCTGTACTCCTGCAGGTGGACTTCCTGTTTGAGCTCGATGGCGCTCTGCTCCTCCTGCAGCTTCAGCCCCTCCGCCTCACTGCTCCTCCACTCCACCACCTCCCTCGCTCGCTGCTGCTCCGCAAACAAACATCAAACATACCTCAGTTTCAGCTCCTCACATGTGAGGTCACATGACCTTCGACCTCTGAGCTCTGATCAACACATAATACCTCTGGCCACTAGGTGTAGCCAGCACAGAGGATAATAAAAACAGCGTAAGTTATAGTTATGGTTTTATTTATTTGAATTATTATTCATTTATAACATGAGTTTATTTCTTGCCATAAACCGAGTGATCAGCTTGTCATGGAGCTGATGACAACTTCCTCATTCAGAGGTCAAAGGTCAGTTCTCACCTCAGACTCCACCTCCAGGATGACGTCTCCAGCAGAGGGCAGCTCCTTCCACCCCACCACCTCCACCGCACAGCTCGGCCCCGCCTCCGTCAGCGCCCGCCCGTTCTCGTCAAACAGGAGGCGGACCTTAGCCCAACTCTTTCCTGCCACCAGGACACACCCCCGCCTCAGCGTCCCCCGCTGGACAATGGTGGTCGTTACAGGACTGAGGAGACACGTGAGGGGTTAGAACTCCTTAAAGCGACAGAGCAGTGGGTTGATGACATCACACAGTGGGGGGGGGGGGGGGCGCCCTGGGGGGGGGGGGGGGGGGGCGCTCTCACCCTTTGCCTTTGTCGGTGCGACTCTCGATGACGAACCCCTCGACGAGGCCGCTCGGATCCGCCTTCAGCTCCAGAACCTCGGCCAGCGCCACCGTGGCCTCGGTCAGAGCGAGCAGGTTGTCCCCCTGACCACAACATGACATCATCACCTGACGGCCTGCAGGGGGCGCTGCAGCTCACCGGGTCACTGACCCACACGTTCTACACACTGACCAGTTTATATAAGATAATATAGATCGAAACGATTGAACTTCCAGAATGAACTTCAGAAGATTCAGGATTTATCTCTAAACGCCTCCTCAGCTGACTATCAAGGTCCTGCCCCTAAAGTCCCCGGACCAATCAGGAGTGAGCCTCAGCTGTGAATCATCTCAGTGTGTGTCACCTTCAGGGCGGAGATGTGGATCGTCTGCACGTCTCCTCCGAACTCCTCACACACGACATCGTGAGCCAGCAGCTCCCGCTTCACCCGATCGGGCTCCGACTGAGCTTTGTCACATTTATTCACCGCCACGATGATGGGAACTGAAACACACACAGACACACACACACACAGTCACACACACAGTCACACACACACACAGTCACACACACAGTCACACACACAGTCACACACAAAGACACAGTCACACACACAGTCACACACACAGTCACACACAAAGACACAGTCACACACACAGTCACACACACAGTCACACACACAGTTACACACACAGTTACACACACAGTTACACACACAGTTACACACACACACAAACAGTCACACAAACAGTCACTCACACAGTCACACACACAGTCACACGAACATAGTCACACACACAGTCACAGACACAGTCACACACAAAGTCACACACAGTCACACACACAGTTACACACAGTCACACACACAGTTACACACAGGGAGGCGGAGCAGCGGTGACGGGTGGAGCTCTTACCCCCCGCCCTCCTGGCGTGATGGATGGACTCCACCGTCTGGTTCATGACACCATCATCGGCCGCCACCACCAGGATGACGATGTCGGTGGCCCTGGCTCCCCGGGCCCTCATGGAGGAGAAGGCTGCGTGCCCCGGAGTGTCCAGGAAGGTGATCTTCTCGCCGGTCGGCAGCTGAACTGGAGGTAAAGAACCCTGTTAGTTGTTTTTCTGTTACGATCAATAATCAATAAGTTGTGATTGAAGTTTTCTGATGTTTACCCAGAAAGGCTCCGATGTGCTGGGTGATTCCTCCGGCCTCCATCGCCGCCACCTGACTCTTCCTCAGACTGTCCAGCAGGGTGGTCTTACCGTGGTCCACGTGACCCATGATGGTGACCACCGGGGGGCGTACCACCAGGCTGGACAGGTCTGCTGGAGGGCTGATGATGTCACAGGTCAAAGGTCAGAGAGGAATGAATGTTACATGTGACGGGTTAGCCTCCGAGCTAACCGTGCTAACGATAGATCATAAATGTACAAAGTGTCATTAACTCAGTTTGGTCTAATGGCGGCTGGCCACTGTCATCGAGGTGCATGACGCCATCTGCTGTATGTGACATGTGATGAATATGATCAAATCCATTGAGCACTTCCTCTTCCTCTTCCTCTTCCTCTTCCTCTTCCTCTTCCTCTTCCTCTTCCTCTACTCGGTCCACTGGCGAAAACTACGTGTCTGTTTCTACGAAGAAATGTTTTCTCAAGTCGAACAACAGGTTCTAGCATGTTTGGTCAGATTGAAGCTGTGTTCTGATTGGTTGGTTTGTAGCTGTGTTCTGATTGGCTGATGGTGCCTGAGTGACTTCCTGTCCCTCTTACCTGCGGTGGGCGTCCCTGTTGGTTCTCTTCCTGCTCTCGCTCAGATTGGCCCATTTAAACTTCATCCCCGATCGAGTCACCACCTCTTTGATCCAGTTCTCGTCCAGAACTGAGTCCGGATCCAGAGAGTCCAGGTCCACCGAGGTGTTGAGCAGGGCCTCGAACACGTGATCTGAAACACAGAACTTGATTGGTCAGGCTCCAGGATCAGGATCAGGATCAGGATCAGGATCAGGATCAGGATCAGGCTCAGGCTCCAGGATCAGGATCAGGATCAGGAGCTGGATCAGGATCAGGATCAGGATCAGGATCAGGAGCTGGTGGGTCCAAGTCGGCTCTTACCACAGTCTCTGCTCATGGCCTCAGCGAGAGCCGCCACCGTCATCCTCTGACTGATCTCCACTTCCTGTTTGTCCGCTTTGGGTTTGACCTTCGGGATCTTCGGCTCTTTCTTTTGACCTTTGACCTGCAGACACATCTGGATATCAAGGACCAAGTAAAGAAGGCACGTCCAATAGACAGGAAGTCAGACTCACCTGTTTGGAGGCATACTTCCTGTTCTGCGGACCGGCGAACAAGAGGGCGGGGCTCTGGACAGGGCCGCCGAGGGGCGGAGACAGGAAGCTGCGGAGCAGAGCCGGGTCGGCGTGGACGACTCGCCGCGCTGCACGCATCACTGATGACATCACACTCATACCTGCAGAGTCCAGGTAGAGAGAGATGATGGTGTGTTCAGGGACACGTGAACTGAGAGTTCAGCTGATTAATATTAATATCATGTTTGTTCATGACATCACACGGAACATGTATGTACTCTGTGTGTAACATGAATATAGATTCAGACGGAGCTCATGAACATCTCAGAGAGCAGATGGTCCCCTCGGTGTTGGTTTGGCCCCAGGTCCACTGAGAGGAACCTGGAGTCAGGACATGTGACCCACATATAGAACAAGTCTCTAGGACAGACTCCCTCCACCTGCACAGTGTAATGAACCTGAGGAACATCCTGTCTCAGAAGATACTCCATCTGCTCCCTCTAGACTGGACCAGTGCAGGTCTTTATGATCAGGAGGTCCCAGTGAGTCTGTGGGAAGCCTCCAGTTGGCATTAGTTTCACTTTGTTCAGTGTCTCGTGCTGACGGAAATGAAGCCTTTGAACCACGTGACCCCGGTGAACCGGACGCGGTGTCACGTGCTCACCTTCCCGGGGGTCCAGTGGCCGGACTCACCTGAGTTCACCTGAGTCCTCGTGTTCGGCTTCTTCTCTCAGCTCATCTTCATCAGTCGCTCTAACCTCACACAGGGCGCCGCCATGACAGTCCGCTGGCAGAGCGGCAGCAGCCTACAGCGCCCCCTGTCGGCGCGGAGCGGAACCGGATCGTGTCTCGAAGGATGGATGCTGCGTTCACTTCCTGTTGATGTGAGGTTCTCAAACCAGCTGTGGTTCCTCCCTCTGTTCCTTCAGCTCATCGTCCAGAACCAACACATCTGATAAAGTTCCCACAGCTCGTTTCCTTTATTCACCCTCAGCATCTCTCCTGTCCAATATGTGAACCGGTGCTGATATGATTAAATAATGTTCTTCATTCAAAATAACATACATCAGAAATTCACTTCAAATAATAAGTCACAATTAACACTTGAATGTACACCAGATATCATGAGTCTCACAATGTTTTACTTTCAAGACATTTCAACATAATCATTTGTTTTTTCCTTTTGATTTTGAATCGTCAGGGTTGATTGTGTGTGTTGCTGTATGTACATATGGATATTTATTTCATTCTTATTTATTTATTTATTTTCTCAATGTATTAACTCTTCATTGTACCCTCGGCATCATTGTAAATGAGGGTCTTATTCCTCAATGGGTTTTCCGAGGCTTATATAAATAATGATGTGAAACCGCTCAGCACCTCCTCCACTGAGCAGCTGTGAGTTCTTATCATCACTAGCATTAGCATTAGCATTAGCAACTGCTGACTCAGAAACAAACTTCTGAAAACAACAACATGAACTGTTGTTGTTTTCTTCTGTTCCTATCACTTCTTTGCATCTAGTGGTGAAGTTGTGTAGTTCAACAAACTGAATCTAATCTACACAAAACACAGACGTTTATAGAAACACTTTTGTGTTGATGAACAACTTCAGGATAAAACATTCTAAACTTTTTTATGATATTTTCCTTTAAAACAAGACGTTACAAAGTAATTTAAATGTTTTATTTATTTTAACAGCAGATAAATACAGAGAAAAAACATAGTGCCACCTTGTGGAGAGGCAAAGATGCAAAGGTCGTCCACACTCTTGTTCTGCTCACAATTTAATTCTAATAAATATTTTCTGCCTTAAATATGATTCAGTTTCACTTCTTCTGTTTGAGGTAGAATTCTTTCATTTAAAAAAAAAGTTTTTCTGTTTCTTCGGTTTTATAACTGGGATCAAACAAAGATCCATCTTGATGTAATTGATTCTACTTCACTGTGATACTCACTGCATCATCATCATCATCATCATCATCATCATCATCATCATCATCTTCTTCATCCGCATCAGACAGAACGGGTTACAAAAACAAACGAGACACTGTTCGTCCTCCGTACCTGTGAAAGCCCTGATGACCTCTGATCATAGCACCAACGTTATAAAGTTTATCAAATGTTTGGTCAGACTTTGTGAAGAAGGCACATCCTGACAAACAGCAACACGGCTACATCAAACAGCTACCACCTCCCTACCGAGGTCTTCTTCACCTTCTAACCACAAACGTTTGAGCTCCACATTAAAACATCTGGATTTAGGAGACGTGACAGGAGAAGTCCCCCCCCCCCCGGGTCAGCCGGCATCTCCTGTCGGCTGTGATCAGGTGACGACGGCTCAGGTGAATCCAGTCTCACCAGAGAAGACCACGTCCAGACTCACTGACATTTCCACACAAATAAACTGGAAACAAGAGGAAACAGAAGGATGAAGGTTTGAAGCCACTGAGTTCTTCTCTGCTCTTCATGTTTTAGATCTCACCTGCAGTCGCTGCCGCCGGCACTGATCACGTACTTATCGTCACAGGAGAAGCGGATGTTGGTCACGTGAGCAGAGTGACCGAAGTAACGCTTGTGTTTCCCCTGTAACAAACCCCAGCAGCTGATGAGGTCACACATCCAACACATCCAACTCATCCAACTCATCCAACACATCCAACTCATCCAACTCATCCAACACATCCAACTCATCCAACTCATCCAACTCATCCAACACATCCAACACATCCAACACATCCAACTCATCCAACTCATCCAACTCATCCAACTCATCCAACACATCCAACTCATCCAACTCATCCAACACATCCAACTCATCCAACACATCCAACTCATCCAACACATCCAACTCATCCAACACATCCAACTCATCCAACTCATCTAACTCATCCAACACATCCAACTCATCCAACACATCCAACTCATCCAACTCATCCAACACATCCAACTCATCCAACTCATCCAACTCATCCAACACATCCAACTCATCCAACTCATCCAACTCATCCAACTCATCCAACTCATCCAACTCATCCAACACATCCAACACATCCAACACATCCAACTCATCCAACTCATCCAACACATCCAACTCATCCAACTCATCCAACACATCCAACTCATCCAACACATCCAACTCATCCAACTCATCCAACTCATCCAACTCATCCAACTCATCCAACACATCCAACTCATCCAACACATCCAACTCATCCAACTCATCCAACTCATCCAACTCATCCAACACATCCAACTCATCCAACTCATCCAACTCATCCAACTCATCCAACTCATCCAACTCATCCAACTCATCCAACTCATCCAACTCATCCAACTCATCGGCTGCAAAGATCACTTACAAATTTTTCGGAGCAGGGGAAGTCAAAGAGCTTGATGAGGCCGAAGTCGTCTCCTGTCACCAGGTTGACGCCGGCGTGGGAAACACAAGCACAGGTCACATCGGCCTTCTCCGCGTTACGAGGCCAGACCCCGAGGACCTCGTCCCCCAGGACGCTGGAGACAAGAAGACAAAGACACTGATCAAGATCTGAGAGACTCCACGGCCTCGCTGGTTCTACTGAGGAACAAGAAAGAACTGAAGTCTCACATGTTCCTGCAGCCCCCTAGTGACATGTCTGAAAATGATGAGGTTTCTAAAACGTTTCAAATGTGTATATACATATATAAATATATATACATCATGTCCCACCTCCTGCTGCTCTACAGGCTCCGCCCCTCGTCTGAATGTTCCCCACCTGTTCCTGTTGTTGTGAAGGAGTCGGACCCGACAACCTGCTGCTGCTTCACAGACACTAACTACAGAGTTGAGTCTGAAAACATCTCCAGTTCTGTGCGTCCTGCAGCTTGTTCCCTAACCCTCACACTATGTTCTTCAAGATCTACAGATGTTCCCTTAGTTCTACACTTGAGCTCCAAAGCTAATTTCAGAAGTTCTATATTTAGTCCATTGATCTAAAGTTTGTGAGGCTCTGAAGATCATCGTTTAAAGCCAACACTGCTCCAGTGTCGGAGAACCGGAGAACCACCCTGAGCTCTCACCTGGTCCAGGTCGCCCAGGTGATCCTCTCTATGGTGGACGGCTCCGTTACCATCTTCCCTGAGGGAACTTCATGCACCTGCCTGGTGTAGGTGCTGGTGGACACCTGGAGCAGAACAGGAAGACCTTCAGCTGCTACATCAACATTACACTGAGCCATGAGGACAAAGGTCAAAGGTCACAAGAACATTAAGAGCAGTTAAAACCGCATCTGCCACAAAACTAATAATAAACACATTGACAGATTCTCCCTGTGAATAAAATAATGTGTAGAAGCTTCTGGTTTCTGCTCCAATCACATTTGAGCTTCTTCGGTTGCAGGTGAACCGTCTGTGGAGAGAGAAGACTCACAAACTGAGACACACAAAACCCAACTCAACAATCTCTAACCTGGATGTGTTTGCTGTCCGCAGAGAAGTCGATCTGGATCACGAAGCCGGGGATGTCCTTACAGTAACCGATCCGGTTCAGGGACGCCCCGAGAGAAAGGTCGTAGAAATCCACGGCACTTTCCACTGAGCCCACGGCCAAGAACCGGTTATCTGGACTGAACCTGGCCCACGGGGCAACAACAGGTTGAGTTGATTGAGGAACAACACATGTGTAGCACTGATAACGTCCTGACCTCTTACCTTATGTCCTCGATGGCCACGCTGCGGTCCCTCTTCTTGCCCCAGACCGTGAGGGAGTTGACGAGCAGGACGATGAACTCGCCGTTCTCCATCCCGATGGAAACCATCTCTCCGTTGGGGCTGTAGGACGTGCACTTGGCCGGATGACCCAAACTCACCTTGTTCAGAAGTTTCTGAGAGAGAAGGAGAAGTGGAAAGATGAAGCCTTGCACCAGGGGAAGAAGAAGACTCTCAGCTCAATCCTCACCTTGTCAGCCAGGTCCCATATCCTGATGGTCCCGTCGTCACTGGCCGAGATGAAGACGTCTTTGAAAGGATGAGTGGCCAAACCCCAGATTCCCCCCTGAGTGTGGCCGTTGATCATCGTGTTGGAGGCTGCGTTCTTCTCTCCGACCTCTATGATCTCTCCATCTTTAGTTCCCACCAGGATCTTTCCCTGATTCACAGAGAATGAAGAGAAGGTCAGAGGCGTCAGTCGAGATCCTTCTACCACAACGTCTCTGAAGTGTCTCTAACATCTGGAACCAGCTGATCAAAACGGGTTGTTACTGGGAACATCTTAAAATGACTTTGATTTAAATTCACAATATTCTCAGGACAGGTTCACTGAGCTGAACGTTCTTCTCTTCTGGATCCACGTGCATGAGACACTGATCACACAGTTTCAGTTAGTACTGCTGAATCCACTCTGTGCTCCTCAGACCTTCCCTCTGCAGACGGACCGGACGTTCTCCACCGGCTGACCCGTCTCCAGCTGGAAGGCTCGGCAGCGCTTCATCTCCTGGTCCCACAGCTTCACAGCGCCGCCTTCTTTGGTCCTGAGGAACACACCAACAAGAGTCAAGCTGCTGAGCTTCAGTCAAGGAGTCACCTCCTCATTCATGTTGTAGATATTGTTATTTATGGATGTGACACTTCTGAAGTTTCTCCCATTAAAAGTTCTTTTTTGTAGTTTTTCCTTAACATCAGAGGATGCTACACCTTGTTAAGATTAATGAGTGAAAATAAGAATTGATTGATTTGCTGCCCCCCCGACAGATGACCCGTCTACATGTGGACCCCAGGAGGACTATGGGAGTTCTGTGTGGACGCGTCACTCGTCTCAGTGGAGACAGAATCTGTGAGTCTGGACATCCTCTGTCTTTAGCTTCCTGTGGTGTCGGTCCACTTCCTGCCTCCGGTCGTTAAGGATCAGCAGCTACTCAGGTGAGGCCTGGTTCTGGAGAACTCACGGTCGTTCCTTCCCCCCCGTGACGATGAGGCCGTCCCTCAGGGTGGTGTACATGGTGAACACCGGGCCGCTGTGCGCCTTGGCCACCACCCGGACGAGGAAGTGCTCCCTCCACACAAACACGTCTCCGTTTATGGCCCCGGTGAAGGTCAGGTTGTTCTGGATGAGGAAAAGACGGACTAGCATCTAATTCTGACAGACTTGAGATTCATTTAGATTTAAGTTAAAATGTGGAGAAGTGTCTCTTACTGCACCGAACGCCACCGACAGCATGGTCTGCATGCGGCCGTCCTCCACCGAGCCGATCACACCTTTCTTGTAAACGAGCGAACCTCCAACCAGAGTCCAGAACTTGATGTGTTTGATTCCCACCGACACAAACTGGGTGTCGGAGTCGGGTCTGAACTCCACGACGAAGATGCGCTCGGCGTGGCCACCTTTACTGGTCACCCTGGTGCCTGGTGGGGGGGTCAGAGGTCAGCCGGGATGGAACATTCATTGTAATATGTTCACTTAAACCAAGGAACAAAGCTTCACCAGACCTGGTTCTAAGAAGAACTGTGGATCCACAATAAAGTTCCTTCAGTTTGTTAAATGAAATAAACCACTTCCTGTTTCCTTTCATAGTTCTACTATAGGAGCTTGACAGTCTGGTTGTTTGGCCTTGATGGAGGCAGCTGACTATAGAAGCTCAAAGTGAAATGATGTGGTACCTTCCTGCCACCTCCACACGGTGATGGTGTGTTCAGGCTCCACCCCCACGGACAGCAGCAGCTTCCCTGTAGCGCTGAAGTTGACGTAGCCGACACCTTTGGCGTGGGAGCAGCGGAGGATGGACAGCGTCTGCTTGGTCATGGCGTCCCACACGTGGATGGATGGCGACAGTCCTGTGAGCACAAAGGAGAACCATAGAAACCAAACAGCTGAAAGAACGAGGAGCCGAGGCAGCATGGAGCCCGGACCTGAGGGTCCAGGGACAGCCAGGAACCACTGGACCAAGGAACTAAGGACCACAGCATCTTCAAGGTTCTTTATGGTCCCACTTGAGGTTCCACAGTTCACACCAAA
This sequence comes from Platichthys stellatus, assembly GCA_016801935.1. Lineage (NCBI taxonomy): Eukaryota > Metazoa > Chordata > Actinopteri > Pleuronectiformes > Pleuronectidae > Platichthys > Platichthys stellatus. Next base: position 138,324 of record CM028859.1, read on the forward strand.
GATGGCAAAGAGTTAATACCTGTGGAGCCTAGGACCTAATGTGAACCAAGGATTTAAGGAAACTAACAAACAGCTGTTTCCAGGTTTGTGAACAAACAAGAACAGAGGAGCAGCCGAAAATAGAGAGATTCACCCACCAATGAACCAGAAGAAGAAGAAGAAGAAGAAGAAGAAGAAGAAGAAGAAGAAGAAGAAGAAGAAGAAGGGAGTGAACAGGAAGGAGCTGCTGAACTAAAGGTGAAGTGGAACCGAAGGAACAATGACACAGAGTCTCAAAGGAACAAGGTTCCTGAGGGAGTGCAGGCAGAGACACTGAGGACGTTCATGTGGTTCAGGAGCAGGAGGAGACAGGTGCTATGTGCTGAGTCAACACAGCAAAACTGCTGAGTCAGGAAAATCTGAAGTGCTTTGTTGTATTCACACATTTACAACCACAGTATTTACACAACTGGTCCTGATCACACAGGCCTCACTTCTTCTTAAAGTCTACACGAACTTGAACGAGTGGTATTTAGAGACGAGTAGTTTGAACCACATGAAAACAACTGAATAAATCAAACATCACAACAAAAACAACCTAAACAAACAGATCTTCAATCTCTGAGTTCTTTGTTCCATGATTAAAAAATAAACTCCAGTTTGAGGCCCAGATTCAAAACTGGTTTGGAGAAACTGGGATTTAACTTAAATTTGATCTATTAATAAAACATCATCATCGTGAACATCTGGCGACGGTTTGAACCAGATGTTCTGCTCTGAACCAGATGTTCTGCTCTGAACCAGATGTTCTGCTCTGAACCAGATGTTCCATGAGATCTGGACTCTAACAGGATTCTGTTGAGCAGATAAAGATCAGCGTCGTCATGCCTGAAGTTCACGTCCTGACATTGATCTTATAGAAAAACAAGAATCACTTCCACAGAACCACAGAACCACAGACACCACAGACACCACAGACACCACAGAACCACAGACACCACAGACACCAGCTGAGGTCAACATGCTGATGTGAGGCTGCCACGCCCACACTGATGTGGAGAAACACGAAATAACACTTATGATTCAAAAACTATATAATTTAATTAGTTTGCCAAGAACGATATCGACTTCCACCTGATTCAAAGTTTCATGTTTGTCTTGACAAATGTGTTGTTATCAGCTCAGCTGGTGTCATGTGTCATGTGTGTGGAACGTGTTTGTGTTGTAGTGGGAACAAATTATAGAAGAAATGTATTCTGATGATAATAATAACAATTATTATTATTTCTGTGGTTGTAGAAGTTGGTGACATTGACCAGTTTTAGTGGAGAAACACATGAAGCAGCGTTTTCATCTGATTCCAGATCAGTGCAGACGTGGTCTCTGAAGGGGGGGGGGGGGGGGGTTTGTTTGGGGGGGGGGGGGGGGGAGGGGGCGGGGGGGGGTTCTGCTGGTACTCACCGGACACCTCAGCCTCTAAACACCGAGAGCAACGACAGGTTAAACACCAGAGAACAGGATCATGTGATGAATGGATCCGTGATGAGTGAGTCTTACCTGGCAGGTCGCTGAGGTCACCTGGTGGTGGCGTGAAGCGTGACGATGACCAAGCACAAAAGAAAAGAAGTGCGATGGGCGAAAAGCAGCTGAGTCATGCATGAGAACAACATGATGATGCACATTCCAGGAGCTCTGACTGTCACTCAACGCACAACGACGTGTCATGTTGTGTCATATCGTGAACTCACGTGTTGTATGGTATCGTTTTGTATTATGTCACATCATGTTGTGTCACATCATAGCACGTGTCACATATTGAGAGCGTGGCCTAGGGGGTAGAGCGGGTGTTCTGCAACAAGAAGGTTGTCGGTTCGAATCCCACTCTTTCCCATCGGCATGCCTAAGTGTCCTTGGCAAGATACTGAACCCCTAAATGAGCCCTCATAAATGTTGAGTGTTCTAAAAATGTAAGTCGCTTTGGACAAAAGCGTCAGCTCAATGACATGTGATGTCATGGATCGTACCCGACAATCTCCTGGTTCCCTTCCTAACTTGTCGTATTGTGTGAGAACATGTTGTGTTGTGTTGTGACATGTCGACCCTGCAGGCTGTCGTGAGCAGTGTGTGTCTCCAGGTGAGATGTGTCCATGCTCGTGGTGATAAGAGACATTAGCAGGAAGTTGTGTCTGCTGCAGCTGAGTGGACTTCCTGTCATGTGACTCACCGATCTGTCCCGTGGCGATGACGTTCTGGTATTTGGGATGTTGGTTGACGGTGAGACACAGGATGTCGTCTGTGTGTTCCAGGTAGAAGCTCTGAGTTCCTGTGAGGACAGGAAGCAGAGGTGTAACACCAGCAGCTGCTCTCAGGAGAATCCTCTTGTTAGAGCTTCACCGACCGGCCGACAGGTTCTGGATCACCACGGCGGCGGCCGTGTGGAAGATGATGTCAGCGCCGTCGTTGAGGTAGTGCAGGTTGTTGCGACAGTCGAAGCCTCGGTACCCGAACACGTGCTCCAGCACCAGCTCCTGAAACACAAACAGCTGTTTGAGTCCTGGCCCGGAGTCCGAGGACTGAGCTGGACCGGGTACTGACCTCCACCACCTTCTTCTTCTTGGTCACGTTGTTCTTCAGCAGCTTGTCCGGCAGCGGAGCAGCTCGGCTCACCGGAGGCCTGACCGGGACCGGGGGGCAAAGGTCAGGAACCATTCAGATCAAAGTTGTAAAGGATTGTGTGGTGGAGTTTCGTGTTGTGTATTGATCATGTGACTCGGTACCTCTCCTCCACAGGAAGCTCTTTGTGCTGCAGGTGAGGTTTGGTTCCTGACATGTTCCTGATGTTGGGAGAGTAGATCTTTGTGACGTAGTCCACCACCTTCTCCCGCGCCACATCACTGTCGTAACCTGAAAACACAACATGTCCACAACATCTCACCATGAGGAGCTGGAGGTCTGAAGCTGGACCCAGACCCAGAACCTTCTCAGGATGGGTTACCTCCGTCCTCCTCGGGGTCGTCGTCCGACTCCTCGCTGTCCACAGCTTTACTCTCCTTGTGTCCCGGTGGCTCTCTGCTCCAGATCATCAGAGCTGTGTCGGCCCCGCCCACTGACAGCAGCACCGAGTCGTCATTGGACCATCGGACGTTGGTCACGTTGGTGCTGTGACCCACGTACTTCTTGAACTTGGCGAACTGGCCCTGAGGTTGTTTCAGAACAGGTCAGAGGGAGAAGAAGGGGATCTGGTAAAGGACAGAGTCGGAGTCTCACCCTGGACGGGAAGCTGAAGAGCTTCAGGAACCCGAAGTCGTCTCCGCTGGCGAGCAGCTTGCGATCTCTGGTGAGGGAGGCGGAGTTAACGAAGCTGAGCGTCGGCCATATTCCCTCACAGGTCGGACCCAGCACCGACGTCCAGCTCGCCCAGTCCAGCTTCTCAAACTGGAAACACAGGAACACCATGTGATCGTACAAACAGAAACAAGCTGAGGAAGAACACGTGAACATGAAGAAGAACACGTGAGCATGAAGAAGAACACGTGAGCATGAGGAAGAACACGTGAACATGAAGAAGAACCGACCTCAGCCACACTGATGTTCTGCTTCCGTCCTCGTGGAGCCTCGAAGAACAGCTGCTCTTTAGCTCCGGTGTTCACCTGCAGCAGTTTACCTTAAAGACATTAACGTGTTAGCTAGGCACAGCCACGTGTCCTGATGTGTAGTTAGCGTGTGCATCTGGTCTGTCATGTTAATATGTGTGGTTTTTAGATTCTCATCACACTAATGTCATTATGCTAATATTTAAAATGATGCTAACATCCCAGGTGTTAGCAATAACACTAAAGGAACCCTTGTATGCTAATGTTAGCATGTTAGCTCCTCAGAATCCATCTGACCTTAATCAGAGTGTGATTAGAGACTCAGTAGTTAGAGCTGTCAGGGGGTTCGGTGTGTTAGCTTAGCATCAGTACAGGTGTGCTATGAGGTGTGTTAGCTTAGTATCAGTTCAGGTGTGCTGGGAGGTGTGTTAGCTTAGCATCAGAACAGGTGTGCTGTGAGGTGTGTTAACTTTAGCATCAGCACTGGTGAGCTATGAGGTGTGTTAGCTTAGCATCAGTTCAGTTGAGCTGGGAGGTGTGTTAGCTTAGCATCAGAACAGGTGAGCTGGGAGGTGTGTTAGCTTAGCATCAGAACAGGTGTGCTGAGAGGTGTGTTAGCTTAGCATCAGAGCAGCTCACCTCTGGAGTCCCAGTCCATGTGGGTGATGAAGCTTCCGGATCCTTTACAGATGCCGACTCTCTTACTGGTCAGGACGTTGTAAATGTCCACAAAGGAATCGTGGGACGCCACAGCCAGGTACTTCCCTGCATCTGAAACACACAAAGCTGTGACCCACCGCCACACAACCGCCGCACAACCCCCGCTCACACCTGTGCCGTGGGTTCAAGTACCTTGGGAGAAGCGGATGTCGGAGATGAGCTCTCTGCGGTGGTGGAAGGACACCAGGTCCTCCAGAGAGTCTGCGTTCACCACCAGGAAGCTGCCATCGTTCAGACCCACTGCCAGAGCCTTCCCATCAGGGGAGAAGGCACAGCAGCGCCCCCCTGAGGAGCACACAGGTAACACAGGTAAACACAGGTAACACACAGGTAAACACAGGTAAACACAGGTAACACACAAGTAACACACAGGTAACACACAGGTAACACACAGTAACACACGTGCCTCACCTTTCTTCAGCTTGCGGACAGCCACCATGCGGTGATTGGCCGACAGCTCCCAGATCCTCAGAGTTTTGTCGTCACTGACGGTGGCGCAGACAGGAAGTAGAGGGTGAGCAGCCAAACCCCAAACCTTGCCTTCCATGTGACCCTGAACACACAGACACACACAGACACACACACACAGTTAACGTTTATCGCTGAAGGAACAGACGTCCTCACCTCAGCTGGATCCAGGTTTTCACAGATCCTCCTCACCTGGACCAGCAGGGTCATGGGTCCGGTCTTGTCGATCTCCAGGATTTCTCCATTTTTGGTTCCCAGCAGGATGTGTCCGTGTCCCAGGGTGATGGCTCTGATGGACGGGTTGTCCTCCAGCAGCAAACCTTTAGAAGACGGAGACAGAGCGGCTCTCTTGATGGCGTACGTCTTCAAACATCTCTCAAACATGTCGTCCCACAGCTCCACGATTCCGTCCTTCCCCCCCGTCACAAAACCCTGGAGAGTGAACGCAGAAGAGAACACAGATCTTCAGATATTCTATTATTTATTGACCATTTGAACATATGAAAGTTCAGAGTCAATAACTGAACGGTGTCATTAAGGGGAAGTGAAGGAGGGATGGAACCTTGTCCAGGGAGCACATGGCGAACACCGGGCCGTCGTGGGCCTTGATGGTCTTGATCAGAGTCGTGTCTCTCCAGATGTAAACGTCTCCGTTCGTGGCTCCGGAGAAAACCAGGTCCTCGGATCGACCATAACACGCAGACATCATGGTCTCTTGTCTCCCCAGGTTCCCAAAGATCCCTCGTTTAAAAGTCAGACCGCCCCCTGCAGGACGAGGACGGACACACGTTTTATTATGTTTCTGTTACCTGATCTGGAATCAGGGGAACAGCTCGACTATAACGTTGGACACGTGTGAGTCAGTGTGAAGGTTTGTTTCTCTTCACGAGGAATGAAACCAGGAAAATGGAGGAAGCATGAATTTACCTGAATGTTGCCAGAACTTGATGTGTTTGATCCCCACAGTCACCAGCTTGTCCATCCTGAAGGGGTTGCTCTTCACCACGAAGACCTTCTCCTTGTGGCCCCTGAAGCACAAACCAAAGGAGAGGTCAGGTGTGTTGTGTTCAGGTGTGTTGTGTTAAGGCGTGTTTTGTTCAGGTTGTGTTCAGGCGTGTTGTGTCAGGCGTGTTGTGTTCAGGCGTGTTGTGTTCAGGTGTGTTGTGTTCAGGCGTGTTTTGTTCAGGCGTGTTGTGTCAGGCGTGTTGTGTCAGGCATGTGTACCTGGCCTTTGCCAGCCTCTCTCCTTTCTTCCAGTCCCAGATCACGATGGAGTGACACTCATCGATTCCGACTGAAATCAAACTCTTCCCATCGGCTGCAACAGAACCAGAACCACGATGAGGTGAAGAAGTAGAAGTTGTGACTCAGGTGTGAGGACCGGTGAGGACCTACCTGTGAACTCCAGGGCACACACTCCTCTGCTGTGGTGTCCCTTCAGCAGTGATAAACACTTCAGGGTCTGGACGTCCCAGACGTGGACGGCTGGGTCTCTGCCCACCTGAGCACACAGACAGCCAATCAGAGACGCTCTCAGCCAGTGTGACACTCACCTGCTGCAGTCAGTACCTGTGCCGAGGCCACGAAGTCTTTGAGCGGGTGGACGGTGAGGCCCAGGATGTCGTCGTCATGGCCGAGGTAGAACCTCTGACTGTGCTGCAGCCGGTTGTACACGATGGCGACCGCGGCCACGTGGTACACCACCTCGCCCGTCTGACTGTAGAACAGGTTGTTACGACAGTCGAACCCCCGATACCTTCAGAACATAGAGAACAGGACCGCCACAATAAAAGTCTGAGGAAACCTGTTTGCTCTGATAAAGTCAGACTGATTGATCCTTTTGATTTTACCCATGAACAAACTGCAGACGAAGGCCCTCCTCCGGAGACTTCTGCCGCTTCAGAGAGCCAATCAGCTTCTTCCTCAGCTGAGGCAGGTCTTCCTTATACACCTGCAGAGGGAGACAGGTGAGTCACACGGGTTTCCAGGGATTATTCACAGCATGTGAAGATGTTGATCTCCTGGTGACCTGGCGTTCGTAGCTGGTCTGAGCTTCCTGTTCGATGTCCGAGTCCAGCTCCGGGACGTCCGACAGGTCCGAGTCCGACTCTCCACTGTTGGAGTCAGCGTAGCCCTCTGAAGACACCGCCCGGAGAAAACACTTCGTTAACAGCATGTTAGCGTTCAAGGTTATTTAGTGATAACAAATAGAGCAGATGAATCAGGATAACAAATGAATAGATTGTTGAGTTGTGTGGTTAAAACTTGTTCCAGTACAAGGTCGTTATAAGGGACAAATAAAGCGGAGGTGGTAAATCTCGGTCTGACCTTGTAGAAGCGGCTCCAGAACACCATTCATGACGCCTTCAGGCAGGAACCTCCACTGGAAGACTGCGTGGTCAGCTCCACCAGTGCTGACCACCCACTGCAGGTCGTTGGACCAGCGAACATTGGTCACATGTGCAGAGTGACCGATGTACTTCTTGAATTTGGCTCCTGTTGGAAGAAGGAGATAAGAATTAGTGGAGGAGTTCATAAAGTGGTTTAATCCATCAACTCATGCTGGAACTGACACATGAAGGACAAACTGGAGTCCAGCAGCATTTAGAATCCATGGCTCTCCCTCATAAAATCAATCAATCAATCAAATTATATTAGTAGAGCTCATATTCACAAAACCCAGTTTTGGTCTTTAACAAAGTGAGACGTCCTCTGTCCTTCACCCTCAAAAGAGCCAAACAACTGAAGCCTTTTAACATGTGAAGAAGGTAGAAGCCTCAGAGACACATGTGAGGACCCGTCTTCCAGGACGGACACAAGTTAGACAGAATCGAATGGTTCAATTTTCGACGTTTGTTAATTATTAAATCAAAGAATCAGGGGTTCCCCTTTAGTTCCTGCTCCATCAAAGACTTACACAACTGAATTCCTTCCTCCAGTGAAACCATCACACTGACCTTTCTTCAGGCAGGGGAACCTGAAGAGTTTGAGGAGGCCGAGGTCGTCTCCAGTCACCAGCACAGCACTGCTGTAGTTGGCATCCACAGAGTTCACATTAGAGATGGTGGAGTATTTGGGCCAAATACCATTCACCTCAGCCCCCACCACGCCCGTCCACGTCATCCAGTGGATCCCCTTCGCCTCCTCTTTAGTAACCAGCTTACCTGCTGAGGACAAGGGACACGGTTAAAGGTCAGGAGGTCACTGGTCTTTGGGAGGAAAGTCAGTGTAATGGTAAAAGTCAAGGCAGTACAATACAAATCAAAGCCAGTGAGGTTCAGTGCAGTACCTGGCATCCTGTAGAAGAGCCGGTCTCCAGCCCCGTCATTGGTCTGCAGGAAGCGACTGTCCACGGACCAGTCCAAGTGGGTGATGAAGGAGGTGGAGCGGCAACACTCACCCACCTTCTTGTATCGCTGGCCAACGGCATAGATATCCACCAGCCCGTCGTTCGATCCCACCGCCAGGAAGGAACCATCTGGAGAGAACTTGAGCTCATGGATCACCTCCTTCCGGTCCTTGATGTGAACCACCTCTGTCATGTCCCTGAAGAAAACACTTTGTTATCTCACATGTTAAAGTTTAAATCTTTGTCTTTTAACCTGAAACGTACTCAGTTTCCAAACAACTCTCCACCAACATGGACCAACAGGATGAGTGGAGTTCCACAGGGCTCAGTGCTTGGACCCCTCAGCCTCACACAAGCTACATTTGGAAGTCATCTTCATAATTGCGAGTCAGTGCTGAGTCAGTTTACTTTTCACAGAAGGGGGACAGAGCCCTGGGTCTCCAGGGAAAGCTTCTGTAGCTAACTGCCTCTAGCTAACCAAGCTAACCCTAGCCCGAGTAAGAGAGGTCACCTGACACGCAGCACGGTGAAGGATCCGTCTTTCATGCCCAGAGCGAGCTGGGAGCCGTCGTTGTTGAAGGAAACGCTCCGAACAGATTCCTCCATGTTGCAGCGAGCGAGCAGAGTGTGGTCAGGAAGACTCCAGAGCCTGAGGGACAGACAGGACAGAGATCAGCTCCGAGAATACGCCACCTGGTGGCAGAGCTGAGGTGGTGGTGTCGGTGGGTCTGACCGACCTGACCGAGCGGTCGTCACTCCCAGTGACAGCCACTGGTTGTTTGGGATGCAGGTCCAGTGCCCACAGCTCGCCCTCGCTGTGACCTTGCATCAGAAGAACTGGTTTGTCTCTGTCTCGGACCATGACCTCGAAGATCTCACTGTCCTGAGTCCCGGCCAGGATCCGGTCCGCCTTCCAGCACACGCTGCGGATCGACAGACCTGAAACACAAGACCTTCACTCAAACCAGAGCAACAGGTTTCATCTCCTGACACTGGAGAGTCCTGGTCCACGTGTTAAAACCTTCAACCACGAAAACCTCAGAATCAAAACCAGGTAAAGACTTTGACAGAACATCTGAGTTGTTTCCCTGTGACGCCCGACATGCAGTCACATGTTGTTCTCATGCAAACAGTCCCTGTTGTTAACGTGTGTTTGTAATGTTGTGTTCTCTTGTGCTGATACTTCAGGATTAGTCCTCGTTGTTCGTGAGTCAAACTCAAACCCGTCTACAACATTCTGTCACTTCTCATAGTTTGTGCTCAGAGCTGTTGTGAGTCTGCAGAGAGAAGAGTTGTGTTCATCATCACTGCTCACGTGTGTGGTTGATATATCACTTTGAATGATTTACTGAACTCATGTTATTCTTTCATGAATCACATGTCGACTAATAACTGACACAGTCTTCTGACCCAAGTTCACAACTTTTCAAAATAAAATGAATTCAGCTCCATTGAAACTATTTTGGCAACAAAATGAAAAACGTGCTTTGAAGCAAATGAAAGAGAAAGTGATTCTGTGAAGGAGACCAGCTGCTGGTCTGAGGTCCATAGGGACCTGTCTGGGTCTGATAGGGTTACGTGTTCATTCTGACACACATGACGGAGTCCTGACCTTTGTAGCCCTGCTCCGCCTCCCTCAGGTCGATCTTGGTGATTGGTTTGAAGTCCACGTCCCACAGGCGGATGCAGCCGTCCCGGCCGCCGGTGGCAAATCCTTCCTCACAGGCGTGCATGCTGAAGATCCCTGCCTGCACCACAGACACACAAACACACAACAGGCAGCATTAGGATTTCACAAGGGAGGGGGGGGGGGGTTTGAATGGAGAACATGAATGAAACGCCTCATCTGGTTGCCATAGTAACATCATGATAGTATCACTCGCAGCATCAGCACCTTCAGGCACAGTACTCCGCAGTACTACAGTACTACAGTACTCCACAGTACAACAGTACTCCACAGTGCTACAGTACTCCACAGTACTACAGTACTGCAGTACTCTGCAGTACTACAGTACTCCGCAGTATTACAGTACTCCAGTAGTCCACAGTACTCCAGTAGTCCACAGTACTACAGTACTTTGCAGTACTACAGTACTCCACAGTACTTCATAGCATTTTAAATGCACCAAATGAATGTTCTCGTTGTTCAAACATGTTAACGTCGGACATGAAGACTGCAGCTGCTTCTTCTTCTTCTTCTTCTTCTTCTCTTCTTCTTCTCTTGTTTAATTCTGACTCTACTTCCTGTGATTGGTCCAAAAGTACAAACTATCCAACAAAGTGTTTCCACTGTAAACCAACAGAACCAGGTTCAGTTGGATCCAGACCCTGAACTCCTCTTCTGGTCGGACTCGGTGCATTGGTCTGGACCACTCTGATATTTAGGTGGGAACTGAGCGAAGTGTGAAAGAGAAGAAGGTGGAGGTGAAGGTGAAGGTGGAGGTGGAGGTGCAGGTGCAGGTGGAGGTGGAGGTGGAGGTGCAGGTGGAGGTGGAGGTGGAGATGAAGGTAGAGGAAGAGGGAGAGGTAGAGGAAGAGGGAGAGGGAGAGGAGCAGCAGCAGCAAGGACAGTTGTATCTGATGAAATCAGAGCAACTGTCATCGACCATGTAATCAATCATGGTCTGTCCATGAGGGAAGCTGGTCTGAGGGTTCAGCCGAACTTGCCAAGATCAACGGTGGCATCAATCGTGAGGGTTTTCACACAAACTAACAGGTACTATACAGTATTTACAGCATTCTGACTGATGTGTTTGTAACAGTAGTAATGTGATGTGAGAAGTCTCCAAAACTCTCCTGACGTATCAGTGCATTTGTGTCTGACTCACTATTGTAGGACGGTTGCCCCACTCAGGTGGAAGGGGAAGAAAATTCACTTTGCCACAAGAAAATGCAATAGTGCAAATGGTTATTGCTAACAATAGTATAAGGCTAAGAGAAATTTGTGCAAACATCATCGCAGACATTGGTGTATTTGCCAACATTGAGAATGTTGGCACCACGACCATCGCCAGAGTGCTGAAAAAGCACCAAATTCGAATGAAGCAGCTTTACACTGTCCCCTTCGAGAGGAACTCTGAGCGGATAAAGGAACTCCGGTACCAATACGTCCAGGTAAGACTGAACACAGGACACACTGTCATGTTGATGGTGATGAT
>CM028859.1:162263-179497 GCA_016801935.1 Platichthys stellatus
CACACACACACACACACACACACACACACACACACACACACACACACACACACAGGATGAGCACTGGATGATTGATTGTGTGTGTTGCGGTGTTGGAGCAGGTCATAGGTGTGTGTACCTCTCTGGGTGTGTGTACCTCTCTGGGTGTGTGTACCTCTCAGGGTGTGTGCACCTCTCAGGGTGTGTGCACCTCTCTGGGTTTGTGTACCTCGGTGTGTACCTCTCTGGGTGTGTGTATCTCTCTGGGTGTGTGCACCTCTCAGGGTGTGTGTACCTCTCTGGGTGTGTGTACCTCTCAGGGTGTGTGTACCTCTCTGGGTGTGTGCACCTCTCAGGGTGTGTGAACCTCTCTGGGTGTGTGTACCTCTCAGGGTGTGTGTACCTCTCTGGGTGTGTGTACCTCTCTGGGTGTGTGCACCTCTCTGGGTGTGTGCACCTCTCTGGGTGTGTGTACCTCTCTGGGTGTGCGTTGGACACCAGTCCTCGGCTGGTCTTGGACAGCTGGTGGACGGTCTCGGCGTAGTCCTCCACCGCCAGCTCCACGATCTGATGCTTCTTCAACATGGTGACGGCGCTCAGCTCGTCCTGAAACACACAAGCAGTCGATGATGTCAGAGCTGGTGATCGTGTTGTAGCTGTCAAACAGGATGCAACGCCCGCCCCCCCCACCTTAGCCTTCTCCTCTGACATCATGTACAGCTCCTGCTCGCTCATCCACGCCTCGGCCTCCGCAGCGTCAAAGTAGTACTGCTGGGCCTCGTGCGCCTCCTCCAGCCGGCCGTGTCGGGACTCCGCCTCCTGCTTGTGCTGCCTCCACAGCTCCTGCAGCTCGGCCAGGCGCCGGCGGATCAGGTCGGTGTTGGAGGACTCGTCACGCAGGAGGCTCTGACTGCGCTCCAGGATGTCATCGATTCGAGGCTGATGTCCCTGGATCTCCTTCTGCAGAGTCTGAGAGAGAGAGAGAGGTCAAAGGTCAAACTGCTGCACCGGGTATATTTTCCACATACGTGCTCCTCTGTTCGTGTTCACGTCCGTGATGACAAATCCACGTGGAGCCGTGTGACCACAGTGATGTCACACCAGAAGACACGCCTCTTTCTCTCGTGTTATGGATTTTCATCTGTTAACTCACGTCAGACAATTTCTAACACACGGACGATGAAAGCTCAAACGTCTCAACTGTGAAAATCATTCACTGCAAATATTTCTTCTTGTCTTTACACTTTATATGATAGTTAAATTACATTCATATGTTTCTGTATTTCTATTTATTTTCTATCTTCCTTCCACTTCATTGGCTGTTACTTGTTACTTATTACCTGCGGATGTCTTCTGACTCGTTTGGACCTTAATCCTAAAAATGATTTCTAGTCAGAAACTGACTGCGCCTCAGCTCAGGTGAACATCAGAGCCCTGTGACCTCACACCTGTGACCTCACACCTGTGACCTCACACCTGTGACCTTACACCTGCGACCTCACACCTGCGACCTCACACCTGCACAGAGCTGCTCAGTGGGACACAGCCCGAACATCACGTCCTCCCACCTGGTTCTTCTTGATGAGCAGCTGGACGGTCTGCAGGTTGTGTCCGTGGTCGGTGGACGTGGCGACAGGCATCCGCTCCTGAACCCACAGCTGGAAGACAAACCATCAACACCAGTGTGAACTCCTGCTGGTGAGAACACAGTGCAGCTGATGGTGTTCTCCACAGTGTCAACAAGATGTGTTGAAAGTGAAACCTCATCTTTTAAATAACACTTTTATTTTGTGACTCATTTATAAACAAACAATGGACTAGTCGTGTGTGGAGTCGGCTTCAGTTGTACGTACGATCTCATCCTCAACATCTCGGTTGAACTGGTGAACTTCTCTGGATTCCACCAGGATGTCCCTGCGGCGTCTCAGCGGCTCCAGCAGCTCCTGGAACTTACTCTCCACCAGCTGCCTCCGCCCGTCCACCTCATCAGCGTCCTTCACCTCCTGACCCAGAGCCTTCACCTGGCTCTGCAGCTCCACCACCTCCTTCTGACGCACCTCCACCTGGTTCTCCAGTATCTGCAGGGGGGGGGGGGGGGGGCGACTGGTACTACTGCGACAGCTCCACCAGGGGGCGAGTCGAATAAGGTTTATACAAGAACTTTTTAAGTATCTCAAGTAAAACTAACGAGTCCTTCTCTTTGTAGTGATCATCCGGTGAGGTACTGTACCTGCTGCTTCTTGAGCAGGATGTTGACGGAGGTCAGATCTTTGCCGTAGTCGTCAGACTGGATCTGACCCTCGAGACCCACGAGCCACTTGTCCAGGTCGGTGCAGCTCTGAGTGAACAGCTCGGCCTTGTTGGCATCGAACAGGCACTGAGCCTTTGTCTGCGTGGTGGACTCTAGCTCCTCCCACATGGCGTGGAGCGCTGACAGCTTCTCCTTCACCACCGCCTCCGTCTCCGGCTTCTCTGACACCAGCATCATGCCCTCCTGCACACACACCAACCCAGTGGGGTCTGAATACATTCAAATGAATTGTGTGTTGTGTTGAATTTGTTGGAACTTGATTTATAGAAACGTTGACACCCTGATGGATTCACATTTTACTTTCTTGAAAGATAAGATCTTGTGTTTTCTGTGGCCAGCAGCAGAGGAGGATGAACAGCTGCTGTGTGGTTCATGGACCTACAGGTGAGCAAAGACCCAGAGCCTTTCACTGGTGAACGTGGACTGTCCCAGTTCCACCTAAACTGTTTCCTACTGGTCATGGATCATTTCTATTGTTGACTCTAATGTGCTAGATGCTGCAGATCCAGTTCAGGTTTGGTTTAGTGGAACGTGTTGATCCGTTCAGTGTGAAGGACGCTCAGTACCTTCTGGATCTTGTCCAGCCACTCCTTGTTGGACTGCAGCTCGGCCATGAAGGCCTGGTGCTTCAGCCACTTGCTGTGAAGGTTCCTGGCCTCGTCGTACGTCATGTCCTGCGCCGTGAGCATCTTCTCGTTGATCCACAGGGACAGCTGCACACAAACACAAGGTGTTCACTGAAACCTGAAGGGTTCATCCTCTGCATGTGTGAAGTGTAGAGATGAGACTGACCTCCTGACAGTCCTGAAGGAGCTTCTGCAGGTCTCTGTTGTCCTTCAGCCTCATCAGCAGCTCCACAGCAGCCTCCCTGTTCTTCTTATGCCTGAAACACAGAAACAGCTCAGATCCTGGATTTTGATTGGATGAAGATTTTCATGGATCACATGATCTTCATTAGAAGATGTTTTTCATCTGATTACATGAAGCACAAGACGTCATTTAAGAAAACATGGACACTCTACAATGAAACTGATCTGCTGAGGAAGATCAAGTGATATTGATGAGAGCTCCAGAACTCAACAGACTTTGTGTTGTGTCTTTATTGAAGCTTCTTCTTCCAGTTGTTTCATTAAACATCTCTCAGCTGTAAATGGAGATGATGTCTACCTTTCATCAATGGAGGCGACTCTCTCCTGGATACGTTCAGCGTCGATGTTCCCGTCACTCGCCAGGCGCCGGCCGGCCTCCACCACACCGTTGATCTTGTCTTCGTTGGCGTCCATGGTGGTCATGAAGTCCTCCTGCTTCCTGATGGCGGCCTCGGCTCCTTCCAGAGTAGAGGGCATCTCAGTGTGAGCCAGGACATACTCCTGTAAGAAGAAGGAACCCATAATGAAGTCACTCAAATCCAAAGGGTTCATCTGCTGGGGATCAGGAATTGAATCAGGACGACCGATCCCTAAGATAAGATCTGCACCAGGTGGACCAAGTTGACATTATGTGCTGATGCTGAGTGAACTTTTGATTTTGAACCAAATCAAAGGATCCGAACCAGAAGTTGAGTCAGTCTCTATGTTGAGGCCGGTTTATGAGTGAAGGACGTGGATCTAAGAGGTTACCTGGTTGTTGAGGAAGGCCTCGGCCTGCTTCGTGTCCCTGAGGAACAGCTGGTAAGCATGTGACTGGGTCAGCAGGTTCTGTCGGTTCTCCCACATTTTGTGAAGCTCGTTCCAGCCGGTGTCGAGCGCCTGCAGCCTCTGGCGCAGGAACATGTACTGAGCGTCTGTCTGGCCCTGAGTCACCATCTCCCCCATGTCCCGCATCTTCTGGTAGTCCTCCTCATAGTTCTGGATCTCGTTCTTGATGCCTTCATGCTGAGCCATCAGCTTCTCTGCCTCGGCCAGTGTGTTGGGCATGTCCTCGGAGGCGATGGCGGTCTGAGTGCGGGAGAGCCACGACTGGAAGTCGTCCAGCTCACGCAAGAACTGTTGCAGCTTCCGGGCCTCACCCAAAGACCCCTCACGGTTCTTCAGTGTGTTCTTCATTTCCTCCCAGACAGCATTGATCTCAGCCAGACGGCCTGTGATGGCCTTGGCCTGGTCGGGGTGCTCCTCTGCCAGTCGCTGGGCCTCACCCCGCAGGTCACCCAGTTTGTCCTCAATGGCTGCCAGGTCCCGCTCCATCCCGGTCAGCTTACGCTGCAGGGCCATGACACCAGTGAGATCGTTGCCCAGCTCCTGGGTGGACTCGATGACCTTGGTCTTCTCTTTGATCCAGGACTTGGTCTCGTTGCAGTCGAGGTGGTAGTTCTGCACACCCAGAGCAGAGTTCAGGGACTCCTTCTTCTGGTCCACCAGGTCACGGAACTGACTCCACCTGTAGAGAGGAGAGGATCGTCACTGTCCGAAACTACAACCATGCTCTAAGTTTCAGGAGGTTTACATTGTAGATGAATAGATTTATCATGGGTTTGAATATTAATGAATAACCATCAGTGATCTTGTGGTCCACCTGTACCTGTTGTTCAGTTTGTCCTGCTGGGTCTTGATGTCCTTTTCACTCGGGTGACCATTGTGCATCAGCTGCCGGGCGATCTGGTTCACCACAGCGACCCGAGACGCCTGGTTGTTCATCTCTGGCTCTAGACTCTCAAACCTGCAGAGGACATTCCACCTGAGTACAGATCTGGCTCAAGAAGACGAATCACAACAGATGTGCTGAACCTCTGGTCCTACCTGTGCTGTACAACCTCAAGGTCTTCCAGTTTTTCAGGGATCTCCAAGCTGTTCAGCCACTGCTCCTTCTCATCGATCCACACCTCACATGCGTCGGCTTCACTGAACATCTTGTAGAGCGCCAGAGCATCCTGCAGCACCTGTTTCCTCAGCTTAGTCAGCTCAGCCACCTCCTTATAGCGCTCCTCAATGCCAGCCAGCCGACCACGCACCTCCTCTGACTCCGCCTCCTCCTTGGGCAGGGAGGTAGCCTGCTCGTGAAGTAGGTCGATGACTGGCCGGTAGCTTATTACCTCTGCTGCTGCATCCTTGTGTTTCCTGACCAGCGCCTGGGTGGAGAACTCATCATGGCCCGTCTCTCCACTGGAGACAATGCGCAAGGCATCTAACGTCCAGGCATCAACATCATCTGCGTCCGTCTGGAACTGGTGCAGGGCCAGAGCCTCCTCCAGCCTGGTCTTCCTCGCGGCTGCCAGCTGCTCCAGTGCCGTCCACTGAGCCTGCAGGTCAGCAATACGCTCCTGAATCCTGGTGGCACCAAAGTGACCGGCCTGCACCATGGCTTGGCCCTCAGCTATGGTGTGGTGGAGATGTCCAGCGCGGCCGGTCATCTCATCCTCCAGAGCCCGCTGCTGGCTGAGGAGGCGCAGCGCCCCCGTCTGGTCCTTGCCATGTTCCAGAGAAGAAAGGATCTGCTCCTTCTCACGGATCCAGCCCTCCTCCTCAGCCATGTCCCAGTAGAACTTCCAGAGGCGACGGGACTCCTCCAGGCGGGCCCGGCGCTCTGCAGCCAGCTGGATCAGCTCCTGGTAGCTGAACTCCAGGTGGGACACTCGGTCCTGGATGACCTGAGGGTCGCAGGGTCTGTAGCCTGGACAGGAAGACCAGTATCATCACTTCACCATTATAGCTGCTGTGAAATCATTTTAAATGTTCTTTTACCATCCACGATGGAGACAGACCTTCACTGCCTGGGTTCATCAAAGTAGAAAACTAAGTCATTTTATAATAATTTAGAGACAAACTCTCTGAGGACAGATGTGTCTTCCACTGCTCACCACTGTCGCTGCCGGAGTGCTTGTTAGCGTTCGTGGTGACCGCCTTCACCCGGTCGGCCTGGATCCCGATGTCGGCCTCCACCAGGGAGTGTTTCTGCAGCAAGTCCTCCACACCCAGCAGATGCTTCCCATAATCCTGGGACAGCAGCAGCATCTGGAAAACAAAACAAAGAGGAATCAGCTTCTCGCTCAAGATGATCGTTACAAAGAGGTTTCCCCTGGTTCCCGTCTGAACTCATCCTCCACCAGTCTGCACTAGATGCACAGAACTGGAAATCCATCGGTACCTTCATTTCATCCATCCAGTCCATGATGTACAGCATCTCCTGGAAGACTCTCTGCAGACCCAGGTTCATCTCCAGCCGCAGTCTGCGGGCCTTCAGCAGCTCCAGCAGATACTCCCACAGCCGGATCACGTTGTCCTTCCTGGCGGTGATGCGTTTGATGTCGTGGTAGTGCTCCGCCTCCAGCTCCCTCGCCACGGCCACCACAGCCTGGACACGCTCCTCGTATGCGGAGATGTCCGTCTCAATGGCCTCATGCTTCTTGGTGGCCGCCTCCACAGCCTGGAGGTCGAATCCAAAGTTGTCCTTGAGGGAGACGAGGAGACATTATCACTTTATCAAATGGCCCCACATTTATTTGTTAAAAGATAAACGTCTGGGCGTCTTTGCAGAACCTGGCGCAGTCTGACTCCAGCTGTGAAGACCACCTGCTGTGTGTCCTCTCACCTGTGACACCAGCCTCTGGTTCTCACTGAGCCAGGTCTCCCTCATGGCCGCCTTGCGGTCGAAGCGTCGGGCCAGTTGTTCCAGTTTCTCCTGACGAATCAGCTCCGTCCTGAGAGCCAGCTCCCTCTCGTGCTCGGCCTTCTCCAGCCGCTCCCAGGCCTGAGGAGCACGGACAAACATCACAACGCTTCTTCATAAAAGGTATCAATGAACAGTCATGTGACTTCATCAATCAGAACAGTGAACTCCAGTCAGCTGGTGCATGAAGACAGAAGGTGAGAAGTTGTTCCTTGAGACGTGTCTCAGAGCAGCTCGGACCTTGTTGATGTCAGAGATGAGTTTTCCCTCTCGGGGCATGTAGACCTTCTGGTTGTTGGCTCTCATCTTACTCTGGATGGTGAAGAGAAGAACCTCCAGGTTTCCCTTCTCTGTGAACCTGAGGAAATGAAGAAGAAGGATGGAGCGAGTGAGGAGGTGGAGTTACAGGACGTACAGGACATTTTCATGACAATAGAAAACTGATGGATTTGAACAACTCCTGCAGGAGGTCTGTCAGTTAACTGCAGCAGTAATGGGTTTGATGGGCGGACTGGAAGGGGGATATGGACGAGGACAGGGGTCAGAGGTCAAGTGAAGGTAGAGGTTCTGACTTCGGAGGTTTCTCCACGGTGCGGTAGGTGTTGAAGGCCTGGAGCTGCTGCTGCACTCCGACCAGCGAGTTGGCGAACTTCCTGTTGTTGAGGATAATGATGGTCTGCTCGATCCACTCCAGCAGGTCCGACGCCAGAGACTCGTACTTCTCGATCATCTTCTCCGTTTCGATGGCGTTGTCCAGAACCTGGAGAAGAAGAAACATCAGAGCAGGAACATGTGAGACGAGGTGCATGGCGTCTCTTTGTGCCCCCCCCCCCCCATACGGTGCTTTCACTGACCTTCCCGATGCGTTTGCCCTCGACCTTCAGAGCCTTCATCTTAGAGAAGTAGTGATAGTACGTCACCACGTAGGTGATGACCGACTTCTCATCAGGGTGGTCCACGCTGATGTCTGAAACACAAACATCATTGGTTCATGTGTGTCGGACCGGGACACACAACATCTGTATGGGCGGGGTTTCTGAATGTGAGCGGACTCTCTTTGTGTGGGCGGTGCCTCTCTGTAAGTGGGTGGGGTCTGTGTGAGTGTGGGTGTGTTCTGGTGTGGGCGGGGTCTCACCCTCGGGGTCCAGCAGGCTGGTGAGGCCCAGGTGCTGCTCTGCCAGGTTGAAGGCGTTCTGCAGGTTGTGGTGAGCGTTGGACTTTTTCAGTTTGTCAAAGTCGATCAGATCAGGCCTGAAAAAGAATAATACCGTTTTTAAACAAACACAGGTGACGACACAGAGCAGTGGACGATGAAGACGATGAGGATGATGAAGATGATGAAGATGAGGAGGTCACCTGTGTTTGTGGATCAGAGCGTTGAAGGCCATCCCGTCTCTCCAGCTGGTGCTGAAGTTGTGAATGTTCACGTTGGGATACCTGAAGACAATCAACACGATGATGTCACAGCGTTCTGATGCAGTGACATCACATCGGTTCACACACACACACACACACACACACACACACACACTCATACAGTACACACACACTCATAGAGCACACACACACACACACATACAGTACACACACACTCAAACAGCACACACACACACACACACTCATACAGTACACATACACTCATAGAGCACACACACACTCATACAGTACACACACAATCACACAGTATATGAAACAAATATATAGTCTGACATTTGAATTAGAATTAAAAATAGTAAAATACCCTGAACAAATAAAACATGAAAAAATAAACCACTATCAATGTAGTATTTGGCGGGGCCTGTGTGTGAGTGAGTCGGGGCGGGGCCTGTGTGTTTGAGTGTGTGGGGGCGTGGCCCATGTGCGAGTGTAAACCCCGCCCTCTTTATGAAGGGGAGGTGTTTGACGCAGAAGAAGCAAGAAAATGAATTAGTCGCACTATAAAATCTTTAGTGTGACGGGCTACTACACAACATGTGTATAAATTGTGTTTATTGTTTGTACAGTGTGTACAGTGTGTGTACTTTGTGTATATTGTGTCTCACCCTGCCGTCTTCATCTGACACCACAGCAGCAGAGCATCTTTAGCTGATCTCTTCTCTTTGTTGTCTTCAGTCTCCACCCGGATGTCCTGGATCTGAAGAGACACAACATCACACCTGTCACACCTCCACCTGTCACATCTGTCACACCTCCACCTGTCACACCTCCAACTGTCACACCTCCACCTGTCACATCTGTCACACCTCCACCTGTCACACCTCCACCTGTCACACCTCCAAATGTCACACCTGTCACACCTGTCACACCTCCACCTGTCACATCTGTCACACCTCCACCTGTCACACCTCCAACTGTCACACCTCCACCTGTCACATCTGTCACACCTCCACCTGTCACACCTCCACCTGTCACACCTCCACCTGTCACACCTGTCACATCTCCACCTGTCACATCTGTCACACCTCCACCTGTCACACCTCCACCTGTCACACCTGTCACACCTCCACCTGTCACACCTGTCACATCGGTCACATCTGTCACACCTCCACCTGTCACACCTGTCACATGGGTCACATCTGTCACATCTGTCACATCTGTCACACCTCCACCTGTCACACCTCCACCTGTCACATCTGTCACACCTGTCACACCTCCACCTGTCACACCTGTCACATCGGTCACATCTGTCACATCTGTCACACCTGTCACATCTGTCACACTTTACACCTCCTGATGTTGCCATGTAGACAGAGTGAGGTCTCAAGCTCTGATTGGAGGATTGTCTTAGCGACGTGGCAGCTGATTGGTTCAGAGCCATGTGAGTCAGGAACGGGTCAAAGGCTGATCCAGGATCTCCCTGCTCTGTGTCTCCATGACGACAGTGTGGTGTCAGTAGAGCATGAATGGTGGACTTTACCCTGCAGGTAAATAACTGACAGAGGAGCTCGACCAATCACAGCGGTCACAGTCCTCCAGGAGGCCTGGCGCCTGTTTACACTATAAAAAATGACTGTACTGGAATTACACTTGTTTGATTGGTTAATTGTCTAATGATGTCAGAACAGGGCGGAGTCAGGAGAGCTTGAGATGAGAATTCATTTTTAACAGATGAGACACGACTGCAGGTGTGACCTGTTTAGAGACCCCCCCCCCCCCCCCCCTCTTACCTGGAAGCGCAGGATGATTGTCCAGATGAGGCCGAGTGTCAGGCGGTGGTTTCCGTCCACGATGTCGTGACACCCCATGTTCTCCAGGTGAACCCGCTGCTCCTTCAGGAACTGCAGCGCTTTGTCCACGTTCTCCAGACAGTGGATACGCATCCGGCCTTTGGTCGGCTTCGGCTGGAGAGAGGACGACCAATCAGGGGTCAGTCGCAGCTGTCAATCATGACGCCTCAGAACATTTTGTATCATCAAATAAAGAATTCAAACCAAACTGATCAGAAACACTTGAGCCATCACTTGAAATGACAGAAACCATCTTGTCTACATCTGTAGTCCCATCTGCTAACATGGAGGAGGCGGGGTCTATGACCTATACTTCAGCCAGACACCAGGGGGCGATCAAGACGTTCTCTGCTCCACACAGGTTCTTCTTCCTGATTTATTATAACTCTAAATCAGTAAGTGTTTGATTAATGATTGATAATCAGTATTCGGTCTCATCAGGACGCCTCAACACAAGATCCTCCATGTGCCAAACACAGAAAACAGGAAGTAGAAGACTGGTTCAGAGCTGAGACCACGCCTAGTGTGTGTCTCTTGTGTGTCTCACCTGACAGGTGTGTGTGTATTGATTGTTTGTGTCTCACCAGTCTCTCTCCGGACAGAACCTCCAGTAGTTTGATGAGCATTCGCCCGTCTCTCAGATCCATGTAAAGATCAGTGATTCTGCACGAGACTCTGGACAAGTGAGAGTTCACCCATTTAGTGAAGGTCTTCTTCTGCACCGCCTCCCGCTCATCTGCACACACAAACACACACACACACACACACACACACACAAACACACACAAACACAAACACACACACACACACACACACACACACAAACTCAGTAAAGACAGGTTTTGCATTTTCACTAAACATTTTATCACATCTTTATCAGTCGTGAGTCGATCATCATTTTTAACCACATGCTTATAAATATAAATTATTAAAACAATGTGATCTGATTCATATTTCTGTCTCTCTGTCTCTTTAAGAGTTATTCTTGAGTTTGACCTTTGACCCAGAGGAAACAGGATGTGAGGCGTAAAGCGTTTCCTTCGTCCAAAGATCCAATCAGCAGCCACTCCCCATAGTCGGACGCAACCTGAGCAACACTTTCATATTTACGTACTTTTAATGCATGAATCTTACTTCCTGTTCGTCCCCTCCAGGTCAAACCAGGCTCCGCCCATTGACAGAATACACATTGATTCTCCACATCCCGCTACACACCACACAGGAAGTTGATACAAAATAAAAGCTTGGTCCCTCTTTTGATAAAACTCATCTAAAAACTAATCATGCATTAACCAGGTACCGAAGAGGCCCCTGGGATCAGCTTGGACCTCACCAGGTTCCAGGGCCCCGGCTCAGTTACATCATAGACCAGAACCTGCAGCACTTCAAACCCTGATCACTCAAATCCACCAGGTTCACGTTGCTTTGACGCGAGCTGCGCCACAGGCCTCCTGAGACGTTTGAGGCCCTGATCTGGAGAAGAAGACGATTCTCGCCAGCCTCAGACTTCACAGGTCACATGACACAGCTTCAGCTGAGAGGCCTTCAGCAGCGTTCATGTTCCCCTCAGGATGAACTAGAAAAACACTTTTCCTCTGGGGCCACCATCAATTAAAACTGATGCAGGCCATGCACACTCTCCCTCTCTCTCACACACACACACACACCAATTATCTTATAAACCCTCCGATTTGTCTCGGGGGGGCATGATGGACCTCTGACCTTTGACCCCTGCTGGATCTGACTCGTCTTCTCACCTTGCAGCTGTTTGAATCGTCCCTCCAGCAGATTGTAGTTGAGCTGCTGCTGAGCCCACTCCTCCTCCATCACCGCCCAAATATCCACAACCAGCGTTTGTGTGTCTGTGTGTGTGTGTGTGTTTCTATGTGTAGAGACAAAACTCCAGATAAAGATAAATCCAACTGACAAGGAGACGTCCTCAGATCAGATCAAAGAGTTTCAGTCTCATGGAAACAAAGACAATTCTTCATAAAGTTCAAACTTTCCTCTAAAATAAAAAAGTTCAGCTGATTTGAAATAAACAAAAACAGCTGAAAAGAATCTGGAAATCCAAAAAGATTCACAGAGATCAACACGTCCGTGTGTTTCAGGAGGTGAGAGGAAAGAGTCCAGAGGTCAGAGTGACGCCGAGCGCAGCGAGTGTGTCTGAGGTGTGTGTGTCTGAGGTGTGTGTCTGAGGTGTGTGTCTGATGTGTGTGTGTCTGATGTGTGTGTGTCCAGCCCTGCCCAGCATCAGCAGCTTCAGCCGCTCATTCTTCTTCTGCTGCTCGTTTTTGTTGCTGCTGACGGATTTCACTGATTCCCTCCAGAACGCACACACTCCACACACACAAGCCCCGCCCACTGCATACAAAGAGGGAAAGCCCCCCCCCCCTTCTCTGTAAAAATACACTGTTAAAAATAATTGAAGACAAAATTAAAGGGGTGGTTCTGTGGATGTAATTCCAGATCAGACTGTGACATCATCATGACATCACAGCTGGGGATTAAATACTGTTTCTACTTTTATTTATGTTTTAATTTTTTTTATTTTGAAAGTGTTATCTTTTTCATTTTCTGGACAAATTTAAATGTAATTAAATATAACAGTCATATAATATAACTTTTTTTTTACAGTGTAGATAGTGTGTGTATGTGTGTGTGTGTTGAGGAAGGGAAACACACAAATCCACCAATGAATTTGCAGCTTGACAATGATGTCACTAAGGGTGTGCAGGGGAGGGGGTGTTTCCCCCTATTGTTCATTCACATTCCAGACAAACAAACATCCTGTAAAACACACACGCACACACACACACACACACACACACACGCACACGCACACGCACACGCACACACTTCCTTCAGAGTGTAAAATCTCATGTGTAATGTATTTAACGTCTACACTGATTTATTTGTGTGGTCCTTTTCCCATCTGCTAACCTGGAGGAGGCGGAGGTGTGACCTGCACAGCAGCCAGCCCCCAGGGGGCGATGTTACACCTTCATTGTCGTTCCTCTTTTTTACAGTGTGTGGATCAAACATTCAGAAACATTGAACATTCATCTGCAGAGGTATGACATCACAGCCTGGAGCCAATCAGGCGGAGCGGTTCCTACCTGCGAGCGCCTTGATGCGGGAGCGCTCGAACAGCCGGGCCGAGCTGTTCTCATTGTCCCAGTCGTCCTCCCACCGGTTGTTGACCGTGTCATTGCTGCTGCTGTACTGCTGCTGCAGCTCCA
The DNA here is from genome assembly GCA_016801935.1 of Platichthys stellatus. NCBI lineage: Eukaryota > Metazoa > Chordata > Actinopteri > Pleuronectiformes > Pleuronectidae > Platichthys > Platichthys stellatus. The sequence goes on from CM028859.1 coordinate 175,625, forward strand.
GGTGGTCGAACTCGGCAGCCACCGTGGTCATCATGACCTCTGACAACGCCTCAAGGTCAGCGAGGACACGTCCACATCGAAGGCTACAGGCCGAGACCTGCCAGAGCACAGACAGGAAGTTAACGGAGGGGGAACTAGAACTAAGAATAAAAGTCTAAAACAGTTTGAACAGTTGTGAAACTTTGTTTTAATAAAAATCTACTTGAGCTGAAAATAAACATCATTTTATTTTGATTTGATTAATTATTGTTGCGTTTGACACGTAAACATCACGTCCACATGTTTCCAGATGTTTACACACATGTGGACGTATCAGGTCTTTACTTCATTTATATGAACTCCTGTTTATATTGTTTTTATCTCTGATTAAAACAGAACATTTCAACCCAATGGAATTAACAAAGAATTATCTTCTGAGGCTCAGAGCTCCTCCTGCTGGACACAGCAGCTCTGACCGCTCTGGCTGTTGTGGGTCCACATGTGTATGGTTGTGTATTTGTTCATAGGTTTACATTAAATTTGGATCAACAGCAGCAGAGGCTCATGGGTAATGTTCAATCATATCAGAGCTATTGGACTGAGCAGCAGCAGGAGCCATTACTGCACTCAGAAGACGTCCTGAGGGACACAGTCCATTAATGGACAGGACTTCCCAGAATGCTCTGCTCGATGATGGAAATGGAGCAGCAGCGTCTCAGGAGGACAGAGGTCAGAGGTCACAGAGGTAGAGCAACTAAAAAGTACAACCTAGTCTGACAGTGTTTCTACAGAAGCCCAGACTGGACAAACTAAACCTTTGGAGATTTTATGACGACTGAAGCTACGACAGGTTCTCTCTCATGTTTGGGGGGTGTTCAGCTGCAACATGATACTTCACCACTAGATGTCACTACATTCTACACAATGGACCTTTACATCTGATTTAATATGAACCATCATTTTACATCAAACAGCGAAGCTACAAATATTGGAGATAAAAAACATGTTACTGGAAAAGAAGCAGATGGAAATAAAGTTTCCCTGTGAAAGTGTGTGTGAGAGAATGGGAGGGGGACAGGAAGTGTTAGTGCCCCCCCACCCTCTCCCTCTGGGGTGTGTAAGATCATGTCTGTGCCCCCCGACAGCTGAGGGGGGGGACTGACTCCACCTCACGGTTATAAAAAAAAACTAATTAAACACTAAAAGTCTTGAGTGAGCCTGGTTTAGCATCTAAACGTCTCTATATTTATATTAGACTAAATTAATTTATTAAAATAATTGATGATGTTATAAATTGAACTCAAAGATAACATTGTTCATGTTATCAGAGAAGCGAATGAGAAGGACGGGGCTCAGGCCCAGAACAACTGGTTCTCCTGAGACGATGCAGCTGCTGAACAAGTGACTGAAATACCTTCCAACATTCCTCCCAGCCTGACAGTCACAGCTGAGGGAACAACACACGTCTGTGAGGACACCTGCCACACACACACACAGACACACACACACACACACACAGTAGCTGAACTGACTGTGATTCTGAAGGACACGTATCTCCATGAAGTTCTGCTCGCTCTAATTTCTCAGTGGAGGACATCAGAGTTGATGACATCATCAGGAAGTGATGTCACACTCAGGTGTGTTAAGGACTCAAAGTGAAAACAGAGAGAATCTGTATTTCAGACTCATTCCACCCAGATGAATGTGTTCAGACACAGAGCAGCTGATTGACACAGGAAACAAACCACGTGAGGACAGAGGGTTCGAGCTCAGCAGAGTTATTAGATTAACACACACACACACACACACACACACACACACACACACACACACACACACACACACACACACACACACACACACACACACACACACACACACACACACACACACACACAGTTATCTGACCCCACCCTTCATCAGCTTCGTCTCTGATCAGAACAAACACGTTTCTGCTGAGTCACACGTTGACTTTGATCTTTTTAACGTTCACTCTTTGTTGTGTATTTGTTGTTCATGAAGCTCACGTTGATGTGAGACATTAAAAACACTTGAGCAACGCTGGTGGCCATCCGACAATAAAGAAAACGAAGAAGAAGGGAGGAAGAAGAAGATGGGGAAGAAGAAGGGAGGAAGAAGCAGGAGAAGAAGAAGCAGGAGAAGGAGAAGAAGGAGAAGGAGAAGAAGAAGGAGAAGGAGAAGGAGAAGAAGGAGAAGGAGAAGAAGAAGAAGAAGGAGAAGGAGAAGGAGAAGAAGCAGGAGAAGAAGAAGCAGGAGAAGGAGAAGAAGGAGAAGGAGAAGGAGAAGAAGAAGAAGAAGGAGAAGGAGAAGAAGGAGAAGGAGAAGAAGAAGGAGAAGGAGAAGAAGGAGAAGGAGAAGAAGAAGGAGAAGAAGAAGAAGCAGGAGAAGAAGACATCCTCTCTCTTCAGTCTGACTCGTCCATGTTAAACACGACTGGAAACAAGCGTTAGTCGGACAGAGCTGAGGACACTGGTGGTGTTGTTGTTGTTGTTTACTCTTCCCATGTTGTGTTGCAGGTTGTTTACACGCTCACACACTCTTGAACACTGAAGGACGATGTTAACATGAGACGTTTTAAACATCATTAGAAACCCGATCCACTCCTCTCTCTAATGTTCCTCTCTCTAATGTTCCTCTAATGCTCCAGGTTCATTGATTCAATCCCAGGACTCCACATCCTGTTACATCAACACTAATGGGTTCTCCAGCGTCTCCTCAGGAGAACCTGCAGCTAACACTTCCTGGAGGTTTCTGCACAGAGACAACGTTCTGCAGGTGGTGCGTATGGAACCAGAGCAGAACCTTTAGATTAAAAGATCATTAGCTTTCTCCTGAATTTAGAGAAACCTTTGTAGAAGATCTGTGTGTTCTCTGGAGGGTTCTCCAACGTACCAGCCCTGCTGTTGGGTTTCAAACAATGTTCTGTTCACATGATCAGAACGTTCAGAACAATAACATCACCACAGCTCCAGCGTCTGTGAAGGTTTCATGTGGAACCGCTGGAGATTGGACCAATGGTACGTTTTCAAACAGGCTGAAGTTCTGTCAAAGAAACCGAGAACCTTAAAGGAACATGAGGAAAACAAACAAACATTATTTCATTATTATCTATAATAAGTGTTTAGAACAAAGCTGTTTTAATATCATCAGATAACAAGTCGAACAATAAACCTCAAAGGAACGTTCTGTGGAGAACCTCAGGTCCGGAGCAGCACGGGAACCTTCAGGGAACCATCAGAATCTGCTCTCCAGGAATTATTCAAGGTTTAGAACGTTCATTAAACCGTTAGAACGGTTCCTCACAACAGAGAGAGAGACAGAGACAGAGAGAGAGAGAGAGAGAGAGAGAGAGACAGAGAGAGACAGAGAGAGACAAAGAGAGAGAGAGAGACAGAGAGAGACAGAGACAGAGACAGAGACAGAGAGAGAGAGACAGAGAGAGAGAGAGAGAGAGAGAGAGAGACAGAGAGAGGGACGGAGAGAGAGAGACAGAGACCTCAGGGAGACGAGCAGCTGCAGGACGGACACATCCCGCTCAGTGTGCCGCTGTCTACACACACACACACCCACACAGACACACACACAGACACACAGACACACACACAAACAGTCACAGAGACACACACAAACAGACAGAAACAGACACAATCAGACACACAAACACTCACACACATAAACAGACACAGACACATACACACTCGCAGACACACACTCTGCCACGCCTGTTGTTCGTGTCGCACCGTTATTCTCCATCCTCACCGACTCTAATGGCAGCAGCGGGGCGGGGACCGGCCGCGGACATGCGGGCTCAGAGGCTCTGCGGCTCGGCCACAGACTGTGGACCGAGTCGGGCCCGCGGGGGCTCCGGGGGCC